>VZSR01000386.1:172472-184762 GCA_013398615.1 Brachypodius melanocephalos
TTCCCTGATCCAACAGAGCCCGGCCTCAGCCTCACATCCCAACCCTCCTCTTCTTCCCTTCCTCCCTCCCAAGCCCCCACTGGAGCTGCTCCTGTGTCTCACAGACCTCCCCAGCTCAGATTTGGGGGTCCAGTGATGTTCAGGGGACCATGTGTCCTCCAGGGTGGGATTAACAGAGGGCAGAACCCCACAGGGATGGGAAGTTCCCCACAGAATTGCAAGTTCCTCACAGCCCCACACTGGAAATTGTGATTTTCCCCCTCTGTCCCCATGATGGGCTTTTTCAGCTCCTGCAGTCTTTGGGGGGATTTTTCCTGTAAATCACAGCTTTTTAGGAGTCCTTGCACTGCAGAGTGTGAGAGGGGGGTGTCTGATTTTATTTTAATGGAAAATAGCGGCTTTGGAAACTCTGGGGATGTAGGAAAGTCCTTCCTGCACCTTCCAGCCCTTCCTGGGGGCTGGGGGACCGGGAATGGGGGGCAGTGGGTGCTGTCAGTGGGGTGCTCTCGCTCAGCCCTGCAGAGAGGTGGGAGCTGGGCCAGCTCAGGCATTCCCTGGGGTGCTCCAGAGAGCTCCAGAGAGCTCCAGGGGCTCCCAGGGGCTTGGGGGGTCGCTCAGGGGCTTCTGTTGATGCAAAGATGCTGGAGGATCCTCAGGGCACTCATGAGCTGGAGGGGTGATCCCAGGAGCTTGGGGTGTTCCCAGGAGCCCAGGGTGTTCCCAGGAGTTCGGGGTGCTCCCAGGAGTCTGGGGGGTTCCCAGAATCCCAGGGGGTTCCCAAGAGCCCAGGGGGTTCCCAGGAGTCCAGGGTGCTCCCAGGAGCTCGGGATGCTCAGAGGGCACTGGGATGCTCCAAGGGGTCCAGGACTTCCCACAGGGCTCAGGGTCTGAGCACCCCAGGGGTGCATCCCCTGGAAAGCCACGGGATGCTCTGAGGATTCCAAGATGCTCCAAAGCCCCCCAAAAGCTCCAAAAGCCTCGGGATGCTCCATGATCCCTGTCCTTGGAATGTTCCAAAGCCCCTGGGGTGCTCGGCAGACTCTCTGGATGCTTCAAAGTCCCAGGATGTTCCAAAAGCCCTGGGAAACTCCAAGGCTTTCAGGATGCTGAAGCCCCTGGGATGCTGTGAGCCCCCAGGATGTTCTGAGCCCCTGACACGATCCCAGACCCCAGGATGATCCAAGGGCCCTGGAATGCTCCAAAAGCTTCAGAATGCACTGATGCCTTTCCCTCTACAGGATGCTTCAAGATTCCCAGGATGCTCCAAAATCCCTGGCATGTTCCAAAACTCCCAAGATGCTCCAAAACCCTGGGATCCTCCAAAACACCGGGATGGTGCAAACCCCTGGGATGCTCCAAAACACCGGGATGTTCCAAAATCCCCGGGATCTTCCAATGCTCCCAGAGTGCTCCAAAACCCCCGGGATGCTCCCAAACCCTGGGATCCTCCAAAACCCCCGGGATGCTCCAAAACCCCCGGGATGCTCGAGCTGCCCGCAGACGCTGGGATGCGGGGTGAGGAGAATCTCCCGAGAAAAGCAGCCGGGGGCGGGAAGGGGGGGAACGAGGCGGAGCCGGGTCCCCCCCCGAGGCCCCCGCCCGCCCTTCCGCACGTTCCTTCCTCCCCCCCGTCATCCTCCTCCTCCTCCCCCCGCTCTCGCGACAGCTCCGCACAGAAAATGGCCCCGCGGCCGCCCCGCCGCTGATGCGCGACCCGGGCGGCGCCGGCCCCGCCGCAGCCCCGGTACGGCCGGGAGGGACCGGGAGGGACGGGCGGGCACCGGGGGAGGGCCGGGACCGGCACCGGGGAACGGACCAGCACCGGGGATGGGCTGGCACACGGGGGTGCGCGGACAGCAGGGGCTTTACCGGCACCGGGGATGCACCGGCACAGGCGGGGGTGGACCGGCACCGAGACCGGGGATGTGCCGGTACCGTAGGTGGCCCGGCACCGGGAGTGTGCTGGCACCGGGGAGGGAGCACTGGCACCGAGGGATGTACCGGGCCAGGGGTGTACTGACACCGGAGCTGGGTCAGTACCGGGGATGAACCAGCACAGGGGCTGTGCCGGTACCGGGGGATGGACCGGCACCGGGGAATGGACCGGCACCGGGGGTGGACTGGGACCGAGAGCTGTCCTGGTGCCTGGGGCTGGACCAGCACCGGGGCTGGAGTGCCCTGGGACAGCAGCGGTACCGGAATGGGGCCCGGGGTACGGGGGCTCTGCAGGGATTCGGGACCTGCACCAGCCCTGGGGCTGCTGCCCACGGGGGCTCCGGGTCACCGGGCCACTGCCCATGGGTGGGTGGCCATGGGGTGCTCCCGGGGCTGTCACTGCCCCCTGGACCTGTAGCCATGGATGTATGGCCCGTGAGGGGCTACCAGCCCCAGGAACCAGTAGCCATGGGGGCTACCCGTGGGGGGCTGACAGGGACAGGGAGCCACGGGAGCCACCAGCCCTGGGTTCTGACAGGTGTGTGGACTGTGGGAACAGCAGGACTCCCCTCACATCCCGGGATGCACCTGCCGGGATCTCCCTCCATCCTCCCACCCCTGTGAGTGCTGTCACAGCCGGGGGCTCCTGGCCTTGGCCGTGGTGTGAACTTGCCTGGTGCTGCTGCTCGGGCTCAGCTTTGCCCAGGCTCAGGGGGGAAGCTCCAACATCCCCAGGTGGCTCCTGAAGGGAAAGTGGAGGGATTTTTCCCAGCTGCAGAGCTGTTGTAGCCGGGTGGATGGGCCAGTCATGGGCGGGCAGGTAAAGGTGGGCACCAAGGGGGTGTGGGAATGTGGGGAAATGGCAGCAGGGCTTGGAGCAATCTGGGGAATAGTGGGGGCCCCAAGGATTCCCCTCCTCAGAGGGAAGAGGAGCCCGGGCTGAGGTGCCCCTGTGGATGTGACACCGAGGGATGTGACACCATGGGGTTGCGACACCGAGGCTCACCACTCACCCCTCTGGACGCCCACCCTGTCCCTGTCACTGGGTTTGGGGTGGGCTCCTCAGGCTCTGCAGGCAGGTTCTGAGTTGGGAAGCACCCAGGGAGGGGCAGCACCCGGGGCACCAGCTTTGCTCCAGCCCATGCCGGGATTGGGGCATCCACCTTGGACGCCTGGAGCATCCTCCCCGCCGCACCCCCCGAGCGCTCTCTGAGGGCTCCCCGCGCTATCTGAAGGCTCCAGGAGAATCCTCGGGGTGTGTTTTAGCTGGGGCTGTGGATCTGAGCTGGTGGCACTGGCAGGAGCCGAGCCGCTGGCACCGCCGGCGCTGCCTCCCCCGGCGCTCGCCGGCTGCGCGATCACATGAGCCCCTTGTTCCCAGCCTTTGTCTCATCTCCTGCGCCGAGGAGCCGAGTCTGGGGGGAGCCTCCTCATCCTCGGGCCCCAGAGCACGCACAGAGATGCTCAAATCGGATTATTTGTCCCATTTATCCTCCCAGGGTGGGTTGGGAAAAGTCTCGGGATGTGGATAAAGCCCCCGGATGGGTTGAGGGGGATGAGCTGTGTTAATTATTCACTGAATCAGCAGCACAGCCTGCTCGGGGTGACGGGCAGCTGCAAACAGCCTGCCCACCCTCGTGGCTGGCAGCCCCCTGGGAGGGGTTTTGGGGTCTCTGCTCACCCCACAGGGTTTGGAATGAGGGAATTTGGTGTCAGCAGCTTTTTGGGGAGGCTGAAGCTGTGGCAGGAAAGCCCTGGCGATAATGACAGTGACAGTGGTGGCTCCAGGATTGGGGATTCCAGGGCAGGTTTGCACTGATGTCACATCTTGTGAGCACTCATATTTCTGGGAGGGGGTCCTGTCCCTGGGGGAATCGTGTCACCAGGGGGGTCACATCTCTGGGGCAGTCACATCTCTGGTGACCACGGGAGGTCACTGGGGATGGGGACAGTGGCAGGTCAGCAGCACCTGGGCCAGGGTGTCACACTCAAAGCTGCAGAACAGACAGTCCTGGAGGAGGAGAAGTGTTGGCCAGCATCCCGTGGGAGGTGACAAATGACAGCAAGATGATCCAGGTGCCACCTGCTCTCCAAAAACCAGTCCTGGGCTGGGCACAAGGCGATGCCACAGTGCTGCCACCGTATCCTCTGCCATGTCACCTGTGGGGAACACTGGGGCCACAAGCCAAATGTTCATCCCTCCTGCCCTCACAGGAGCTGCTCAAGGGGCATTTCTCCAGCTTTTCCAGAGGAAAAAATCAGCTTACAAGGAAGGCATCACTGGGATGGAGAGCAGCATCTGTGATCCCAGAGGGACAGGATGGAGCTTCCACCATCCAAAGGCACTGCTGGGTTTGACCTTGCAGCTCCAGGAGCTCCCAGTCCCCTGCTGCAGTGCTGCTGGGGAAGAATTTCCTGATTGCTTGGACAAAACTTCCCTGTGCTGCCCCTGAGCTCCCAGTGCTCCCTTTGGGCTCGCCTGGAGGCCATCAGTCCCAGGGTCTGCCAAGGGTGCTGAGCCCAGGCTGTGCCACCCAGCCTTGATCCAGAGAGGCATTTCCAGCAGGAATTTTGGTTCCCTGCAGTCTTGGTGGTTCCAGGAAAGGCTCCAGCAGCTCCAACACTTCAGAGTTGGGCACCAAAATGTGGCAGTGCCACAGGGACACTGCCCAGGGGCTGGGCAGGCAGGCACAGCCCTGCCTCGACCTTTTCAGCATCGGCTCCCCCAAAAAGAAGATTCCCAAAACCGTTTTTTGCCACCAAACCTCTCATTTCTACTTGAGAAAAAAAAACTCCATCAAAGCTGCTAGGAACTTTCCGTGTTTGCCCAATGTCCTGCAGGGATGGAGAATGGAGATGGAGCACCACCTCCATCCCCTGGGCCATGACCAGCCCCAACCCTGCCCCAAATTCCCTGTTCCATGGCCAACCCCCCTCCATGGTTGGCTGATTCCATCCTGAGGCCGCTGAGCTGAGAAAACAACAACAAAAAAAAGCCCCACAACCTCCAGACAAAGCTGGGAGCCCGGGGGCAGCCACAGGAATAATCCCACATGGATTTTTCCCTCTTCCCTGATTTATTTTCCTGCTGGGCTGTGATCCCAGTGCTGCAGGAACAGCTGCTGAGCCCGGCTTGGCCAGGCTGAGCCCCTCTGGGCGAGACCCCCAGAGCCAAAAGCTGGGAAAATGCCTCTGGAGCAGACACTAATGAGAAGGATGGGGTGCCCCAGGCAGCAGAGTTGATCTCCAGGGAGATTTCCCAAGGATTTATTGAGCTCTTGGGGAAACATTGCCCAGTGCCCACTTCACAGCCCCAGCACTGATATTATTGTTGTTATTATTGTCATTATTGTCATTATTATCATTATCAATATCATTATTACCAATATCATCATCATTATCGGCTTTATTATAAATATTTGTACCCTTTTATCCTTTTTATTTTATCATTTTGTCCTTATTTTCATAATTGCTTATTATTTATTATTATTGCTTATTGCTTATTATTTATTATAATAAGCATTATTATTGCCATTATTATCATAATTTTCTCTCACACTCCAACATTAAGACACCACAGAGAAATCTCCCAAACCGAGGGGATTTTCCAGATGATTTTCTGGGAATTAAAGTTTGGCTTATCCATGTGGGAGCCTCGTGCCAAGGCGTGGTGAGGCCAAGCCAATGTAATTTTGGGCAGGAACTGTCCCCACCTGTCCATCATCAGCTCCCAGTGACTCAGTGGGACCTGCTGCTCCTCCTGGCTGGAAAACCCTCTGGAATTTTGAGGGGAGCACCCAGTGAGCCCCCCAGCCCTGGCAGAAACTGCAGCAGTGCCTGCTTTGGCCGTGCCTTCGAGGGGATCCTGCAGTTTGGGGGAATTTTTGGCTGCAATTGCTGTGGGCTGGACACAAGAAGGATGCTGATGATGCCTGGGGGGATGTTTGGAGGCTTTGGGGACCACCCTGGGGCGGGAGAGGCAGGAAGGGACAGGGACAGCTCGGGGTTCTGTGGAGCCTGATCACCTGCGGGCTCGCCCCGGGTGGGAAGGTCGGTCCCATGACCACGGGGCACCGAGGAGGAAGAGGAAAAAGAGGAAGAGGAGGAGGAGGAGAAGGGAGTCACTATGGCCCCAGGCTGGGATGTGACCTCCTTCCCCTGCTCCTGGTACAGCCTCGCCGGGAGGAGCCGCAGTGTCCCTGTGCCCGTGCCCAGCCCTGGCCCGGCCATGAAGACGGAGAAGGACGAGGCCGTGGCTGCCTTCTCCCTGCGGGGAAAACTCGGTGTGGAGGGGGCAGGTGAGTGCCCTCGGGGGGTGCTGAGAGTGGAGGGGGCAGGTGAGTGCCCTCGGGGGCTGCTGAGAGGAGTGGGAGCAGGAGCGAGGGGGGAGCCTTTGGTGCTGTGGCTGGGAGGTCCCTTTGGCTGAATGCCTCCCATGGGGACGTGCCCAGGTGTGCCAGGGTGTGCCCACGTGTGCCCACGTGTGCCAGGGGGTGCCAGGCTGTGCAGGTGGCATCACCCAGCGTGTTCCAGACACCGTCAGGCTTCACCTTCACACCTCGGTTTTTCCCAGAGCAAAGCCTCTGGCAGCCCTCGCAGCCCCTCCAGCCACACCCCCCAGGCTCCATTTCCCTGTTTTAAAGGGATGGGGAGGGCAGAGGCGTGGTTCGGCAGGGCCCAGCCTCACAAGCTCTCCCCGCAGGCTGCAGTGACCCAGCCCTGCCCAGTGCCCCGATGCCGGGGAGCGGAGGGACCCCGGCCCCGGAGCTGCGGCCGCTGAAGCGCAGACCTGTCCCAGGTGAGCCCAGCCCCGCCCCGGGGAGGGGACAGCGACAGCCGGGGCAGGGACGAGCCCGACGGATCCGTGTCCTTGCAGGGAAACACTACCAGTGTTCGAGCTACGGCTGCAAACTGGCCTTCCCCAGCATGCAGGAGCTGATGGACCACCTGAAGGTGCACTACAGACCCACGCAGTCCCTCGAGGGTAAGGCCGGGACACCCCGAGCGCCCTTTTTTTGGCTGGGCGGGGGCAGAGCAGGGTTGGTGGTGGGAGATGGGAGTGGGGACGGCACGGGAGGTGCTGCAGACCCAGCAGAAGGGCTGGTGCTGAATCTCTCTCTGAACTCCTCTGCCCAGGCAAAACCTTCCACTGCCCCACCCTGGGCTGCACCGAGACCTTCCCCAGCATGCAGGACCTCATGGGCCACATGAAGGTGCACTACAAACCCAACCGCTACTTCAAGTGAGTCCCGCTGCTCCCTGTCCCCACCGCGTCCCTTCTGGGGACACCTGGCAGCCCCCTGAGCCCCGGTGGCAGAGGGCCGGGCTGGGGGCGGTGCCGGGGCAGCATCCCCTCTCTGACGGCGCTTTCCCGACCTCTCAGGTGTGAGAACTGCCTGCTGCGCTTCCGCACGCACCGCTCCCTCTTCAAGCACCTGCACGTCTGCTCCGACAGCGCCAGCGGCCCCGCGCCGCCCCCCAAGCCCGACAAGCCCGTCCTGCCTCCCGCTACCTCTGCCCCGGAGAAGGAGCCCCAGACCAAGCCGCCCGAGGGGCTGCCCAAGCTGCCGAGCGCTCTGCGGGCCCCGGAGAAAGAAGCGGCGGCGGCGGGCGCGGACACTGCCCCTGCGGCGCTGCCCACGGCGCTGCCCGGCTCGCTGGAGCCGCTGCCGCTGGTGCCGCCGGGCCCCCACCCCTTCCCGCTGCTGGAGCCCGGCCTGTTCGGGCCCCCGTCCTTGACTCGGTTCTCGGGGCCACCACCCCCGTCCTCGGTGCCCGGGCCCTTCCTGCCCTACGTGCCCCCCTCGCCCTACGGGCTGGCGCAGCCCCCGGCTCAGCACCGCCTGCGGCCCTTCCTGCCGGGCCACGGCCCCCCCAGCGTCTCCAACGCCGTCTGGAAGAAAAGCCAAGGTGAGCGCGCCGAGCCGTTCGGGACAAACATTCTTCTGCTCCCGCCTTGACCAGCAGCAGCAGCTCCCGAGGAGGATCCGCCGCCGTCCCGCCGAGGATCCGGCCCGGCCATGCCCCCCCAAAGCCCCGTCCCGCCCGTGCCACCCCCTCTGTGATGTTCGATTGGGCAAAGCACCGGCGACCACCAAAAAAAACAAAAAAAAAAAAAAATCAAACCAAATTCTCCCGGCCCTGCTGCTCCCCGGCGTGCTGGGGGTGCGGGCGGGGGGGCCGGGCCAGGCCTGCCCACCCACGTGTCCCCCCCAGGGAGGGGAAGCCCTAATGCTTGTCTTGCCCCTCGATTCCCTCCGCAGGTGTGAGTGTCAGCCCACTCCTCCCATGCTTTGGCTCAGGAGTGACTCCAGGTTAGTTTGGCACCTGCTGGGTGGGGGCTGCTTTCTGTCGCTGGGGGGTTTGGGGGGCGGCGGGGGGGGCGCAGGGGATGGGAGAGGCGCCAGGGGCACGGCGGTGCTCCCCGGAGAGCAGAGCGGGAGGGCGGCTCCTCCTTTTGGGGAGCCCCGCGGAGAGGGGAGGCGGCCCAGGTGGGCTCCGAGGCAGGGGGGTCGCCGGCTGCACTCCCCCCAAACCCCCCCAGCCTGGCCCTGAGGGCAGAAGCAGCAGCAGGAGCAGCAGCCGCTGCCTGGGTTCCAGTGCTCCCAGTGCCAAGCCCAGGCTGGAACCCGCTGTTGTGCCCATCGCTCCGGGGCCGGGGGGCACAGCCCGGCTCCCTGCTCCCAGATTCGGGGTTCTTCCTTTGGGAAGGGACCCTCTGAGCGTGTGGGGATCGGAGCAGGGGGTCTCCAGCCCCCAGACCCCCGCGGCACCACCCGGCTCCGGCCGGTCCCGGGGCCGATCCCGGGCCGATCCCCGGGGCGATCCCTGTGCTTCCCTGCCCGCCCGTCCTTGCAGGGCACTCCTCCAACAGCCGCATCGTCTGGGAGCACACGCGGGGCCGCTACAGCTGCACGCAGTGCCCCTTCTCCACCGCCTCCCGCGAGGAGATGACCCTGCACACCGAGGACCACCGCAAGAACCCCCCGCCCCCGCGCCTGGAGCCCGAGATGGGTACGGGAGGGACCCCTCCGGGATGGGCTCCGTGCCCCGCAGGGATGAGGCACATCCTGCTCCCTCTGTCCTGGCACAGCCTGGCCCGGTTCCAGTCCCTGCTTTCCCAGCCTGCGGCAGTGCCCTGGAGGGGTTTGGGTGCCCTCCCTGTGCCCCCGGCCCCTGCAATGGCCTGGGGGGTGTCTGTGTACCCTCCCTGTGCCCTCCCTGTGCCCCCCAGCCCCTGCGATGCCCCTGGGCGTCCATGTGCCCCCCCATGCCGAGGTGCTGACAGTTCTTTTCCCTCTGCCTCCAGATTTCGGGGTGGGCCTGGCCCCATTCCACACCAAGCTGCCGCCGGAGATGGAGAACTCCCTGTACTCCCAGCTTTGATGGCCTCGGCTCCCGTGGGACTCTCCAACGCCTCCCCATCCGTGCCCTGAGCCGGGCAGGGGGCACAGCACAGCCCCTGCCCCGTGCTGGGACAGGAACCCCTCCCTGGGGACAGGAACCCCTCCCTGGGGACAGGAGCACCCCCAGCCCAGCCCGGGCTGCCACAGGGGCAGATGTTTCCTCTGGAATTTCTCCCCTTTTTATTTTCGGGAACTCTCCAGCACCCGGCACCCCTGTATCTCCTCCCCTAAAGGTTTTGTTGCTTCAGCCCCGGGGGCTCTGTGAGGAGCCCGGTAGGTTCTCAGGAGTTTAGTGGACTTCTCTGGAATGAGAGCTCGGAATAATAAATGGGAATTGTACAGGAGTGGCGGCCGGGAGAGGCTCTGTGGGTCCCCGTGGGGCTGGGGGAGTGAGGCTGGTACTGAGGAGCCCCCCCAAAACCAAAGGAGGGGGACATGGGGACACAGGGGGGTGACCCTGTGCTCCCGGGCTGGCCCTGCCAGGAGCTGGCGTGGGGAAGGAGAAAGGGAAACGTTTGGAAAAGGGGAGAGGGAAGTGTTTGGGAAAGGGGAAGGTCTGAGGAAGGGGAAGGGACGCTTCGTGCTCCCCCTGCCCCCTGTCAGCACATCCCGGAGCATGCAGGGCTCCTGAGCAGCGAGGCTGGAGGCTCTGCCAGCTGCACCCCAGCAATCAGCCCAGGGTGGGACCCCAGCCCCCGGCCAGCCTCGGTGCCCGTCCCAGCCCTGCCGCAGGGAGAGGTGCCAGGAGGAAGGCACGGAATGGCACAGAAGAGCCATTGGGTGGGCAGGGGCCCAGGTGCCCAGCCCAGGGGGGCTGCACCCCCTGCACCCCCCCGTGGGAGCACCCTGGGGCTCCCCCAGTCCTGCTCTGCAGGTCCCAGCCCAGCGGGGTGAAAAGTTTGCTGTAAACTGGTTTGAGGGGAGGCGTGCTGGGACCTGCTGTGCCCACGGCAGCCCCGGCTGGGAGCGAGGGATGGGAGCCTTGGAAGAGCCGGCAGCCCCTGCTGTGCTGCTGCCAGCCTCGGGAGGGGCATGAACACCGGGCTGGGGCTCAGAAAGGCCCAAGGGTCACCTGGGTGGGGTGGGCATCCCTTCCTCCTGCTGCTGCCATCCCTTCCTCCTGTCATCTCTTCCTTCCCACTGCCATCCCTTCCTCCTGCTGTCATCCCTTCCATGTCCTGTCATCCTTTCCTTCCTCCTGCTGCCATCCCTGCACAGTGTTAGCAGCACCCTGGGATGCCCCAGCTCCCTCCTGCAGCCCCCCTGAGCTGGCATCGTGCCCTCCCCAGCCCAGGCCGGTCCCCTGTGCAAGGGATGGACCCTGTGAAGTGTTCCTGAGCTCTGTCCCTGGCAGTGACAGCTCAGCACAGGGTCACAGAGCCCCCCCAAGGGGAGAGACCCTGAGATTCCAAAGAGGGGCAGGGGGCTCAGCTCAGCCCCCATGCCCAGCTGGCCCCCAGCCCACCCTGCCCACTGATCCTTCTCCAGGGCAGGAGGAGACCTTTCCCAAGCTCTCCCTGACCCTGGATCCGGCTCTGGCCCCACCAAGGGCAGCACTGGCCCCTGGGGGTCCTGCAGACCCCATCGTGCTGGGATCCCACCCCACTGCAGAGGCCCCCCCTCCATCCCCAGCAGCCCAAGCTGAGCCAAACCCAGCCCTGCTGGGGACAGGGAACAGTCCCAGCTACCAGGAGAATCCCAAACCTGCCCCAAAGCCCCACTCCGAGCATTCCTGGCTGTTCCCAAAGCAGAGGCAGCCAAGACAAGCTCCATTGCAATAGATTTTTAAAAACTGAAGTATTTATTAAAGTTTTATCCAAATTTTGTAACAAAAGATACAAAAGGGCTGGAGATCCTTATTTCTGGGACTAGTCTGACCAATTAAAACCTGACAGTTACTAGGCTAATATAAAATCCATACAATCTGCTAAAAATGCAGGGAAAACAAATTAGAAGTAACTGCTGCTCTGACTTTTTTTTCTTTTTTTTTTTTTTTCTTTTTAAAATTCCTTAAAACATTTATAAGTTACTCAGTTTGCATTTTACAGGATTAGTTCTTCTCCGAATGGTCACAGCGACTGTACAATGCAAGAGACACCAGCGAGAACGAAGCGACAGGAGCGGGGATGTGCCGCAGATAAAGAGCACACCCCACCCACCCCACACCCCGCTGGGAGGGCAGGGCTGGAGCCTCGGCCCCGGGGGCACACGGAGCTCCCGGAGCTCGCAGCGGGAATGCCACAAAGTGCCAGTGCTTGTCTGCACCCTTGGGAGCAGCACAGCGCTGTCCCCACCCACGAGCGTCCCCCCCATCTCTCTCCCCAGGCCCTTCTCCCAAGGGATGCGCTGGCTGGACACCTCTGGGATGAGAGGGAAGGTGGGAATGGAGTTGGGAATGCTGCACTGGGCTGGGTTCCCCCCAATCCTCCCTTCAGACACCTCAGGGTGGCACCCCCGGAGCGGGGACAAAGCAGGGAGCTGGAGTTCTGTTCCATGCTGGGAACACGGGAGGAGGAGGAAGAGGAGGATGCCCAGGCCAGGCTGGCACCGGGGGCCTGTGCAGAGGTGGCACTGGCTGGCAGAAGGACCCTGAGAATTTACAGGCTAACACGGTCTGCAGGAGCATCACAGTGATTGTGGCTGCACAGGGCGTTCAGTGTGAAATGGAGGCGGATGGAGGAGCAGTATCCCCTCACCTGCATTCCCTACCCCTTCCCAAAGGTGCTGCAGGGCACTGGGAGCCTCCCCACAGCACAGACACGGCCACAAAAACCCCCTCACTCGGGACATCCCAGGGGAGGGTTCTTAGCTGGCCAATGGGAAAAATGTTCCAGTTTATATAAAAAAAAAATTAGGAAAGCAAGTGCAGGGCTACTGCAAGGTGCATCAGCAGAGGTACCAGGTCATGCAAGCAGCCCCTCCCTCCCTCCCTCCCTCCCTCCCTCCCCC
>VZSR01000386.1:205304-217375 GCA_013398615.1 Brachypodius melanocephalos
CCTTCTCCTTCTCCTTCTCCTTCTCCTTCTCCTTCTTCTCCTGTCTCTCCATCCCTTCACCATCTCTCAACTGCCATCTCTCGAGCCATGAGGTGGGATTTGCCGCCCTGGGTCCGGTTGATTTTTCACCTTGCATCGCTGTAGAAGTGATGAGGGATGAGGAGAGAGTCCCTGTGGTGTGAAGGAGCACATGGAAACCCAGGAGCGTGAAGAGTCAACCCTCAAACCCTTCTGCCTGCCACCCCTTTGCCTCCTGTAGCTGCAATCTCAGCTGCCCTGGGAAGCAGCCAGCCTGGATTAAGGAGAGGCCATGGGCAGCTGTGGAGGCTCACCCTGCAGTCAGTCTGTCTGGTCGGAGCAGGAGCTGCAGAAGAGCTCGTTTGTGTTGTGTTCCACTCCTGTGTTTTGTCCCTTTGAACTGCTTGGGAAGGGAGGCAGAGGAAGCTGTGGGAGTCCCTCCCTGCTGCACACCCAGGGGACTGCTGGACATGGTGGTGGCTCAGCTCACCCCACTGCAAACAGGGAGTTTCTCCTCAAGAACATCATCAACTGATGAGTGGGTTTGAGATGAACTTCCCTTCCCTGCATTACAGCTGAAAAGATTTTCAAAGAAGCAAAGAACCTGTTTGCCAGCAGTGCCTCTGGAGCTCAGAGATGCCACTGAGGCAGTGTCACCTCAGTACCTGCCTGGCGTCACCCCAAACCTGCTCACTCTGCAGGGCTGGAACAGCACAGATGGCTGGGTTAGTCCCACACCAAATCCAGGGACTGAACTGCTCAGCTCCAGGGAATTTCTGTCTCTGTTTTGTACCAAAAATCCACCTACTGTGCTTCCAGATACCTCTAAGGTTGGCACCTGTTTTCAAAAACATCTCTAGAGTCTCAAGGATGTGAAAAGAAATATGGCAAATAGGAAACTTCTGATCAAAATAAGATCAGAACCTCTTTTTCAAATTAATGAAAGAGTGCTGAGAAAAAAAATGAGGACAGGAAAGTTTTTAACATGGGGGAAAAAACCAAGCAGAAGGTTAGACTTGATTTTTGTTTGGAGTCCCATTTGTAGCTGCAGTGCTACCAGAGGTCGGGTCTGGCAATGGAGAGCCCACCGGAGATGTCAGACTCTGATCCCTTTCACTGGCAAACCGGGGTGGAGATTGCCTGGGAGTGCACTCCCAAGTGAAACCCAAATCAGAGGAAAGAGGCACCTCCCAGTGCTCCCAGTGCTCCCAGTGCTCCCAGTGCCCCAGCATTCTGGTAATGCCCAGGGTCTGTGCTGGTGCTCTGGGGCTGAGCCGAGTTCCAGCCCTCAGGAAGATGCTGAGGAGCGACAGTGGAGAACAGAGCCAATAAGCACCAACCTCTGTAGGGTTGTCCAGTCCCCAGAGGTAACTCACAGAGCACAGGGAAGTCCTCCTGGCAGGAAGGTCTGAGTCATAAAGAAAGTGAGGAGAAGGGAGAAGATGAGGTGACAAAGACTAGGCTGAAATGGGAAAGCGCCGTGTGGCAGCAACGGCACCTGATGAGAGATGTTAAAGCCACAGATTGGTGACCATCCTCAGAGTCCAAAAGCATTTTCTGGACCAATTTGCAACTCCTGCATGGAGGGGAGAGAGGAACTCTTGTGCAGTAGGATGTGTGTTGGGAAGAGGATGAGTCCTTTGTAGCCGGGTAAGGCGCTGCGCTGGGCTGGGCTGGCTGGTGCCCCACCTGTGAGGAGCGGGGTCTCCTTTGGGTGTGCAGCCCTCTCCTCCCCTGTACCCACCACTAACCTGCTCCTCTCCTTTTCCCCAAGGTGCCTGACCATGCCGAGCATATTTTCCTACCAGAGTGCCGAGGTGGATTGGTGTGAGAGCAACTTTGTGCGCTCGGCGGTGATTGCTGAGTACTACAACACCGTGAGTGCTGAGGGAGGCTGGGGCCAGCTCCAGGCACCCAGCAGCTGCTTTGGGGATCCAGACAGGATGGGACATCCCTGTTTTCTTTCCTCCTCCTCACTCCTTTGAACTTCTTGGTGCTGGAGGGTGTTGGTGTGGGGAGCGTTCTCTGAGCTTCAGGTGAATCACGGGGCTTTTGTTGCTTGCCACGGTGGCTCCCCAAAACATTCTGGGGTCAGGGGCACTTCTGGTGTGTTGTGGGGTTGATGATTCCCAGTGAGAAAACTCTGACAGAGCTCCTTCACAGCCCAGATCTGTGAGTTCCTGTTATACCAGTCCTGCAGCTCTGCTGCCAGCCGGGGTAGGTCCCACACGGGGCTCATATATTCCAGCTAAATGTACAGGAGTGGCAGAACGAGAGGCAGCACCTCCATGAACCGTGTCAGGCAGGTTGGGAATACGGAACTCAGCACAGAGGGAGAGCCAGTTTCACCTCCTGTGATCCTTGATCACCCAGGCTGCATCCAGTGCCAGTGCCTTGGCTTGGAGCATCCATACCTGTCTGCAGAGGGCTGGGAGATAAGCGGCCTCTCTGAGCATGTCCTGCTCCCTCAGAGCAATTAAAGGCTCCCAGGGGTGTGAGGCATGTGGATTTACAGCCTTCCACAGGCCTTGTTTACAACTTTTGGCAATTACTCTCTAACACTAGAAGATCTTGTTCTCATGGAAATGGCTCTTCCTCTTTTTTTTTTTTTTAAGCATTTCCTGTTTTTAATAAATTACCTGTAATAACGATAATTGCCCAGCCCGAGTCTTGCAGGCTCTAATTGCCCAGCCAGGGTCTCAGAGGAGGGGGCTGTGTGTAGTCACTGCTCTTTGAGGCACTCAACAAAGAAAGATCTGCCAGTTCAGACCTAATCCTGCTTCCCTGTGGCAGCCAGCTGGAGGTTTTGTGCTGTTTGCTGTTTACTGCTGTTGCTGCATGGGCTCAGAGGTGCAGAGCAGGGAGTTACAGAAATCACTCAATATTCACATCAGCATCTCAGCTCTTAGGGCTTGGAGCAACCTGCTTGAGTGGAACACATCCCTGCACATGGCAAGGGGTGGAAGGAGATGATCTTTAGAGTCCTTTCCAACCCAAACTCTTCTAAATGCAGCTGGAAGTGCCCAAAGCCTCTGTGTTTGGTTCACTGCTAACATTGGAGAGGGACTGATTTCCACCGAGAAAGCCTGAAAGTGAAGGTTTTGGTTTTGGTCTGAATTCCTTCCAGGAGATAAATTTGCCTAATGTCCTAGTTTGATACATAAGGCAGCATTTTTTAAACACATCTTTGGAGCTGAGATACCATTTACGGCCAGACTGGCAAAGTGGCTCGGGATCTTTATCACACCAACAACTGTCTCAGGAGCTCTTCAAAAGCACTTCAGTGTCTGACTCCTCTGCTGGACACCAGCTAGTGTGGCCAGATGCATGACTAATTCTTGTAGACCCTCTAATTCCCATAAAACATTAACTCCCAGCTGCCTGGGTCATTTTGTGGCACAGGATTCTAAATTCTGTGGCTACTCCTGAAAATCTCACCCAGGTGTCCAGTCCTGGAGGGAGTTTCCTGCTATCCACAGCCATGTCCCAGGTTTCCAAACCACACCATTGGGCTTGTTGGGATGAATTCTCACTGTGTGGGACTCAGGCACAGTGAGGAAAACCTCTGCAATGCATGTTTCAATGCAGATATAAACAAGTGTGATACTGAAGGACAGAGGGATGTGGACAAGCAAACCCTGTGGGATTTTTTTTCCAGTGGTTGGACTTGCCCTTGTTCTCCTTTATACGACACTGAGCACCTCTTCTTCAGCAGAGAAAGTGTTTTTA
Organism: Brachypodius melanocephalos; assembly: GCA_013398615.1. Lineage (NCBI taxonomy): Eukaryota > Metazoa > Chordata > Aves > Passeriformes > Pycnonotidae > Brachypodius > Brachypodius melanocephalos. The sequence continues at coordinate 209,052 of VZSR01000386.1, forward strand.
TGGTCCCTGCCCTGATGTCCTTTTTGCCAGGCTTAAGAGATTAGTCCGTGCAGGAAGGGAGGGAAACAATTCTGTCTTAGGATGTGATTCCTGAGCAGCAGGAATCTAACTCTGTCAGGTCAGCTGCCTGCCTTAAGCTGGCTGGTGACCTCCTGTCCAGACAAGGGGTGGCAGAGGAGCAAACCCTCCTAAAATCTGCCATTATCTGAGCATCTGACAACAGCCTCAAGGCTGTGCTGTGCTCAGGGCCAGACCTTGTCACCAAAAGTGGGCAGGAACATCACTGACATGGGGATCACCCCTTCCTCAGCAGCACAGCCTGGCTGGCACTGCCTGGGTCTCACCCCCTGCAGCAGCACAGGGACCCCCCCTTCCTGCTCTGGGGTCTCCCTCAGGACCAGGCTCCTTGTGATGTGCCCCAAAGAGGGGATTGTAGAAATCTGACCAGGCTGAGATCTGTAGCAATCCCTGCAGGCTGCATGCTGCAGATCCAGCTGGGGCTCAGGGCATTATGCCAGGTGTGATCCTAACAGCCTGCATCTTCTCCTCTTCTCCCCATTCATTTTTTCTTTATATTCAAGTTGCTGCCTCTCTGCAGCAAGCATTACTGCCCTGAATTGATTATACCCATATTTACCTCAGCGTCAATTTTCCGGAGTTTTAGGCTAGCTGGGAACCCAGCCAGCTCCTACCCAAGCCTCCTGGATCACTAAAGCAGCAGGGTTTCCTCACAGAGCATCCCCTTCAATGCCTTCCCCCCAGCCCTGCCCGGGGCTGCAGTGGAGCTGTTTTGTGCCAGCAGCAGCAAAATGTGCTGCTGGGGATTGCTCTGTGCCAGCCACACTCTCTCAGGCCTGCTTGCCTTCGATGCTTTTTATTAGAAATAAGCACCAGGGGTATGAGAAAAGAATGTAAACAGTACCTTTAAGTACCTAGTAATACATGGTGGCTCATGGCTGGATGCAGTTCAGCAACAAAGCTCTATTTATAGTGACTCAGTGACCCAGAAATTTATTGTCTTCTGGCTGCTCGGGGGAGAACAGAATTGTGCTCCAGGACAGGGACTTCTCTTTCTACCCTTGTTTCTTTGCTAAAATGACTGATCCAGGATGCTGGCACTGACACCCACATCCTCAGCAGAGTCTCCTTGCAGCAGCTCTGATGCCGCTCATACCCAAAGCTCCTGGATGCTTCATTGAGTGGTGAAATAAAGGGTGCAGATCTACCAGAGAAGGGCTCAGTGGCGGTGGCAGGGCTGTTTGGGGTGTCCTGGCTCTCTCACATCCTCACTACATGGCTCTCTTGCCTGCCCAGAAAGTTGTGCTCAGCAGCACGGCCCAGGATGCTGCAAACACTCCTCAAAGTGCTGCTTCCTGCCCCAAAACACCAGCATTCTGATGCCAGGACCTGCAGCCTCATCCCCTGCAACACAGGCCTGGCTTTAGGAACTTGCTGCACAGGTCTGGAGAGCCTCAGAGGTGTTCACTTCTGTCTCTGGTCCTGTGGGCTCCTCTGTCAGCTAAAGCTGGTTCACTGCGAGTGAGAAGGAACTCCCAGCCATGAGTCCTGCAGGAATCTCCTTCCACTGCAGGAAGTGCCTGGCTGGAGTGAGGAGCATCCTCTTCTGCCATTGCACTGCTGCTGTGCTTAAACCAGCACCTTCTGCCTCAATCCAGAGCAGAGGTTGATCTCACCTGTCACAGGTGAAGGTTCTGTCCCTCCAGCTCAGCCTGGAGTTGCAGAAGTTGGGGTCTACCAATGATCCTATTAATCCACCAGGATTAGAGCTGTGTTGCTGATCCCAGCCTCGCTTCTCTTCTAGGAAGAGAAGCAAACAGTTGTGCTCAGCTGAGGCCACTGGAGCAATAAGTCACACTTACTGGGGAGTGGGACAGGCTGGGAGCTCACGTAGGGGGATTCTCACTTGTCCTGTCACCCCTTGGCTTCATCACCACTCCCTTATCTCCCTAACACCCCGGGCAGTGTGACCAGAGAGGCTGAAATAGAAGCTGTGCTTGGGGGTTCCAGCCTGAGCAGAAACTCCAGAAAAATCTAATCTAATGGGTGTCCTGGGAGCAAAACCCTCCTAACCTCATTTCCACAGAGAGAGCTTGAGATGGAGCTTGCCACATCCTAGAGGGAAGACAGAAAGTCAGCGTTTACAAATCAGTGCTTGGAGCCAACAAGTGATGAAAACCCCGTGTCCCCCACAGGGGTGGGAGCTGTCCCCTAAGCTCCCAGCTTGGCTGCTCTGCAAGGAATCCCGTTTATCTTCCTGACCCTATTGGCGCGGTTCCCCTGGCTATCCCTCCTCTCTGCTATCTGATCTTGCACATCCCGTCCCGAATTAATGAAGTGATAACGCGGCTATCATGTAATTAATGGGACTGTTGCAATGCCCGGTGCTCAGGGATCCAGAGCTCTCCTCTCCCTCGTCACTGACGTGCCTGCTGGCACTTGCACTCTCCTGCCTTTTCTCCAAGCGTTTTCCCTCTCCTTGCTATTCCTGCTTGCCTTCCAAAAGCCTCCTTAATCATTTCAGGGAAAGGAAATGTTTGAAGCGTGGTCGTTTCTTGAACACATGGTTTGATTTCTCAGTCGTTTCTGAACTATTTGACCTCGAGGGTGCAAGTGGGAGCAGCACTTCTCTTTTCATGGCTGGAATGGGAATTGGCCTGGATTTGGCTCTAAGCACCTGTGGAAAACCGATACATTCGGCCTGAGAACTGCTGCTAATGGGAGCATCAACTTGTCTCACGGAAGCCTTAGGGAAAATCAAGATGAATCTCCGGTGTTTAAGGGAATAGAGATCTCACATTAGGCGTGAATTGTGTTTCCCTCTGGAATAGGAGAGGGTGTGTTCCAGGGAGATGACAACATCGCAGTGATTTGCAGCCTTGTTACCATAAACTGGGATCCCAGGGGACATCACAAGCCCAGCACTGATTTTGCAATTTACCTGGTGCTGCTGAGGCAGGGGGCGGCGAGGGGGGGAAACTCCAGCTGTGGATGCCAAATTCCAGGCATGGGGTCTGGGTCAGCGTGGAGCTGGAAGATGAAAGGAAAAGGATTGTTAGGCTGAGATAAAAGTCACCCTGGTGCTTTGCCAAATGGCTCTTGAGCAGATGGCTCCAGAGCCCCAAAGAGCTGTCTGGCAGGTAAATGCAACACCACAATCCCAACATTTCATAAGCAAAACCCATTTTCCCTGGGGAGGCCGTGCTTCCCACTGATATCCCCTCTCTGAGCTTGCAAAGTCAGGTGAAAAAGGAAGGGTAGGAACCCACAGAGGGTAATTAAATTAGTTCAGATTTCCCTCCCCCGTGCTGCAGGGTGGAGCAGGACTGGCCCAGCAGACAGGTCCAGCTTTTGGGCACTCACTGCTCCTCCCCAGCTCCCACACTTTGCCCATCAGCATCTCCTCTCTCTGAAGCACTGGCACCTTCAGCCAGTCCAGCAAGAGGCTGAGCCCCAGCACCATCCCCTCCTCCCCAGACTAATCAAAGTCCATCAAAGAAGGAATTTTGCAGAGTTGGAAACCAGAGCAGAATAATTCCTCTGTGTTCACTTGCCAGGTGTGTTTAGAGGAGGTGCGTGACCTCATGTAATTACCAGTGTCCAGAACACCTCCCTCCCCAGGTCAGGTGGCTTCACACCTGACACCACAGGATGTCACCTCAGTCCTGCCTGTTCCCACCTACTGATGTCCTGCTCATCCTGCTGCTCTCCACCACACCCACTCCCAGCTCAGGATGTTTTGCTGACCTTGGCTTGCTGTGCTGGCTGAGCTCCTCACACCCTTCCAACCCCTCACAGGGGCATCACTGCTGGCTGGAAGGGTCAGGGGCCATCCAGGCAGCTTCTGGAGAGTCTGGGTTGATATAAGAGGGAGGTGGCTGCAAACAGAGGAATTGCTTGGAGACAGCAGCTGAAGATAAACCAGCATCACCCAAAAGGGACACAGCAGCTCACTTGGGCTTGCTGACCCCTGAGGGAGGGCAGAGGTGTCTGCAGCCACTGCTGCCACAGCAAGAGCTGCCCTTCCAGTTCCAGCCTGGCTTCTGGAGACACACCTCTATCCTCTCCCTGTGCTGAGAGCAACCCCTGCTTCCACATGAGGCTCTCTGCTGGAGATCAGGATCCTCCTCACACACGAAGATCCTGAGGCACGTGGTGGGATGGGGACTGCCCAGGAGCTGAGTGTGCCTCTTGTTTTTCAGATCAGCAATGTGAGCTTCTTTGTGCTGTCTCCTGCGCTGCTGTACCTGAACAGGCAGTACTGCCAGAAGAAGGCTGTGCCCCTCTACTTTATCTCAGGGCTGCTCCTCCTCGTAGGTGGGTGCCAGTGTTGTGGGAAGACCAGACAGGTTGCCAGACTACCCAACATGAGACCTTTGGAGGGTCTCAGTGGCCAAAGCACAGGGAAAATTCGGGTGGGCAACCAAGCATCCAGGTCTGTTTGAAGCCTGCAGCCCGTGATTTCTGCCAGCTGTGGATGTGCAGCTTCCAGCCCTGTAATTCCCCGTGGTGTGACAGGACTGACTCAGCCCAGCCCCCTGGAACACCAAAATCCATGCCCTGCTCTTCAGTAATGGTGTATCTTCAGGAACAGCTCCCCAAGGGCTTGTGAGAGGATGGAGCTTTGTCATCTCAAGTTGCCCTTGCTCCTTGCAGGTGTCTTCTCCATGTACTTCCACATGACCCTGAGCTACGTGGGACAGCTCTTGGATGAGCTCTCCATCCTCTGGACGCTGGCTGTGGCTTATTCCTTCTGGTACCCACAGGCTTACTTCCCCAAGTGCATCAAGACCAGGTATGACACAGAGGGACACGGTGCAGGCTCTGAGGGGAGGGATGGGACACTGTCACTGAGGTGTAGTGACACACAGACCCCTCAGTTCCCCTGCAAGGGGTCAGCTCTGAGGTCACTGAAGGGCTTTAGGACCAGGCCCTCCTTCTTTTGGTGTTGACAGAGGAAAAGTCACAACCCTCCTGTGCCAGGCCCCTCTCAGCTGGAGCTGTTTGTGTTTGTGTCGCTGCAGAGCAAACTTTGCATGGAGAATTTCAAAATTAATTAGGAAATGAAACGTTCCTGAACATTAACATTCAATTACTCATGCTGTCAATCTGTTCCAGCATCCTCTATCATCTGCAGAGAGCTTTCCCTCAAGGCTGAGGGGGTTTCCATGGGACAGGACGGTTACACCCCTCATTTCCAGGAGGGCTGGCTGGGCTGGAGGAGCCAAGCAGAAAGGATGGGGCCACTGGGAGGGCATGGACCAGCAAAAATGGGAACCCAGCAGGGCTTTACTGAGAGGGTGTCCCCTCCTGGCTGGAGCCCTCTGAGCCACCCCAGTTCCTTAAAGACCTGCTCCAAGTCTGCTCTTCCCAGGCCGAACAGAAGGTCACCAGGAGTTCACCGTGGAGACGCGGCTGGGGGAGAGGGAAGGGACTTGGGAAGGGATTTGCATGTGAAAGGCTCCTCTGAGCCCTATTGTTGCTCAGGGAGCCCAAATCGGTGTTTGCACAGTCCTGCCTGGCAGCCCTTCCCTAAGCAGAGCTCCCTGCCTTTGCCTCATCCCTGGCAGCACCATGAAAGTGCAGGAGCTGCCTCCTGGGCTGTGCTCCGGGTCTGTCAGGACCCACTGGGGGCTGCCACCTCAACCTTCCTGCCAGGACCCCAGAGACACTGAGATCAGCCAGTGCAAACAGACGAGGGGTGCTGGAGAAGCTTTTCCCCTCTCAGGACAGGAGCAGGACCTTTCCCATCCTTACCCTCCCACCCTGTGAGCCCTGGGGGCACTGACACTCACTCCCGACTCCCCCCAGGAGACATTTCTTCTGGCTGACTGGTATCACCACCGTGATCAGCACCTTGATGTCTTTCGTCAAGCCAACCCTCAATGCCTACGCGCTCAACTGCATCGCCTTCCACCTGCTCTACATGACCTGGAGGGAGCTCAAGAAGTAAGGAGGGGGCTCAGGGCTTACCTACACGTCCAGCTGTGCTCCTGTCGGGCAGTGACTCTGTCCTTAGCAGTGAATTGAGCCCAAGTCTTCACCAGCCACGTGTAGTGGTGAGGGGCCAGCAGAGGCAGGACTGTGGGCAGTGGGGCACAAGAGGGGCACCCAGCCCAGGTGGCTGCACAGAATGGGGACAACCCATGGGACAGTGGTGGAGTCATCATCCCTGTAAGTTTTCAAAAACTCTGTGGATGTGGCATTTGAGGACAGGGTTTTGTGCTGAACATGGTGGTGGTGCTGGGTTAACAGTTGGGCAGGATGATCTTAAAGGTCTTTTCCAATGTTTACTCTTCTATGAGTCCAGAAAGACTCCCCCTCAGCTGCCATCTCTGCTCCTTCCCCTTTGTGGGGCATTTAGGAGTTCATGTGGGGCTGGGAGAATCCACCATGGTCTAGAGAGAAAGACAGGAGTGCTTTGGCATCTTCCAGAGTCATCCTCACACCCAGAAAGTCAGAAATCCTCTCCCCAGAGCCACATTTCTCCAGTTCCTATGGAATTCTGAGGAACACTCTCCACAAGGAGCTTGCTGGGGTTTGCTTGCTGCATGTGCAGGCAGGAATGAGCCCTCTTTAAAACTCCCTTTCCTTCCAACACGATTACTCTGCTCCCTGTCCCTTGCTGTGTCCTCCAGGTGCAATGACAAACGGGTTCACCGGATGGCCGCGGTCATGGTGATGTGGTGGGTACTGGCCATCACCAGCTGGATCAGTGACCGCTGGCTCTGCTGGCTCTGGCAGGCCATCAACTTCCCCTACTTCCACAGCTTCTGGTAAGGGCTCCAGGAACCCCAGCATTTCCTGGGCTGAAAGGTCCACAGCAGAGAAACAGCAGCTGATGAAACACTCAGCTGCATCATTCCCTACCCTCAGCCCCATTATTTCCTGTCACTATGGGTGCTTCTCCTCACTCAGCCCAAGGATTCAGCCCTAACCACTGTTTAATGTTCCTCTCCTCCTCCACACCAGCCAAACACTATTTTGCAAGCGCAGTGGTTCCAGAAGTTCTTCCAGGTGGGCAGCTGGCTCTCAAAGGGCTGTGGCTGCTCCCGGGGTGCTGTTTGAAGTGCAGCGTCCCTGGGGTTATTTTAGCAGCCAAACTGAAAGGCAGGGCTTTTTTTCGACCTGACATTTCAGTGCCTGCCCAGGTGGGGCTGCAAGTGCTGCACGCTCAGGTCCACCCTCACACAGCACTGGGATGGCTGGGACAGACAACACAGCCAGGAAAAGGGGAATGGTTGGAATGAGTCCCCTATGCAGCCAGGAATTGTCCCCAGCCCAGCTCACAGAGCTCTGCCAGGATTTCCCCGTAGGCACAAACCCTGCAGGACCCACACTCCCTGCAGCCCTCGTGGGACCTTTGGGGGCTGCAGCCTCAGGGTGACCACGCCAGCAGGCAAAGATCCCTCTGTCCAACACATATTTTTGGTTTCCTCGGCAGGCACGTGCTGATAGCCATGTCCCTGCTCTACTGCTGCCCGCTGGTCATTTACTTCGACGTCAGCTACGAGATGCCCTCGTTCAAGCCAAAGCTGGAATACTGGCCCAGCGACTCGTGGCCTGTTGTGGTGCCCTATGTCACCCTGGAGGAACCCCACAAGCAGTGCTAGAGCTGGGAGCCCTCAGGCCTCCCTGGGGCATGGGGTGTGCGATGCTCACACCGGGAACATCTCAGCTGTGTTCCTCCTGTTCCTCAGGCAGGGACAGCGTGGAAGCAGAGGGGGCAGAGAGCAGCTGAGGCCTCGTGATGCTGGGCATGAAGCAAGGTGGGAGCCCACAGGTGCCTCGGAAGGATCTGCCCAGACTGGTGTTCAGGGAGCTGGAGATTTCCTCCAGCAGATCCCCACGAGGAGGGGAGGGACACAGTGCTGCTTCTGTGTCCTCTGTGTTAGTCAAGCACCAGCACCCTTGGCTGACAACGCCACAGAGGAGAACACTGAAGCCAAACTGGTGACAGCTGGGTTTGTTGGGGCTGCTCTAATTATTATTATTAACTCTATTTATTGATGAATGTGGTCTTACTCAGGAGAGCTGTGCATTAAAGCTGTGGACACTGACTTATACTGAAGCCCATTTTTTTTGCTCTGACTGCACCACATCCTCTCATCTGCCAGTCACTCCCATAGACAGGGGGGCCAAAGCTCACTCTGACCCAGGGAGAGCTGTCTACAAAGAGAAATTCTGGGTGACAGCCCAAAAGAGGCTCTGCTGGCCCAAGTCCTGGAATGCCTTGCCCCAGGCTCTTCCCCTTCCTCAAACCCCAGTGGCCCTTGCTCCTCCCCAGCTCTGAGTCTCCAAAGGCC
>VZSR01000386.1:217475-228471 GCA_013398615.1 Brachypodius melanocephalos
GTCCCTTCCAACTCAGGATATTCTGGAATTCTGTGATATTAGATAAAAATGTCATTATCTTTGCAGGAACAAAGATGCAAAACCTCAGAGGACAGTACTGTGCTTTCCAGGTTGTCCCCACTGTTGCTCTCGCAGCCACGGGACACTCTCCTGTTCCCTAAACCCTGCCGCTCACAGTGACAAGCTGAGCCTTGTGGTGGGTCTGGGTCCTGGCCCAGCCTGCAGGGACTGCTGCTGGGGCCACCAAGGCAGGTGGCTGAGGTTGGCTCCTTGCAACGCAGCCACACCAGGTAATGTCACTCCAGGGACCATTTTTGGGCCCCTACGAGTAAAGCAACAGCAGGAGCACTCTGGATTTTATCTCTGAGGAGAAGGTGATGGGCAATGCCTTCTCCCATGGCCGCGGCTGCCTCGTGGCTCCCTCTGCAATGGTCCCCAGGGCCACTAGATGGCAAATTTGGCTCATGAACCCCGAGCAATATTTCATCCTGGGAGAGGGATGCCTTGCCGCGGTCTGAACTCTCAGGTCTGGTCTCTCTGTTCTCTCCATCCCCCAGCGTTGGGGTCAGACACCTCTCCTCGAGCACGGCCACCCCTCAGACACCTGCACAAGGTGCAGGGCACTGGGAACTCGCACCTCCAGCCTGTGCACGGCCCTATCTGCCCGTCCTGGTGCCCATCTCGTCTCTTTGCCTCTTTGTCTCCCCTGCGTGCCACCGCTCCCACCTCTCCCCTCATCACCCCGTCTCCCTTTCGCTGACCCTCCCTGCCGCTCTCCCCCCTCCTCACCCTTTCCCCGGCCCATCACATTCTTCCCCAGCCTATTAATAACTTCTGGGCAATTGCACCGGGTCCCCGCTGGGCCCGGCCCCGCCGCCGCCGCTGCCCCGCGCAGCCACTGAACGCGCCGGCAGCAAGTTCAAAAGTGCAGCGGGGCTTTCACAGCCCCGAGCCCCGTCGGGGGGTGGAGGAGGCCGCTTCCAAAGAAAAGGCGGCGTTGCCAGGGAGCCCCTGGCACAGGAAAAGGGGGTCACCTTCACCTCCGGCAGGACCCGCCGGGATGGACAGGCGCCAGCAGCCCCGCGGGCTGGAGATGCTGAGAGCGGCCGGGGGGATGAAGGGCTGGGCCGGGGGCGAGCGGGGCTAATTGGCCACCTCCGGCCACCGAGCCCCGGTGGGATGCTCGGCCCGGTGGCCAAATTCCCTCGTGCGGTATGGAAATAAGGGAGGGGTCCCCGGCGCTGCTGCCGGGAGAACAATGTTGCTGCAGTTGAGTGACTGTAACAGGCCCCGATGACAGCCGGGGCCGCGTTAAAAATGCCTATTCAAGCAGATCAAGACATTGAGAGGCCTCGTGGGGATCTGAAACCCTCGGGGATTTCTGGATGAGGCCAGAAGCTGAATCCCCAGCCCTGGGAACCTGGGGGAAAGGGAAAAAAAAAAAAAAAAAAAAGAAAAAAGAAAAAGAGAAAAGAAAAGAATCCCACAAAGCAGCTTTAAAAGGGCGGTAGCGCCCGAGGCTGGGCCTCCTGCTCCGAGCGGGGCTGCAGCCTGAGAAAGCAAAACAGCCCCAAAACCAGCCTGTGACGGTGGTCTGGGCATCCTCAGGGCTGCACACAGGCTGGGTTTGCACCTCCAAAATGCCCAGGAGATGCTGGAGATGCTCTATCCTTCCTGCCGGGGAGCCACGGTTGCGGTCTATGGGACAGAGCTGAGAAACACCCCTAAAAACCGTCAAGGGGATGAAGGGATGGCCAGACGGGTGAATGGGAAACTCCTCCGGGAGTGAGAGGCAGCAGCGGCCCCTTCTCGACAGCCCGGGCAGTTGTGAGGGTTCCCTGTGTCCCTCGGGTGTGACAGGGTGACACCAGCTCAGCACAGGACAACAGGCAGGGCAGGAGGACCTGCAAACCTCCGTGTTCAGGGGGCCGGGCTGGGGCTGGCCAAAAAGAAACCTCTCCTTTATTTTGCCACATCATTTCCCTGCTTTGGTTCTCCATGTGGCAGCATAAACCACAAAAAAGAGAGGCAAGAGAAGGAGTGGGAATGAGGAAGAGGATGGAGGCTGCTGCTGTCAGCTGGTGCCAGATTAAAGAGGTTGGGAAATGACAGCATCAGTTGAGTCTGTTTGGTGCAATTGCAAAACAAATTGCACCAAACAAGAAAAACGTTGATAAGGCACCAGTCTCGCAGCATCAAGGATTAACATTTACCTGTTCTGCTGCACCAGTTGCCTCCCGCTGTTTCAGATTCCCAGGATCTGGCTGGCAGACTGGAAACTTTTCAAGGCAGGGTGATTTATCTGTAAAAGATATTGCACATTCACAGACCTGCATAAATAATGCAAAAGTAATTAATAATAACTCAGTCCCTGCTCTTAACAATGCCAGCAAAAGAAATTGCTTCACTGGAGTGTTGCTGATGCCTGTTGGAAAAGATCTTTATTTTTAAAGTGCCTCAGAGTGAAAGGATGGGGTAGTTTTGAAACAGGGAATGGATGTCACACAGTCCTGGGGTTTTAGAGCCAGCCTGGCAATCTTCAGGATTGATTTAAAGAACCTTCTGCTGGAGTCATGTGAAACCAACATTGATTCAGCTTAGATTTTATGTTTAGTTTTAATCTCCAACGACTGCAGTCAAAAGTTTGAGATCATGAACACAAAGGGCTGAGAAACCCAGGAAGGGAAGAGATAAACTCCAAGAATTATTACTTATAAAAGACTTGTCCTTTCAACTCTCAGTGTAACTTTTGAGGTTTGACACAGGATTTCCATCTTGGGGTCTGGCAGTCCTGTCCCACCCCCTTCACAGCTGCTAGGAAAGATACTCTTTTTTTTTTTTTTTTTTTTTTTTTTTTTTTTTTTTTTTTTTTTCTCTCATTGTTTGCCCTACATCCTTGCTGGCCACCTTTCTTAGAAGACAAAATTAACCATAAATGCCAGGATTTCATAGATGTTGATGGCTGTTCTGGAAAGGTGGAAGCTCTCAGGTCCTGACTAGCTGACAGGGAATATTGTCACTACATTCCAGGGAATGCTCTGCCACCGTTTTTGCAGGGTGTCATGGTCCCTGCCTTTGTCCTTCTCTCTGAGCTGCACCCACAGCCAGAGCTGGGTTTGTCCAGGGATCACAGAGATGTGGGGAAGGAGAAGCACAGCCATTACCTGGGCAAATAAACCAGCTGACCGAAAAATGAGGTTTTAATCAAAAGATCAAATAATCTCTTCAGCTGTTTCTACAAACCCCCGTGGTTTGGTTCCACTTGGGAAGACATTCTCACTGCTGCTGGCAGAAGAAAAACAAGCAGCTCCCTTCTGTCTGGCAAAGTGGTTTGAATAACTTCAACTCTCCACTAATGGCTGCTATCAAAATACCTAAAATGGGAGGATTAATTTTACTGTGCCTTCCCATTACAGCTCAAAAGGTGGTTTCAATTAGGGTCGGTCTCCACTTTTTTTTTTTGTTCACTTTCTGTGAACATGAAGTCACTTCTGTCCCTGTTCATGAGCTCAGTTCTGCAGAGGTTCTTCACAGATGTGTTCAAACATAAAACTGGATTGTACTGAAACGCCACACTTTCTTTCTTTGGCACAAATATTTAATAAAAGGTGAAGATTTACCTGAAATGGTGAAATATTCAACATTAAGTTGTGCATGGGGTTACAAATTTGACAATCTGCTGTAGATGCTGCATTTATTTAGATAGGCCTTCAACAAGACACCAGCTGTCTCAGATCCCTGAAATATTTAAGCATATGTTTAATTTTAAGAATATGAATAAATCCATTTATATCAATGGCACTTACTTACACTTAGGAATATATTTTGCTGAGTTGGAGCAAGGAATAGTACCATGTAATGCCAATAAAGTGCAAATTGCAATATCTCACTAAGTGCTTTCTGGGACCAATTTAAAAATTAATCAATGAAGATCTGTCGTGTGAAAACGCAGGAATTAATATATGTGAGATTTTGCTGTTTGCTATCCCAATATTGCCAAGTACTAACATCCACCAGAGCACTGACAAGTGAAATCAAACCCAAATCTGTGAAACAGAGCAAAAATGGCAACAAGTTGCATGTGTTGTTCATCATGAATCATCCTATCAGGCTTCACGCTTCACATGTAACATTAAATAACATTTACCACCCTTACAGGCAGACACAGATAGAGATTAATTCCAATTAAGATTTGGAATCAGATGATCTTTAAGGTCCTTTCCAAGACAAATGCTCTCAGGGTGGGGTTGTTGGGGCATGTGTGCAGGGCCAGGAGGTGGATTCACAATCTTTGTGGGTCTCTTCCAATTTGGGACATTCTGTGATTCTATGACTCTTAGTGATTAAAACATCATAGAGCAGAGGCTCAAAAATAACATTATTTTCCTCTTTCTGCCCCTTACCCTCCACAAAACTTTTTTTTTTTTTTTACAAGGATCAAATAAAAATTTCCAGGCACAAACATTTCAGCCATTTGTATTTGGCCTCGCAATTTTACTCCTCACAAATTCAACACCCCTGACATTGCTTGTGACCTACAGAGACCTGGGCCATGCCCCTCTTCCCCTGGGATGGTGTCACCAAATAAATAACTCTATATCCATATGCAAATGATTGCTGTTTTCAAGCTGTTCCCCAGCGACCTCACACACTGCCCAGACGGTGCAGGAATATGTTTCCCACATATGTCAGATGTTTCGTGACACATTTCACACGTATTTAAAATAAATCTCCTGGCCTATAAAAATGCCCAGGCACCCAAACCAAGCGATCTGCACCTGCAGTGTTTGCAGAGTGCAATTCCAAAACTGCATGAAATGGGTCCAAATTGATCGTATCCTTCATCCAGTTCAAATATTGATGGTTTATAACTTTATAAGTGCACTGGGTTCATTCATGGGAGGGTGGTACCTGGTTTATTTGATTGGTGAGCAACAAAGGGAAAGAATTTGTTACAGCTCTGCCCTCACAGTGACAGCTTGGAATCCTCCCTGTGTTGGTCAAAACAGTGTTTGCCACATGTGTTTGTCACTTTATATTCCAGCCTGACTCCCTTGAAACTGCACTGGCTGTGCTTTTATGCAACAAAATCCAGCTCCAGGGTGTTCAAGATGTGCCAGGCTGCTAAAAAACGGCTTTGCTGCAATCAGGGGCACTCCTGTCTCACAGGTAATGATAGCACTGATAAAGCTGAAGTTTCAGTGGGCTGAATTTCAGCATGGCAGGGCCAGCCAAATGCCTTGAGTCACAGCAGGTTGGCGTAGCCCCCACTGCAGCGTGGAGCACTATCTGAGCTGGTATCCTACCTGAGCCAGGTAGAGCAGGGGTCATTTGCATGCATTTGCATATGTGGCAACCCCTCCTGCAGTTGCTGTACAGACAGGAGAAAGCTCTTTTTACACCATTCCAGAAAAACACTTCAGTGGAATCTGTCATGGGAGCAGCTGACCCAGAATCCACAAAAAACCCCAAACAAACAAACAAACAAACAAACAACAACAACAACAACCACCTGAAATTCTTAATGATTTCATACAATCACAGAATCAATCACAATGGTTCAGATAATTGAGTCCAACCAGCAACCTAGCAGCACCACCACTTAAACCATGTCCCTAGGGGCCACATCCACAAGTTTTTTGAACACCTCCAGCAATGGTAATTCCATCACTGCCCTGGGCAGCCCATTTCAATGCTTTACAACCCTTTCTCTGAGAAAATTTTCCCAATATCCAACCTAAACCACTCCTGAGGCTGTTTTTTGTCCTGTCCCTTGTTCCCTGGGAGCAGAGTCCAACTCCTACACGGCTGCACCCTCCTGTCAGGGAGTTGTGGAGAACAAGAAGGTCCTCCTGAGCCTCATTTTCTCCAGGCTGAGGCTTGGAGTGCCACAGGCTCTGAAAAACAATTCCAGGAGCTCTATCTTACAATGTGCTCTGACTGCAGAGAGCATCACACATTACCAGGCTGGGGATCCACTGCCCCTGAAAAATGCCAGTGGCTCTCAAAAGCAGCAGGCTGAATTACTGGGGTTGGAAATAGTGGAAACACCAGTCCTAAGAGGAGAAGGCTCCACACAGCACGAGAAGGGCTCAGGATGCTCAGAACCAGGGCAAGCATGAGTGTGCACCCACTGGACTGCCACCTTAGAGCTCCAGGAATCTCCAAACACTGGGAGGGCCTTGGGGGAGGTTCTGTCTCAGTGTATTTGTGGAATCATGGGATGGTTTGGGTGGGAAGGGACTTTAAAGCTCATCCAGTGCCACCCCTGCCATGGCAGGGACACCTTCCACTGTCCCAGGTTGCTCCAAGTCCCATCCAACCTGGATTTGGACACTTCCAGGGATGAGACAGCCACAGCTGCTCCAGGCAATGTGGGATAACAATCCCTACCCACTTTCTGGGCTCTTCAATCCAGAACACAACTCAGAACAGGCTCTTTGGCACTAGTTAGACCTCCCTACTGATCTCCTTCTGTCATGTTCTATTTTTCAAGCTATTTTTTGCCTCACCTGTATTTTTCAGTGGCCTAAAGATTGTCACCCTGCCGAGGGTGACAGTCCCCAGTCACAAGGTGGCCTCTCTCCCAGCATGAAGATGGGCACCTTTCAAAGATTTTGGCAGCAGCCAAAAGCAGCCCTGTGCAGAGCAGACACCGATTTCAGCAGTGAATCTCCCTCCCTCCTATTGTCCCGCGATTGTGTTTGCTCCAGTGGCCACAAGAGGTGCCTGGGCCCGTCTTCTCCAGCTGTCCTTGTGCCAGCAGTTTGTATTGAGCCTGGGACAAATCCAGCTGGTGAAATTCTCCCCGTGGCAAGCCTGGCCAGCTCTGGCAGCACCAGGCTGTTACATCACTTGGCCAGAGCTGACCTCTGCGTGCAGAGCACAAGGGGAAGGTGCCCTCACCTCAATAGCCAGTGCAGAGGATTGATGGGTGTCACTTCAGCAGCCCATTATAATGCCAAGCTCACCTTTGGTGTTAATGAGGCCCCTTCATTAACAGCCTGGAGCAGAAGGGTCAGGGGCTGAATAGTGACAGGCTCCTTTCTCCCCCAGCAAGCTGGTGCTGCTCATTCACAACTGGGTCACGTTGGCGGGGCAGTTCCAGGACGCCTGTGCTGCCCATGTTGCATCTGCAAGGGACGTGATGTGTTTGGGACTATTCATCTGGCTCTTTTCACCAGCACTAAATACCCAGAGAGAATAAAATAAATTCTCATTGTGTTCCCTCTTACTAAGAAAATTTTCCCTCTTCCTTCTGGTTCGGAGGGTTATTGTACATTTAAATCCTTCTGCGTTTTTCAGTAGCTATAGCATGCTATAATTTAGATTTTCCTCAGGCACAAAAGAACGTAGTCAAGCTAAACTATATTACAGTGTGGGTTGGGTTTTTTTACAAAGTCCTTCATTAATAAGGAACTAAAGAATTTCCAAGCTGTCTGTAATTTTTCCCAGATGCAGCTAGTAGTTGCTAGGAGTATCTTTTTGGCAATCAGAGGTTTTGGTTATTAACAATCTGGGCTCTTGCTACGCTACACCAGTGTTAAATATGTTCTGTGAACACTGCAGTGTGGTGTGTGAACTGCAGAAGGGGAAGGCAGACAACAGGCAAAAGAAAATCATTTTTTAGAAGAATAAACACTGCTGGGGTTCACAGCTGATTGAAATAAGCACAGGATTCCCTGTAGGGATCCCAGTGTTGATTAACAAACCAGGAGCTGGTATGGCTGCAGCCCTCACTCACAGCTTCTCCCTGTCACCCTGAGGTGACTCTGTGCCAGACACACACCAGAGCAGCACCCAGATGCCCCCAGAGAAACCAAATCCTCCCTCAGGTTCAGGACATTTTCAGAGGCTGCACACAAGGAAGTGATGCCATGGTTGGCAAAGCCTTGGTCCACACCAGGAGAAAGATCTCTGCCCCTTCTTACCTAAACATCACCAATTCTGAGTTTCAGCTGCAGATTTGCTCATCATGGGAACACCAGAGAGCACTTGGCTCATGGGATGGACTTGCAGAAGTGGGTGAAGACCACAGTAATAATTTTGCAGCTGTAAGAGAAGGCAGTGAGGTCACTGACATCCAGAATGTGAGGATCTTTCCACTCAAAAATGTTGCACATGGGCACGAAGTGGAAGATTGAATTTTCTCAGAGAAACCCTGCTCAAATGTGAGGTTTGTGTCCTAATCTTTAAATCCTTTAGAGCTATTACAAGATGATAGTTTTTCTGCACTGCCTGATTCTTTCCGTGCTGGAATCAGCCTTGCTTGTTCCCTGGCTGGTGTCCAAGCCACTGAGAGCCCAGACTGACCACAGCAGCCGTGGTCTTCAGTGCAAGAGTGGGAGCAGGGAAGGCTGCAACTAAATTAGTAATGAGAAAATAATAATGAATGATGAAAAACAGTGAAACAAACTTGTTTCTCCTGAGACAGGAAGGGCAAGCCACAAGTACAGACATACAAAACCACGACAGGGACTTGCAGTCAATATACAGTTGATGTACAGCCCACCTCACAGTGAGAGATGCTAAACCCACAGGAAAGAGTTTTTGCCGAAAAATGAGGATTTTGGGCATTTGGGCTGCATGAGGATGGTCTGGAGGGGCTGCTGGGGAGGGTGGGGGACTCTGTGTGTGTTTGAGCGGGTCAGTGCTGTGTTCCTGCAGAGAAAGGGAGGCAGGGGAGGGAAGAGGTGACTCGAGGGGCAGTTTTATCTGCAGTTGCCTGCTTCTCAGATCACCCCAAGAGCTGGGGTGGGCTCTGCCACAGTTCTGCCAGTCTGGTGACTGGGGGAATACCTGAGCATGGGCTGCTCTGTCAGGAATTTCCTCACTGGAGCACCGGGACTCACCTGACCTCAACACCACGGCCGTTCCTCCTGTGCTCACACTCCCAAGGAACAGCCACGTTCGGCCTGTCAAGCATCCGTGGTGTGCACAGGCAGGAGAGAGAAAGAACGTGTTGTCCTTTCCCAGGGCTGGAACCTGGGAAAACACACCCGAAATCTTTCCCATCCCTGGCCAAAGCAGGGATAAGTGCAATGCAAAGTCTTTTTTTCCACTTTATTTTCCATCATCCCCAACTCTCACGGGACAGAACCAGCCCCTGGCATGGTCCCCTACCATGGGCCAAGCCAGATTAAACACACACCTTTCAGTCCGAGACAAGGATCTTTGAGGCAAGACTCTGGAAAGAAAAATAAAAAAAAAATAAAAACCCAAACAAAAATGAAGGAGAGCTGTCGTGCCTCATTTGCATATTTGAATATGCAAATAGGGGCTGTTTCTTATCCATTGGCATTGGCCCTACTGTAGATGGCAGCAGCACAGCGGATCTCTGCCAGCATCCAGTGCCACAAAGAAAGACGCTAATTGGATTTGCAGACGCTCATTGCAAAGCCCAGAAGTTGCTGGAATAGGTATAAAGAACCAGGAGCTCAGCCCACGGCTGCCTCGGGTGCGAAGGCACTCGGCTGACAGCTCGTTAGCTTGAGATCTCCCTGCAAAATGAGGAGTTTGGAGAAGCCTGGATGGCTGCTGGCTCCGGCATCCCCAGCACCCGAAACTCCCAACACGCTCCCAAAGAGCCTGGCAAATTTTCTACCCTTGGCTGTGATTTTTTTTCTTCTTCTTCTTTTTGAGGGGAGCTTGAAAAGAAAATCGGGGTAGGTTGATCAGTGGTTGCGCTGGAAACGGTTCAGGCTGGGAACTGCTAGCAGAGCAAAGGCTGGTTCTAGGAATTTCTCTCCTTGAGTGTTTTCACAGTTGAATGTAAAGAGCAACCCCAGCACATTTTAAATTAATCCGTTCACGCCACTTCATCGAATATCCTGAGTTGGAAGGGATCCACAGGGATCAGCAAAGTCCAGCTCCAAAGTGCTTGTCCCAGCAGGGAGTGATTGGAGCACCAGGTGGTGCTTACCCCAAATGGGACACCCCAAAACTGTTCAGTAAAAATGTGGTTTATCGCCCAATTATTGGGCTGCCAGAGTGCATGTGGAGGCTGAGGCACCCGGCTCTGGGCTGCTCATCTTGGAAGTGTCCAAGTTCTTGCTCAGATCCTGCCCCTGAAAGCTGGAGGACTGACCTGTATCCAAACCAGAAGTGCGATGGCAGCTGTGTCCTGCACGGGGAGAGCACAAAAGCAACCATTAACACCAGGCTGGGCAGAAATAGAGGCATGGAAAAATTGCCATTGAGGGAAATTAAAACACAAAGCAAAAACTAACGATGTTTCAGAGGAAGTAACAAGCAATTTTTCAAGAAAAACTCAGGGTCTGGTGTGTCCGAACAACATCCCTTGCACAAGGTGAAAATTCAGCAGAGCAAGAGCAAATTTGGCAAAGACTAAGACATTCTCAGGAAATACTCAGCCCTGAGGGCACGTAACCACCGAGGACTGTGATGAGGCTCTGAGTGAATAGCCAAGATGGGGAGGTAGAAAATAAAAAGATTTAGACCCGAGAGTCACGTGCATGGGGAATAATGTTCACAATTAAAGATATCAATGAGAACTCCCAGAGAAAGAGGCCCTTTCTCAATGGAGAAGAAAAGGGACTGTCCAAGGAGATGTCTCTTGGGACTGCATCAGACAGAAACATGGAAAATTAAAACCGGAGCACTTAAAGGAACCCAAATCAGGCTCTTTTTTGTTGTTGTTGTTGTTAACTGAAGCGATTAAGCATTTTCCTTCGCTAATATCCTCTATCAGGTTGATGAGGTAAAGTGGCTCTTTAGAACGATTTGGGAACCGATTAATCCTCGCCTGTGGCGATCAGTCAGCGACACACAGAGTTATTGGCTAACACGGGGTTTTTCTGCCGCCTCGCAGAGATCAACAAATTACCTCAAACAAGAAAGTTGCACGGAGAAAAATTCTGAGCGAGTTTGCTCGGAAACAGTCACCAATAGCACTGGTAAAGATCAGTCCCGCGTTCCTTTAGGGCTGGCAAAATTGAGAGCTATAACTTGTCACTTAAAACTCTTAAAAAAAAAA
>VZSR01000386.1:228571-243448 GCA_013398615.1 Brachypodius melanocephalos
TCCCTGCCGGACCAGGGGGTTCCAGGATGAGTGCGGGAAGTTTACCTGAGGTGATGTGGATGGGGAGCCTTTTGTGTGCGGGGAGCGGGTAACAGGTACCTCCCGGGCTGAGGTTCGGAAGGAGCCCCGCTATCCCGGATAATCACCCGGAGGAGCGGGAATGGGAGCTGCTGATGGCTTTCAGGCAATTAGCACATCAAACAAAAACCAGAGCAGCCTTCAGAATGTTTATTGAGAAGTTGAAAGCAGGCTCCTTTGTATTATTACAAATTGTTTGAATAGGATCCTGATTTCCCTTTGTTGAGAGACACGCTTGGAAAAAAAGGAGAAAACCCTCCATTTTCAGCGGAGCAACTTTGGATGCTGGTTATGTTGGGAGATCTTATTTTCAAATGTGCTTCAACTTCTGGCTTAATTCACAGCGATTGTTAATTGGAGCAGGGTGTGAGGAGTGCAGCAAGTACAACTTTCACTCTCAGTTAAACAGTTCTCTTTTATGTTTAATTTCGTTCTCTTCCACACAGCCCCATCTGGTTCTCAGCTCCAATTTCTCAGCCGTTTCAACTCGGAAAGGCAGATTTTGTAGCCTGACAGTCATTTGCACTTCTCAGGAGAGGGGTAGTAACTGGCAACAGTAGCAGGATTTAAAGGGTAATTATGGAATCGATAACGTGAGGCTGCGGCACAGCCTAGCTCAGGGGATGTGAGCACTGTGGGAAGCATCCCAGATAAAGCAGGCCTGCAGGCACACTCCAATGTGAGCTCAGGATTTCGGCAGGCTGGCTCCACATAATGCTTTTGCAGCGTTGGAGGGATTGCTGTGCCGGGAGAGAAGCACACCTTGCCTTTCTTCTCAGCCCTTAATGCGACATGAAAGAACAGCCGGCCCTGGGCCTCGGTTCTTAGCGCAGGAGCGAGGTGGAGCTGCTGTAGATAAGCCTTAAGAACAGGAAAAAATGGCCTGCCAAGAGAACTTGCAGAGGAAGGTATCCCAAAGAAATGCTGTAGCAATAATGGTGAAGGAATTAATTAGATGAGTTTGTCCCCGAGCCTTAGGATTGATGTGCTGGGTGGCTGAAGGTATTTTGCTGTAAGGATTTAAACTGCCTGAAAGAGTGTGTTAAGGCTTATGGTTGAAATTGGAACTGGATTGCAATTTGGGAGGTCAGGCTTTGATGCCTGGTGCCCTGCAGACCTCCTGTGAGAGCTTTTTACAAAGACAAGAAGGCTGAGATGGAGTCACTTGTGCTTTTTCAGCAAGTATTCACCATGTTCAGGAAAAAAAAATCTCGGATTGTAGATGCAAAATATTTTTTGAGCATTAATTGTGATCACACTCCTTGCTGCAATTTGTCAGGGGGAAAATAAGGGTGATACTTTCCCTAAACATTTTTCTGGAGCTCAGGAAGCTTTCTCTTTCCCTGCTCATTGTCTAACATGCCCTTGGTTTGGCTCCAGGTCAACATGTAATATAGGTAATGACAAATAATGCTGCCTCTCCCAATGGTAATTGGGACTTGCTAGGGAGAGTAAGACACTTATTTTCAAGCCTGAAGTGAAGAATGGGGTAGGGACTAATACCAGCCCCTTTTTCTATGAGCCTTCTGGTACTTAAGCTGGATTTTGGTAGGTTTAGTTTCGAATCACTGCTGCTGCTCTGGTTTGTGTAACAAATGTGCACAAAAGTTGGGTATCTTGGGTGTTATTCTCTGTCTACAAACGTAGCTCTAAGATTTTCTTGATTTACCTTGTGTCAGAATCCCATTTGCCTTTTCTCTGTTACATCTGTTTAATTCATTTCCTTTCTCCTGGCTGTGAAGTCTGCAATAATATGTGGATTTTCACTATAAAATTCATTTGGTTTTTAAGGCACTTAAAGGGGTTTTTGTGCTTTGAGCCAGACATGGAATACACCTTCTCTGTTACTCAGTGATCAGAGTAGGATTCAGGAGTGCAAATCAGAATTAGGTCGGTTTAGTGCTGGACATTGTACAGGCAGATATGTTAACTTGGTCTTTGAAAGTGAGATAATAAAATATATTTAGAACCATACAGGAAACATAATTTTCTTCTGGTGAGTGATATATTCTAGAGAATATCATAAACCACCAATTCCTGATCTGATTTTTCCTGTTTCAAGATGAGTTTTCTGTCAGTGCTGTGAATTGTGTAAGCTGTGAACATCAAGTTCTGTCTCTGACACTTTCTAGAAATAAAGATTCCTCAATTAGGACTTCACTGACAATTTAACTGATAAGTGAGGCAGAGAAACCAATCCCTGTTGTAGAGCTGCTTTCTCTGCAATGTTAATATTTGGAGGAAAATAGGTATGAAATGGTGCTGGGAGCTATTTTTGTGCCAGCTTTGCAGTTGATAACAGCGGTTTGCAGTCTGAGGCTGATCCCCACATGGGCGCTGCTGCGTTCCCTGGCGGATCCAGTGCCTTCCAGCAGGGTTTTGTGTTCTCTCTGCTCACGCTGCTGCCTCTGTCTCCATGCAGTGCACGGTGCAGGTGAAGCTGGAGCTGGGGCACCGGGCCCAGCTGCGCAAGAAGCCGACCACGGAAGGGTTCACCCATGACTGGATGGTGTTCGTGCGGGGCCCGGAGCAGTGCGACATCCAGCACTTCGTGGAGCGCGTCGTCTTCCGGCTGCACGAGAGCTTCCCAAAACCCAAGCGAGGTCAGAGGGGTTGGACGAGGTTTATCTTTATGAAAGAGCGTTTTGCAAGTCGAGGTTGTATTGAACTGTCACTTTTCTGTGAAATATCTCCTTAAAGAGGAGTGAAATGTCCATTGCGTGCACTTCAGCTTTAACCTTTCCCCACTGTGTTCAAGCAAGGTCAGGGAGAATGGGACCTTTCTTCTGCTGAAAGGGCAGGAGGTGAGCTGCTTTCTCCTCTTATTTAAGCATTAGTATGTGCAGGTTCTCAAGACACAAGTGACAGCAGAAGATAATTCATGTTACACAGTGGGAAAGATGGGTTTGATTTGTTAGAATTCGCCAGCAAAAGCTGGAAGCACATGAGAGATGCTCTAATACTGGGCTCAGATATGTACTGGGTATGGAGAGTTTTGCAGATTCTTGAAATTTCTAGTCTCAGGTGCCAGTTCAGATAGCCTTAACCGAGCAGAAATCAATGCTGCCATGAGGTGATGGTGTCTTTGCTGCACATTCCCCCTGCAAGCCTGGTGCAGTCATTGTAGTTGGGTTGGAGTGTTATTTTCTGACTCCATTGCAAAATGAACCTTATTCTTGGCATGGGGCAGCAGGAGCTCATGAGGTTGAGGTGGAGAAGCAGGAATTGCCCTTCCTGGGGGCAGTGCAGTTAGATCTGTGTAGGATTGTGTAACTGAAGCTGAAGCATTAGTGCTTTAAGAAATACAAGCTGCCCATGAGAATTAGTGTGCTGTGCATTCTTGGAAATACTGCTTTGGGAGCAGGACACTCAGGATGCCTTAGGACAACCTGTGACATTGGGTATTTGTGGGAGTCCATGATGGAAAGGAACTGAGAAGTGCTCAGTGTTCACAAGGGTGTGACTCTGGTGTGTGTGCTGATATCTCTTTCAAACTCATCTGCTAAAACTGATGTATGATAAGCAGGTGCAGGACTGAGCTGAAAGCTGATTTATAGACTAAAAATGCAATCTGTGGGTTACGGTTCTTGTCTTCTGGTGTAATTTATTACAAATAACTGTGTTGGGATAGTACATAGAATCCTGGAATGGTTTGGATTCGAAGGGCCCTTAAAGCTCATCCCATTCCACCCCCTGCCATGGCAGGGACACCTTCCACTATCCCAGGTTGCTCCAAGCCCTGTCCAACCTGGCCTTGAGCACTGCCAGGGATCCAGGGGCAGCCACAGCTGCTCTGGGCACCCTGTGCCAGGGCCTCCCCACCCTCCCAGGGAACAATTCCTTCCCAATATGCCATCTATCCCTGCCCTCTGGCAGTATAAAACCATAGCCTTTGCTCAGTCAGTTGCTGTATCATCTGCCTTTACAGGGATATTTTTCCCAGTCCCTGGATTTTCCCTGCTTCCTTGAGCTTACTCCTAATGCCAGCGTGCCTTTGACCAAGGCGTGTCTGGGCTGTACCTAAATACCGTGGAAAATGCCTCTCCTATTCCTGAGTTTGCTTGAAGGGTTTCTTCAGATGGTGCCCTCTTGGAGCAGATCCTGGTGCTGAAGGTGGGCTCGTGCTGCTGGCAGATTGCTCTTGGAGCCCTTGGAATTTGTCAGAATAGAGTGGCAGAAGAACAAAGGCTGCTTGGCAGATAGGCTTAAGATTCCTGCTGCCATATTGGCACTGCTCTTTGGTTTGGGATTTTTCCCTCTAAATGACAGGGTTCTTATACAAAATGCAAGTTAAAGCAAGTCTAGAGGTTTTTGTTATTTTTAGTGCTGCCCTTTTTTCTCAGTTGCATTTGGAGTGCTGCTTTCCAGCACCTTAATGATGGTAGAAGTGCTTAGAGCTGGGTGGGCATAATACAGCTACATTAAAGGAAAATAATTTGTGTGCTTTTAGGTTTGATGTACTGTTCCCTAATCATATTAATTACTTGGAATTCTTAAGAGAAACTCAAAAGATTTGCACTGAATTCCTCCAATTACCTAATTGACTTTATTTACATATATTGCAGTGCATAAATTATATGCAAGTGCATCCGGTTCCTGAGAGGGAGAATATCTGTGTGGGTCTCATGTTTCTTCTGGCAGCTGCAGTGTGCTGCTGCATCGTGGCCAAAGAAATGATCCTGCAATCCTTCAAATTGGATATCTTGGAATGGATAATAGGAGGGATTCAGGAGCCTGAACCCACACCAGATAGCGGGACAGGGGGAACCGAGGCAGGGACATGCAGATTAATTTCTGAGAAGCAATTAACTTTTCTAATTGCTGTTTCTGAAGTAAGCAGCTCTGACCTTAGCAGCAAACTGGTTCACCTTCCTCCTCGTGTTTCCTTGTGTGTGAAATAAATAGCAGTGCTCACCTGCCCTTCAGGTTTGTTCAGCTGTGGGGGAAGCAGCAGTCCTGGAGCATGGCTGTTAACCAACTATGAGCATTGAGGAGTGCAGGGGAGTGTTTCAAGGAAAAGATAATCACCTGCTTGTGTGTGGTAGTGTTTTGATTCAGAAATATGGGCATCAAAGTTTACCTTTCTGTGCCGTTCCACCTTTTGGATCTTGGCCTTTCCTTGCCAGGCACTTGGAGCTGGCAGTTTGCATTGTTGTGGGACTGCCCAGAAATGTAATTGTATCTCAGTGCACGGGAGGGGAAGGATCTCACTGAGACTCGGGCCTGCAGTGTTTTATGTTTCCGTTCCATGGGAGGAGCTAAGAACAGATTTCATGTTCTTAACTAAGCCTGTGGCCACCATCTTATTCTGTGTGGGTTTTTCCACAAAGATCAGTGTTTTAACTGTGCCCTGAGTCGTCAGAGGCCCACTTCTCCTCTTGCAGCTCCTTTTTGGCTCACATAAAGTTGTGCTGAATTCCAAGTTCACATTTATTTGTTCTCTTTCAGTGTGCAAGGAGCCCCCCTACAAGGTGGAGGAGTCTGGCTACGCTGGCTTCATTATGCCCATTGAAGTGCACTTCAAAAACAAGGTAGAATCTGATTTCTGGTCTTCTAATTGTTTTGAGCTGTGCCAGAGCCTGAAACTGCTTGACAGAAAGACTCTAAATTATGTGACTGTTTTATGTGTGTGTTTTTTATTAGACTAATAAATAGAATTTAACTGGGAGTTGGAAGCTCCTGCCAGACTTCAAAAGAAAGCTTTTGGCAGAAATGGAATTGCATAGAAAGGTGATACCAGGACAGTGGATGGTCCTGGAGATTCTGGAGAGAGATTGCACCATTTATAGCTTCTTTAGCATGGATGATACTAAAGCAGTTTAAAATATTTTATGTACATATGGAAGTAAATAAACATAAAACACTGATACTATAAATATTTGTAAACACTGTGTTGATTGTCAATATATTAAAATACCTGCTTTTGAATTTGCAAGCTTATTAAATTTAACTGTATAGGTATGAAATCTGCAGAGGCCCAAGACAAACATTTGCATGTGTAGTACAAGTATTTAAAGCCGTATTAAAGATATCCTTGTTCTGACTCAGTGCTCTTCCAGAAAGAAAACACTAAATATTTTAAGTCTTAAGATGCATTGCCAGCAGGTATATGAAAGTTAAAATTTGGATTTATTGCTTGCTTTAAGTCTACCACAGAGGTCACATGCTGTAGGTTATGAAAACAGGGAATTGGGCACTTGTGTTCATATTACCTCAGTTTCAGTTAAATTGTTTTGTTAAACATGAATAATGGATGTTTTTGGGTTTGATTACTGCTTAAATAATAAAATAAAAACTAATGTTTTGCTTATGATCCCTGAGAGGGAACTGAGGTAAACTAAACCAAGAATGTTGAGCCACATCCGTGTAATCTGTGCTTTCCCACCCCCTCAGCTCTCCAAGCACCAGCCCTTACCCCAGGTGTGTTGACAGCAGACCACATGTAACAGCCTCACTCTATTTAGCTTCCCATCCTCCTTTCCCTGTCCCTCCCACAAACATCTGTCTGCTCTTCCCTTCTGTCCCCACTCCAGCCCATGATACTCTCCTGGCACTTTGTGAATAATCTGCATTTTAGGTTGGGTTCTTGGCCTACCACACTGCTCTGACCCAGTTTTATGGGGTGGAGGAATAAGCCAGATAATGGGACTGAGCCACTGAAGGCAGAGTGCCCTCCTAAACCTGGGAATGTTTTGCCCACAAGTTGTTTTTTGGGTGGGTAGGGACAGCCAAAAGGCAGGGAAGAAAAATGACAGGCAGGAGGTGAGGGATGAATGTTGTTGATAAAAGCAGTGTTTTTGGCAAACACTGAAAACTACGACTTGAGTGCAACAAAAACACCTCAGAAGCTTGAAAGTTGTTTTACTTCTGGTGGCTTTTCTGAGGTTTTAGATAGGAATCAGGAAATTCTCCATCTGCACTAAACGTTGGCTTAAGTCAGGTCCAAAATCCTTTACACTCCTGACCAAAAAATGTGAACTTCTCCAGACTGATTCCTTAAAAGTGGAACCTCTAATGCCTGGGAGGGGTGAACTCTGTTTTAGTTCTACCCTTTCCTTTTATTTTCTCTTCCTTTCTTCACCCAGCCACTCCCCACTCTTCCCTTTTCCCTGCAGTTCTCCAATGGTTTCTTTCACAAATCCTCAGATCTCCCTCATTTCTTTGTGTCTTTTTGTAGGTGCTCACATTTTGCTGTGACTGCCATCTGCATTCCTGTGTTTTCATTTCCCTCTGTCCCTGATATTCCTGTGTTCCTCATGGAATATGGAGCTGGCAGCTTTTCTGACTAGAACTTGCCTTCACACCCACTGGGGTCATCACTCCTCATTGTTTCTCCACACACGTGACTGCAGAGTTGTTCCCCAGCACTGAGCAGAGAGGTGGCTTTTATAAATAAGGGAAATAGGTGGGCTCTGTTCTCCCTGGAAACAATGGAAGGAGCTGTTAATTTAGGAGAAGGCTCGTTGTTTCTGACATTTTGGTCTTCAGAAACATGACAAATAAATAGTTGCAGGCTTGTTTTCAAATCTACAGATCTTCAAAACACTCATTTTTGCCCTGTTTTTTAGCTGCATGTTTTCTGAGAAGTTCTTTTCCATTTTTAAGCTGATTAACAAATTGCTAATTAAGGAGTTTCAGGCAGCACCTCTCATTGTTTAATTGGGGCAAGTGGTGGTTGAGGGAAAAGGTGGAAAATGTTCCATCTTCCAGCACATCCTTGTAACAAAGATTCAGCCATGAACTAAGGTAGGATTGCAGGGAGCTCAGAAGCTGCTGCCGAGGGGGTGAGCAGGGACAGGAGCCCAGGAAGAGCTGGAGCTGTGTCAGGGCTTGGGATGGAGCTCAGGGAAAGGTTCTTCCCCACAAGGGTGCTGGGGCACTGCCCAGGCTCCCCAGGGAATGGTCCCAGCCCCAAGGCTGCCAGAGCTCCAGGAGCGTTTGGACAACGCTCTCAGGGCTGCTCAGGGTGGGATTGTTGGGGTGTCTGTGCAGGAACAGGGGCTGCACTGATGGTCTCTGTGGGTCCATACCAACTCAGGATATTCTGATATTCTATGTGAAGAGTTGGGCTCCTCTGTCCACCACTACCCAGTGATGATGCCATCTAGAAATTTTAAGAGCTCTGATCATTTTCAATAAGTGGAGTTGAAGGAAATGCAGAGACTGGGATATAGTAAAAATTAAAAAGATGGGGAAAGAGGAAGAGGAGGAGTAGCAAAGGTTTAGAGTACAGCCTGTGTTCTCCTGAATTAAAGAAGATGGTGTTAAAACACCAAATAAATCAGAGTCTTCATTACTTCAAGACCTTGTTCTCACTCTGATCTGTGTAAACCTGTTGACACTGGTGGGGATCAGCTGGTGTGTGTGCACCAGATATTGTGAATTGATTACAGCATTTGGGACTCATCCTTCAGTAATTCTCTTCAAGTAGATGGTATAGATTGGTTCTGGGAGTGGGGAGAAAATGCTCTTTGGAGGTGACTGGGCAGGGGCGCTGGGTGGCTTTTGTGGCCATATGTTCCTCACATTCTGACACGTTTTTGTTGATGTGTGTCCTCAGCTGAAACCAGACTTGCAAAGGCTTTGGGACTTGTTTATCGATGCATGTTTAGCTTTGTGAAGGTGAGAAGAGAAAGGATTTAAAGAAGCAGTGAGCCAGTCTATGGAGATTGATCTGTGCCAGGGTTGGCTGAAATGGGTTTTTTTCCACAGTTTAAGCCTTCTTTCTTAGCCATTTCCTTTCCCTGTTCTGATTTGTTACTGGGATGAGAAATCCTGGCTGTCAGAGCCCGAGTGCTCTTTGCTTTGGCTAAAGAAATACCAACCTGTGCTCTGGGAGGGAACAGCTTTACTAAGAACTGTTTTAATGAACTTCATCAGGGATTTTTTTTGGGCAACTTGGCATAAAATTGCCCATTGACTCTTTGTGTTGGAGGACTCCCTTTTTGTTATCATTGTTGTGTGTTTGGAGCAGCAGGCTCGGTGCTCTTGATGCCTTTTTGTCAGATAGGGAAGTGTCAGCAGGGTGTGAAAAAGGTGTGAGAGCCTTTTTTTATCCTTTGTGAACATTACTGGCCTGTGTTTGTCCTTCCTGTGCTGCAATCCAGCTCCTCCATGAGTAGGTGCTTTCTCAGGGCTGGTATTTGAATTGCAGAATATAAATTGTGAATATTGCAGTGAGCATGGGCAGCTGGGGGCTCTGAGCAGCCACAGGACTCGTGGTCTCCTTTAACACTGGCAGAGCCTTTGCTGCTGTAACTGATCCTGAAAAACAAA
This sequence comes from Brachypodius melanocephalos, assembly GCA_013398615.1. NCBI lineage: Eukaryota > Metazoa > Chordata > Aves > Passeriformes > Pycnonotidae > Brachypodius > Brachypodius melanocephalos. Next base: position 237,926 of record VZSR01000386.1, read on the forward strand.
TGGCAGGGGCTCAGCAGGTTGATTGATAAAGCTTTTGAAAGTCGAGTTGGCTAATGACAGCAGATCATTTGGACTGGAAATGTTAGTGTGCTATTTTTTTTTGAAATCCTTTGTGTTCCTGTAACGAGGGCTGCTGTGAGTGGCTTCTGGTGCTCGAATCGATACAAACCGGGTACAACAAATGCATTGCTGTTTTTCTCCTGCTCTTCCCCTTCCCTCTCCCCCTCAATTTCAACAGTCTGGAGGCTTTTTTTCATTGTTGTCTCCAAATAAATCTCTTCTAGTGGTACATGTTGTAATCTGGAGGCTTTAATACAGGTCTGGCTTTGGTATTCATTCCCTGTGACATTTTTTGCATCCTAATCAAATTAGATCAATCCTCCCCACAAAGCTAAAGGTCTAGTAGATTTTCATGTTATTCTGATATAAGGCAGATGATATTAATGCAACATGGATAAGATGTTGTATTAAAGTCTCTTTAAAGAGATGCTACCTCCTAATTTTAGTGCTAGAGATAAAAGCCTTCCAGGATTTACATAATGGATACATGGAACTTGGGCTTTTCCTATTAGCGAGAAGGAGATAAGCAAAGAAAGCAGAGAAATTCGTTTGATTTTTCCAGTGAGGTTCAAAAGAAAAATATGCATATTTTACTCCTTCTGCAACCTTTGTAGAGGTGATATAGAAAACAAATAGAGAAATATTGGAAAAGGGGAAAATTATTTGTGTATCGAAGTAGGAACTCAGTGGAGACGTTGTAGGTGGGCTGCACATATGGCAGGGGAGGTGAAACAGGATGTGCCATCAGGAAGGGATTGGCCGGGGGAACACTCCTGGGGAAGGCTGGGGCAAGTGTTGGCCAGGGAAATACTCCTAAGGAAGTTTGAAGAGTCTGCGTTTGCGTGAGACATTTGACTTTACCAAAATTGCCATTTGGGGCAGGATGTGCACAGGTTTGAGGAGAGGAGGAGTAGCTTTAACCTGTTGGACTTTACTCAGTGTTGCTGAAACCTGGGGAAGGAGGAGTGAAACTTGTCCCTTTGACTGCCCTTTGAGGGAAATGTTTTGGATCAGTCCTGTACCATCTTCCTTCTCAAACCTGCAGCAATTCCTTTTGTCCTGCTGCTGCTGACTGGGGAATCTTTGCTTTTACCTTTTTCTGTCAGAAATTAGGATGGATTATCAATTTACCCATTCTTTTATCTGAGCAGGGCCGAAACCCCTGTGTTTGAGTAGCCATTCAGTGTGGCACATCCATAGGCACCTCCAGATGCTGAAAATACATATATATTTTTATATATATATATTTGCAGTGCATGGCAAGGCTGTGTTTGCAAAGACAGAAGCTTTATCAGCCATGCCACCTTCATATCATGTATTTGTAAGAGTTAGTAGATTATTAAGTGCTTGTCTTGGAGTAGTGAGTAGATAAAGAGATGTATCTACACTAATTGATATTATGTATACTCATATATTTATTGTACTCTCTATATATATATATATATATATAATACATTAGGAAAACCTAATTTTCAAACAAAGTAATAAGCATCTGATGGAGGAAAGTCCTAAATGTTTAACCCTGGAGAATCTCCCAAAAGATGAAGGTGGTTCATGGATTCCTGAGTGGAACATAAGGCTGATTATTTCAAAATCTGAATATTGGGCTATTCCCTTTCCAATACCCTGTCTGGAAGCTGCTCCAGGACCAGTCAGACAGGTTGTACCAGCCTGGGAAGGGGTTTCATTTCTCCAGACGTTCCAGATAAGTGCCTCTGTCAGGCTGGATCTATGGCAAAAGGGAAGTGGTGTTAGATGTTATAGTTATTGAATAACCATGAGCCTGCTTCCTTGGTGTGCTAGATTTTTGTTGATAATTTGTTTTATGGCTTTCTAAAAGTGATTTATGAGCTTTATGCGCACGCTACCAGTGAAATTCTTTTGATTTGTGTTAAGTGGCAAAGGCCACACCCCGCCTTAAAAACAAGACAAGGAAATTTTAACAAAAGACTTTTAAAAAATCCTCCTCTTACAAAAAGTGCCAAAAGAACTTTAACCCATTATTTCAGAACTCAAAGGAAAAATAAAGCAGCTTCAGAGCTCGTAACAGCACAGTGGCAGGCCGTGCAGACAGGAAGCAGTAAAAATAAAACCTAATGTACCCAGCTCAGGAGATTGGAGGTGGAATAGGGGGATTCACTGGATGAAGGGAAGTTTACAGCAGCTGCAAATAAAAGCCCTGGCTTTGTGGTGCTCACTTGTAGTTTACTTCTCTGGCATCCTGGGATTTAAGGGGCAGATGCAAAGTGAGGTTCTGAGGTGCCTTACTGAGACATCCCTGCACCAACTTAACCATTTCGTGGCTAAATGCACCACTGAATTTGAATCTGAACAATTCATATCTATCAGATAGAAATGGGCGTGATCTCCACTTTTAGAAGCTTTTCTTTAGAAAAGCCAATGGTCTTGGGAGCAGCCAAGTTTCTTCCCTTGTCAGTTTTTCTGATAGACATCAAGGAATATCAGAAGGTGGAATTAATTACCTTAAGAGCAAAGCTTGGCTTGTGTCTGTAGTTGCCACTGAAGCAGGAATACATGAAGGATGTGTAGGATTGTCTGTACTTAAGTTTGTAGGGTGAGAAAGAACCTACTCTGGGTTGCAACTCCCAGCAGCAGGATGTGTGGATCCCAACATGTTATTGAGAAAGGCTTTGAAGTGTGACACTGTGGACTCAGGCTGGCTTTCTATTTAGAGGATGGGTAGGTCTGGGTCAATTGAGAGAGATTTTCCTTGGGTTTCTCCCCCCTCCCTTCTTCCCCTTGATGGTTGTTTGAGGGGAAGAACCTTTTAGGGAGGACCGGATGGATTAAGCTTTGGAGCGTCTGAGCTGTAATCATTAGCTGGGCAGTGAGGGCAGTAAAGGAAAGAATGTTTATTTGCAGCTTTTTGCTTTGAGACTTTTGTGGTGGTTCTTTTAGGAGTGCTGTAATCTCAGCTATTCACTGGGGGGGTGGGGGGCTCCTTATGGCCTGGGGGATACAAAGGAGATTTTAATGGTCAGGGCGCTCTGCTGGGGCTCATTCCCAGGGCAGTTGTGATCTCTGAGCTGGAGGAATACCACATTAAAAAACTGCCTTAATTCTACAAAAATTCAACAGACACATGATAAATATTTCAGTGCTTGTGAAAAAAGCAGAAAAAACTGGGATATCCAAAGTGAGAGGGAAAAGGATCTGCTGCCTCTCTCCTGCTTGGAAAGCAAATGGGCAAATGACAAAGCAGAGCTGGTAATGGGATGGCAAAACATCTCCTGACCAAAGCCTGTGCTTGCTGATAGAGCCAAGATTATTTACTCTGTTGTAAACCAGGGAAAGCATTTTAGAAGCCATTATTAGGCCATATTTGGATTTCTATTCATCCTTCATTTCAGTTTATTAGGCTTTGAGGGACCCTGTGCAGCTGCTGTTTGAACTGCAGCGAGTGCACACGCAGAGCTCGCTAATGATTCCGTTAATGAGAACGGGCATGGAAAACAGGCAAATGACAGGGCAGTGGATTTTGCAAGGATTTTTCTTTTTCCTCCCATCTATCTGTGTAAGTAAACTCCTTTCAGGAGCGTGTGGATTCTTCAGAACTTTCCCAAAAGAGGGGTCTGAAGACCTGGCATTGGCAGCACATTAATCTGTGTGTCTGTTGATGCCTGCCCCTGTTTGAGGGTGAGAATCCAAGACCTCGACTCCTAGATGAGCTCAGAGTACTGATTTTGATGTAAACCAGGTGTAGCTACCACCCTTTGTATTGTCTGAGGTGTAGTTTGTCCGAGGAATGGCCTTTGGAGCAAACAGCAGGAACCGGGGTGGTCTGAAGCCATTTCAACCTCTTTTCAGCAAATGTAATGGCTGGGGCTGGGAGCCTGCAGCGCCTGTTCCCATCCAACAATGCCACTGCACCAGGAAATCGAGCTGCTGGATGGGAATTCTGGAAAAGACTGCTGTGCAGCTGCTCAATGCTGTGCAGGGAATGAGGCACGTGGGATGCATTCATGGAAATGCACAGGGCACTGCTGGCCTTGCTGAGCTTCCCAGCAGAGCCTCTCTTGCCACTTTGAATTTCCAGCTTGGAAATGCAAGCTGCAAGAAACACCAGGCAGTATCCTGTCGGTATTTGTAACACACAAGAAGAGTATTTGCAATTTTAGGGGTGACGGGGGAAACAGGAGGGGGATTTCTTCCATTCTGTGCTGCAAACGCAGCAGGTGGAACAGAGGCAGTGAGGCGCAGATGATCCCCCCACCACGCATACAAACTCCGGATTGCTTGGGTGAAAGTGCCCTTGGAAAGTTCAAAAGCCTGGGATATCTTCCCATTCAGCCCCTGCAATATGCATATTGAAAAGGATTTTACAAACCAAGCCATCCTTTTCTCATTGCGTTTAATCTTTTCTCGGTGCCTGCAGAGATCCTGGGAGTTCAGAAGTTGTTCCTTCTCTCAAAAAGGATTATGCTTTTCTTAATATTGATACTTAGAGTTGCTTCCCAGAGGAGATAGGATGTGAATTTTGGTGCAAACAGTAATGCATAAAGCTTGTGAATCTGCTTTTCGGGGGAGATTTGAACAGCTTTAAACAGACAATTTTCAGTCAAAATCTGTGTCCATGCATTGCTTTTGCAGTGAGAAGCCTCATGCCTGAGTTCCTGATGAACAATGTTAACCTCAAGCACAAATAGTTTAATTTCCAGCCCTCTGATCTCATGGTGAAAAACTCCATGAGTGCAACACTTGGTGGTTTATTTGAGATTTTCAGGAGTGACTGTTTGGATCCCCAGACTTAGTGTGCTTGCCAAGCTTCTTCCGGTTTCCCAAAGCCTTTCTTGTTTTCAGGAGGAGCCCAAAAAGGTTTGTTTCACATATGACCTGTTCCTAAATCTGGAGGGGAACCCACCTGTGAACCACCTTCGTTGTGAGAAACTGACTTTCAACAACCCCACCAAGGAATTCAGGCGCAAACTCATCAGGGCTGGAGGGGTAAGTGCCCAATTTAGGATCCTAAAAGCAGTGGACTCATTTTGCTCTGAGATTTCTTTAAGCCCAGCAGGCTTCAAGCAGTTTTCTACATTCATTTAAAAGATGACCCAGCCAGTTTTGACTCCTGGTTGTGGGGCTTCAGCACTTGCAGCAGTACAAATCCTTTGCTGGTGTGTGATTGGTGGCACTTAATTTGTCAATTTAAATGTGAGCATTAATATCAAAGCAGAAAACCCCTCTGGAAAGTGAGATCTGCTGTGGATGTTGCAGGCTGTCAGTCAGGCAGCTGCAGTTACTTGTGACCTTCCTGGTGCCAGGAGCTGGGTCAGTACACAAAAGCTCAAGGAAAGAGAGAGGCTTTCAAACCATTCCTTATTAATTTTAATTTTTAGCTTAATAGTTAGTGCTTCCTGGTCAATAAATGACCTCTAAACCTGGCATCAGCTACTTGTGACTTAGATAATAAAAAATAAAAATAAAAATTAAAAAAAAAAAAAA
>VZSR01000386.1:243494-287641 GCA_013398615.1 Brachypodius melanocephalos
GGTGTGAGGGGGAAAAATAGATATTCTCTAGAAGGCCCCGTGAAGTATGAGTTGCTACAGTGGCTGAACCTTTCCATCTGGGAAGATAATGAGTAGCAACAGACTCTAAAGGATGATCCTCCAATAACTGCAGGATCTGGGCAAATCAATCCAAGCCACAAAGGGCAAGAAGTTTGTAATGAGCCAGAGGATGTCAAGGCCAGGTTGGACAGGGCTTAGAGCAACTTGGGATAGTGGGAGGTGTCCCTGCCCATGACAGGGTGTGGAATAAGATGAGCTTTAAGGCCCCTCCCAATCCAAATCACTCAGTGATTGCTGTTCCTCGGTGTGCCAGTGCTTTCCTTTATTGGGCAGAGAGAGAGGAAAGTGCTCATTTCACCCCTAGGATGGCTGGAGCATCATCTGCCTTCTAGGATTTTCACAGTGTGGTATTTTAGTCCTTGTGTACTGAGGTGTTTCAGCTGTTAATCACTTTTGATGCCCTTTCTCTGGTGGCAGTTTTCCACAGAATTATCCTGACAGTGTAGTGTAGAGAAGGTGAGGAAATTGTTCCATGGAGCTCAATGCTTGGTGAAGATTTTGTGAAGAGAGAGACTCAAGCCCTGGTTTTTTCCTTTTTCTCCTGAAAGAGTGAATTCAGCTTCTCCTTAACCAAGGAAGTCTTGCTCATTCCTTCCAGATTTATCTCCCTACCGTTTTTCAGGGGAAGAGCATTTGCAGCAGAACACACAGTTCTTGTCCAGAGCTTTATTGCCTGCCTGTGCTCAGAATATTGGCATTCCCTTTGGGAAAGACACTCGATATTGCATTGCTGCCTTTCAGTTTTTGTGGGTTTAATATTCTGTATTTGAGGAATTGCCTTGAAACTGAGCATTCCATAGACAATATCTTTTTATGGCCTTTAAGCAGGCGAGGCAAAAAACATTGAAAAGATGAATAATAGTGTGTTAATTGAGCAAGTGGCTTAACATAATCATGTGTTAATAGTTAATAGTCCGTGAGACTTTGCGCAGACATAATTTCCCTCCTCTTTATTCCCAGGTAATGGTGATGCCAGAAGGAGCAGAGACTGTTTCAAGGCCAAGTCCTGATTATCCAATGCTGCCCACGATACCTCTCTCTGCCTTCTCTGATCCCAAGAAGACCAAACCCTCCCATGGGTCAAAGGTCAGTGCAGCACACGTTTGGGTCAGCCTGAGGTGAGGGAGTCTTTCAGGCCAGGCTGCTGAGAGCTTGTTCAGCAGCTGTTCCTGGCTGCTGCTAATTCTGAACCTCCTTGTACTCTGCAGTTCAGTAGTTAATGGTCTGGAACTTCCCAGCCTTTAGGAGGTTTTTTTATGATCTGATACACTTCTCTCCAGGGAAGTTTTGAAAAGAAAATTAAATGTGCAAGACTGGGAATTTTTGGTGAATCGTATCTTCCTTAAAGGCGGCTGAAATCCTGTCTGATTGTTCTGGTTGTGTCCTCGATGCTGAGGATGGATTCTGTGGCTCTCTCACTGTCTGCCATGCCCAGCTGCACTCTGAGTCCCTGCACCACTTGGCAGGAAGGCTGAGTGGAAAGTCAGCCCTTCCTCTGTCCTCAGGGCAGTGCTGGAGAGAACATCAAGTACGCTTCGCTTGGTCCAACGGGTGCTTTCCAGATTGGATGTTTGCCTCCAGCAGTAGCCAGGTCCCGAGACTTCCAAAGAGCCTCAAGTTTTTTTATTTTTTTCCCTTATGTACTTAAGCTATTTTTGTATAATCCTACATGGGAGAAACAATCCCCAAGCAATGTGTTTTGGAGCAGATTACATGCACTTTATCAGCCTGAACAGTCACAGGTATTAACAACAGTTCATTTTCCAGTGTAATTCAATTCTGATAGCTGTGTTCTTCAGGACCCTAAACACTCTGGCACTTCAGTTATGCCTTCTGATGTTATGAAACAGAGCGAAGATGACTTACCTGTTAGTGCCTGATTTAATTTTGGTCAGGAATTAAGCACTGGAAAACACAGCAGAGAAATAAAGGGCTCTGAGATGAGCTCTGGTGAAAATTGCCAGTTGTTAAAGAGACAACATTCTCCTGCTTCCCTTCCTCCAGGGTGCCCTGCGAGGTGCATCTGTGTTTGCATTCAGGTTAAACCTGAATTAAACATCTGTACATGTTTCTAGACCTTTGACAGACCTTGGAAAGGAGCAGAACATGTTTCATCATTTCCTAAATGTTGCAGTGCTCACTGCCAGTTTGTGTGCTGCAGCTGGAGGGAAGTGTGGGTGTTTACCTGGGTATGTGGGGGTGGATTTCTGCACACAACAAATGCTGCCATGTGATTTATGAGGATGTGTTTTATCATTCTGTGCAGAGCTGCAGTTTCATACCCAGCTTGCATGTTTTTGTTGCTGAATTTTAGGATGCAAACAAGGAAAGTAGCAAAGCATCCAAGCCACATAAAGTAACCAAGGAGCACAGGGAGAGGCCCAGGAAAGACTCTGAGAGCAAAAACTCCTCCAAAGACCTTGAGAGAGAACAGAACAAGCCTTTGAAGGACTCCTCCAGAAAACCAACTGAGAACAAACTGCCTAAGGAGGAGAAGGCACCTCCAAAAGCTGCTTTCAAGGAACCAAAACTGGCCGTGAAAGAGACCAAACTGGAGAACACCTCTCCAAAGGGGGGGCCACAGCCGGAGTTAAAGTCTTCCAGCAAGAGGCCCTCCAACGTGGAGTCACCAAAGCCTAGTGCCAAAAAGCAAAAAAAGAGTAGCTCCAAAGGGGTAAAGAATATCCTGGGGACATCTCCCAGAACCTCGTCTTCCTCATATCCAGAGAAGAAACAAACCAAGGAGAAGATGAATGCCAAAGTGGAGAAGGTAAAATCTGAGAGTGAGGCCAAGGAGATCAAAAAGCCCGTGGAAATGGAGGAGTCAAACTCAGAGGATGAAACTTCTTTCAAATCAGAGGTGAGTAAGGATTTATTCTTTACCAGTTTGAAAGGGTGATGTTAAATCCCTGCCTGAAAAAGATGTTTAAAATAATCTCTCAGAGAAGGTAGAGCAGCAGAGTGGTAGATGCTTAGGCTGGGTTGCATCTCAAAAAAAAAAGTCTTCTTTGAAACTCCAGTCAATATTAAATGTTGCTGCTGTGTGGTTTAGCTCCCGTCTCAGATGCAAGCTTTTATTGAGATTTATCTGCAGGCAGTTACCTAAAAGTCAGGGTTTAGGGTTATGGTCCCTCATTCATCCCTTGCAGTGACATCTGCAAAGCTACAAGAGATACAGGGACACTTTCTGCTCATAATAGCAACGTTTTAGAAAATTATCTTATTTCAGAAATGAAGGAAATCATCTCAGTTTTGGTAATGAAAAAACCCAGTATTAAATGTAAATAAAGCCCCTCTTCCTGCCATGGCCTGTAAGAAATGTGCCATTGGCTGAAGCTCAAAATACAACCACATGCCACTAAATCTAAATAAGTTGTGTTGTGAAGCATAAAACAAATTATATTCTTGCACCACTATTTTTAAAAGCTGTCTAAATATTTTTTCCTTTTTACAACTGAGAACATTCCTCATCCACTGTTTTCTAAAAAGTGTTTTCCAAAAGAAGGCAAAAAAAAATCCAAGAAGGGACAGACAAATCCAAACTCTTGCTACTTTTCACTTGTATATTTGTTATAAAGAAGCCAAGTATCTTGTAGTAGGGTTCACAGGATAATGTCATGGGAATTCTGGAACTGGTTCCTCCTGACCACTTTAAGAAAGGTTTATTTTATTAAGATGAATTTTCTAGGGACAGTTTGTATTATGATTTAATCAGCACTGTGATACAGCAAATATTGATGTGTTTGTCAGGAAAGGGTTTTTTATCTGCAGGATTCCCAGTAGAAGAGTTTATTGGGCAAGTGTTAATTCCACTCTGCAGAGAAGTCACATCCCTGGAAGTGTCCAAGGCCAGGCTGAGGTAGTGGAAGGTGTCCCTGCCCAGGGGGTGGCACAAGATGAGCTTTAGGGTCCCTTCCCACCCAAACCATTCTGGGATTTTATGACTTCCCAGATGGATTAAATGTGGCATTAAGAAGAGGCAGTTCCTCTCCCCTTTCAGCCTTTTACCCAAAGTGCAGCAGTGCTCAGCAAGCCCCACATTTCGGTTCCAGGTGCTCAGCCCTCCCTGCAGATCTGTGGCTGTGCTGATCCCTGAGTGTCCTTCCTTGTCCCCGAGGTGTCCCCATCCCCTCTCAGTCCCAGCAGTGTCATCTGAGGGTGCTGCCAGCCTGTCCCTGGATCCACAGCCTGTGCCAGTGGGACTCAGCATCTGCTGCAGCCTGTCCTGCTCAGTGTCCTCACTGGCCCCGGCTCCTGTTGGGTGCTGGACAGCAGGACATGGGGACACTCTGTGTGACATACGGAGTGGTGGTAGCTGCCCCTCAGCAGCTGAGGTTCCTTGGAACTTGAGCCCCAGGGCAGAGCTGCACAGTGCTCTGGCAGCAGCACGCGGGCTCTGCAGCCCTTGTGCACCCTGGGGTGATCTCCCTGCTCCCAGCACTGCTGGTTGCTGCTGCAGGGTTTCTCCTGGCACAGCTGTGTGTGGGGCCGTGTGGGAGCCACATCACTGGGCTGGAGGTGGACCAGGGCCCGGAAACTCTTCAATCAGCTCTGCTGCTGCAGCCAGGGGATTGTGCAACAGCTCCGGGGCTGCAGCTCCACGGTGGCTCCCAGCTGACATCTTTACAGGCTGCTGTGGAGAGGAGCAGCCCTGCTCCCATTTGTGCTCCTGGCCTGGGAGCTCAGAGGGGGACTGTGCAGAGGGATGAAGGAGTTTCTCCTGCTATTTCAGCTCCTGCTGGAAATTACTTAGCCTTTCTTCCTTTTTTCTTTTTTTTTTTTTTTTCTTAACCTTTTTTTTTTTTCTCCCCCATCAAGTCCCGTTCCCTGAACTGGCCCCATGCTTGGCTGCCTCAGTGCTGACAAAAGGGACAGGCAGGGGTGGGAGGCAGCGCTGCTTTTTGCCATTGTCGGCGTTGCTTTGGTCACATCCCGGTGACAGTTACTGAGCACACGGAGCGTGTCCAGCTGCTCCTCCTCTGGCTCAAAGAGCTGATGGCATTAATGGCAAAAGGAGAAGTGGGCTATCTCCAACAACTGCTGCTTAGCTCCTGTGAGGTCATTTTAATGGAAGATTTGCAGATTACCAGGAATGAGGAGCTGTGGGTCAGATGCAGGAGCCGTGCTCCATTAGCTTGAAAATATTCATAAAATCCCACAATGGTTTGGGTTGGAAGGTACCTTAAATCTCACTCAGTTCCGTCCCCTGCCATGGCAGGGACACCTTCCGCTATCCCAGGGTGCTCCGAGCCCCATCCAGCCTGGCCTTGGGCATGTCCAGCTGCTCTGGACAACCTGTGCTCTCTGCTCTCCACTTCCATGTTGGAATTCCCCTAAACAGCCAGGGCTGCTGCAATATGCCAATAGACCTGATACTGAAATTGTTAAATTATTCTCCTTTGCTCCTGAGCCCTCCCCAAGGATTGTAATAACATTTTGGACACATTTCTCCCCTTCTTACAGTGAAATAATGAAACTCTTGCCAATATTTGGGTGACAGTTTGGCCAGCAGGACCAGAACAGGGACTGTCCCTCTGTGCTGGTGCTGCTGAGGCCACACCTCAAGTGCTGTGTCCAGTTCTGGGCCCCTCAGGACGAGAAGGACACTGAGGGGCTGGAGCGTGTCCAGGGCAGGGAATGGAGCTGGAGAAGGGTCTGGAGCACCAGGAGAGGCTGAGGGAGCTGTGGATTCTCAGCCTGGAGAAAAGGAGGCTCAGGGGGGCCCTTCAGGCTCTGCACAAGTCCCTGACAGGAGAGGACAGCCGGGGGCGTCGGGCTGTGCTCACAGGGAACAGGGACCGGAGGAAAGGGAGTGGCCTCAGGCTGGGCCAGGGGAGGATTAGGTTGGACACCAGGAAGAATTCCTGCATGGAGAGGGTGGTTAGGGATCCAAAGGGGCTGCCCAGGGAGGTTTAGAGTCCCTATTCCTGGAGGCAACCAAGGAAGGCATGGATGTGGCACTCCGTGCTCTGGGCTGGGGACAAGATGGGCATCAGGCACAAACAGGAGGGATTCTGTGTGGAATTATAAAGAAGAGTGATCTTGGAGGAAAAAATTCTGCTGCCACTTTCAGTTATCAATTGCCAAAGCTGCCAGTGTGCCTCTTTGTGCCTCTCTCAAGCTTTTATAGTATTAACCCTTCCTGTGTCAAACTATTTATCAATGGGTGTAAGTGATTCTTCCAGCATCAGGATTTGGCAGTGGTAGTAGTAAGTGGATTCCTAGGAAACAGTGAAACTGAAATGCCAATTTCCAGGGAATTACTTTGAAAAAGGCAAGATATTACAGTACTTTGTGAATCTTTAAACTAGAACACGTCTGAGTACCAAGAAAACCCCATTTTAAGGGGATTTTAGGAGCTCTTTGGGGGGCAGAGGGATTTGCCGTGGCCTCTTCTGCCCTCTGGCGGTTCCCAATGCTATTGCAGGTGATTGCTGCTCAGTATCGGATTTACGATTAAAATTTCCCAATCTTACACAAATTTCCTTACTGGGTGCTGCTGTTACCAATAGTTCGTTTACTCTTCACTCAATCTTACTGCACAGGATACTCCTGCTGTTTCTGCCAAGTGCTGACAGAGTTGGGGTCACAAGGGTTGAGTTTGTCTCTGTTATGTTTTCACAGTTAAGTGGAACCAGTACAGTGGATTGCTCAAACTAGTGTAGAAAAACCAACTTGGTTTAGGGTATAATAATAATAATTTAGAATTCATTTTGGAGTCATGTGAACTAGCTGGATTAGAATTCTCCATGTGTGTAAGGAAAAGGGCAGAGAATTTGGATTGTTCATTGGAGAAGTGTTGGGGTGACCTCATTGTGGCCTTCCAGTGCCTGAAGGAGCCTGCAGGAAAGAAAAACTGCTTATAAGGGATGGGGGGACAGGACATAGGGAATGGCTTTCACTGCCAGAGGGCAGGGCTAGATGGGATATTGGGAAGGAATTGTTCCCTGGGAGGGTGGGCAGGCCCTGGCACAGGGTGCCCAGAGCAGCTGTGGCTGCCCCTGGATCCCTGGCAGTGTGCAAGGTCAGGCTGGACAGGCTTGGAGCAGCCTGGGACAGTGGTTTGGGTTAAATCATCTTCAAGGTCCTTTCAAACCCAAACCATTCCATGACTGTCTAATCCCATGGTCAGTGATCAGTCTGAGGTTCAAGGGAACCTTGGTGGGTACAAAAAATACACATTTAAGAGGTTTTGGGTAGTTGTGGGTTCTGTGCTGGTCATCTGTCACACTTCAAAGGAAGGGTTTCAATTTAAATGTTTTTCAGATGCTCCATATCATCATTTGGGGGGTTTGAACCTCATGTGCAGGAGTTCAATGGGAGTCCTTGATGTTGCTCCAAAGAGTGCTGAGCTATATCCTGCCAGACTTCCATAAATGTTTTTATTCACCTCACATTTTGGTTTTTTCTGTAACCCCAAGAACTGTATTCTGGTGATGCTGTAGAATGCTCAGATGCTGCTGCCTCACAGTGCTTTGTGCTCTGGTTTTCTGGATTAGAAAGATTAAGATTCTTTTTCTTTTGTTTCCCTTTTATGGGGGGTTAAGTCTGTCCAGTCCAGCCCTTCCAACTCCAGCTCCAGCTCCGACTCCAGCTCTGACTCTGATTTTGAGCCATCTCAGAACCACAGTCAAGGTATGTTGCAAGAAATAGTTTGTTAGAACCTTCCTTGTGTAACCTTAAAAGACTCAAGAGAATTAAATCTGCTTTTCCAGCACTATAATAATGGTCTCTTGCATGCAGCCATGTGTTGGAGCTGTGATGCTTCAGCAAGAAAAGGCAATAATGTTATAACATCATGAACAAGTATTTTTCTTCTCTTGGCAGCTAATTTATGAGTAGGAAATCCCTCTGGATTTGATTCTTTCCCTTTTGGCTTTGGTTACTGCCTCAGTTTATAAATGTGTTGCTGCTGCCTGATCTGTAGAATCACCAGAACAGTTCTCCTCCAATCTCATCTATGTTTTATTAAAAATTATAAATGTGCCATTCATCACTTTGCCAGTGTGTAACAGCTCCTTTCTCAGATCCCTCCACTGATAACCCAGAGAGGCAATAGTAAATGTTCCAAATGCAGCAAATGCTGTGCTGCTCCTGTCTCCAGTGACATTTAAATCAACTCCACACACATGAAAAATGTGTCCTTTTGTTCTCTTTTGGGAAGGGAGGGAGAGGATTTGGGAGGGGAGGGAGTTGTAAAGTTTGTCAGCTCTGCTTTAGCTCCAGCCTGGGACAGGGTGTCCTTCCCCAGTCGCATCTCACTGGGAGCCAGGAGTGTCTCAGTGTAGGTGCTGGTGCTGAATTCCCTTGTCCCACCCACCCCAGGCCCCCTGCGCTCCATGGTGGAGGATCTGCAGTCAGAGGAGTCGGATGATGACGACAGCTCCTCGGGAGAGGAGGCAGCGGTCAAAGCAAACCCCGTCAGCCGCGATTCCAGGTGGTAACAAATCCAGAACAGACGTGTTTGGGTGGCTCTTTGCACTCTGCATTTGGGGTTTTAGGGTGCTCTCCGGTTGGGGGGAGGAATCATAGGGCTGTGTGTGGGAGGGGAGGAAGGGCAGATGTGTGGGGTCACTCAGCACAGGGTGGGGACACAGCTGGTGACAGCAGGGTTGGCTGAAGAGCACAACGAGGGGAAGGCACTGGAGGTGCACGGCTGAGCTGGGAGGTGTTGGTGACTGAACCCCTTCAAACAGTCACCCAGCTGTGACCCTCAGATCTCTGCAGAGCTGCTGGTGGTGACACCTTTGATCTGTAAAGATTAGGGACGTGTGAGGGACAGGCAGAGTGTGCTGCTCTGGCTGCCAAGGCTCAGGGGTCACTCTCTGCCCACTCTGTGTTGGCTGCTCCACTCCTCTGGACTCGGTGACAGCTGTTTCCTGCTCCAGGCCCTGGAAGGAGTTGAACTTCATCCTTCTTCCCTCAGGAAATGCTGTTACAGACCAAACTTGGGGTCTCAGTGAATTCTTGAACCTGAATGCTTTGTCCCAGACAGCAGCTGCACATTGGAAATGCTGCTGGTGGTTACCAAAACAAATAAATACCTGTTATTGCACCTTTCATCATCAAGGAAACAAGAATGGAGAGACTTTGAAGGGTATTTTTGTAGACCTTTAGGGGATAACCAGTTTAGTTATAGGATACCTGCAGTATCTGTAGGGCCAAAGGAGAATGAGAATAAACAGGAAATCTTAAGAGGTTACACCAGCAGCAACACTAAATGCATTTTTTGCCTGTGGAGGTGTCAGTGTCTCATGCAGATACTTTGTAATATTGGGATGAATTCCTGGAGTTGCTATTTGGGGAAGGAAGTGGTGCTTAGTTGTTGTAGGGGATTTGTGTATGCCAGAGTTGAACTGCTACTTGTAATGTGTCACCTAAAGTTCCCTGCTCTGAATGCAAGGTGACATCAGCTGGGAAAAAAGGGATTCTTGAAATCTCCAGTGACCCATTGTCCCAGCCAGCGCAGTAGTCTGTGTTAAAGACAAGAATTTCCCTCAGCCCTGTGAGGCTCAGCTGGCAGCTGATGAGTTTGCTGCCGCCTGGTGATGCTCATTCTCTGCTGGTGGTTTTTCAGACTGAGCCTCAGTGACAGTGACAGTGACAACAGCGCCGACTCATGCCCGCCCAGCCGGGAGCCGCCTCCTGGGCAGAAGCTGCCCCCAGCAAACAACAAGGTATGAAATCCCACCTTCCCACAGCCCTGCTTCCCACCTGCCCTGCTCCCTGGCTTGGAAACTCCCACTTGCACCAAATTTTCCCTATTCTTGTCCTCAGCAGACAGGTGATTCTTCCCTTTCCAGCTGCTGTGATACCCCTGTGTTTCCTGAGCTAATTTTGGTTCTGTTGTTGGTTTCTTTTCCCCTCAGGCATCTGGAAGGAAAAGCCCAGAGTCTTGTAACAAGCAAGAGAAGATCCTGAAGAAGGGAACGTATGACAAGGTGTGTCCTGTGGAGAGGCATCTTTCATGAGGGCCTGGAGTGCCAGGACACAGGGAATGGCTTCCACTGCCAGAGGGCAGGGTTAGATGGGATATTGGGAAGGAATTGTTCCCTGGTAGGGTGGGCAGGCCCTGGCACAGGGTGCCCAGAGCAGCTGTGCCTGCCCCTGGATCCCTGGCAGTGTCCAAGGCCAGGCTGGACAGGGCTTGGAGCAGCCTGGGACAGTGGAAGGTGTCCCTGTCCATGGCAGGGGTGGCACTGGATGGGCTTTAAGGAAGGTCCTTCCAACCCAAACCATTCCAGGGTTCTGTGATTGAGGAGCTGAGCCTCACAGAACAGTTGGGCCTCACTGTGCACAAAGCCACCTGAATCAGCCCAGCCTGTTCATTGTTCTGTCTCAGCAGGGTAAAAGCTTGAGTTTAACAAAAAACAGATGTTGAAAGGACAGGCTTTGGAGAGTGACACTGCAGAAATTGTGTACATTAAATAGCTGGAGCCCCAGGTGGTGTTCATAGGCAAAATGTTGAAATTGTTGTATTTGTTTGCCCTTTGTCTGAACCAATGGCCTGGTCACTGCTGCAGTGCTGGGGCACTTCATTAAAAGGCAGTTTAATCAGGCTTTGAACTTATAAATTGAAGATTATTTGATGCTCTGCTTTGCAGGTTTAGCTGGAACCTTTGTTTGTTCGGTAAAATTCCCTCCTTCCTTGCCTCCAAGGAGGGCAGAGCTGTGTCCATTCTGTGATTCACTGATCCTGTGAATCAGTTTTGTTGATACAAAAGACCTGTTGTTGGCTGTCTAAAAAAACTAAAATTAAGAAAAAACCTACAGTTAAGGAAAAAACAAACCACTCTAAGAACAATGAACATGTTGAGCCTGTGAACAATCCTTGTTTTCCTGTGGTGATTTAGATAAAACTACCTGGGAACACAGTACACTCCAATAATTTTTCTTTACCTAAATGCAGATTGTTGGGGTTTTGATGTACGTGATGTTTTTAGGTAATTTGGAGTTATTTAGGAGAACCCACTGATGAGGAGCTCACACTGAGGGTCACCAAGGTGAACTTCACCTCACTGAGGTCCTTAAAGGTTCTGCCCAGTTCTTGGAGCTGGTTACAGGTGTGGGTGTCATTAAATAATAATTTAAAAAAAGGCCTTCAGAGCACATGTATTTAAGGGAAATCCTCAATCCCCCTGTACCTGAGAAGGAGGTGGTAAAAAAGTAGGGAAGAATTTGGGATGTCTGAAAGGACTTCAAGTTCTTCTGATACTCACTGGAATCCTTGAGACACTCCACATGTCCCTGTTTGTGTTCCAGGCCTACACGGATGAGCTGGTGGAGCTCCACAGGCGCCTCATGGCACTACGGGAGCGCAACGTGCTCCAGCAGGTACCACCTTGTCCCTCTGTCCCTGGGATCTGGGTGTCCAGGGGATCAGCCAGGCCCTTCCACAGAGCTTCTGCTTGGCTTTGAAAGCAGAAATTAGGAGAAAAAAGATGAAATCAGCTGTGCATGCAATGTTTTTATTGGAAATGGTACAGGAGTGTGGTGTGGGCACCTTCCCTCTGCCATCCTGGTAGCAGTCCCAAAGCTGGGATCTCCTGGTCTGACTGACAGTTTGGTCTGACTGACAGCTTCCTCCTGAGGGGAGGCAGAGGGGCAGGGGCTGAGCTCTGCTCTAGGACAGGGACAGGAGCCCAGGAAGGGCTGGAGCTGTGTCAGGGCTTGGGATGGAGCTCAAGGAAAGGTTCTTCCCCCCGAGGCTGCTGGGGCACTGCCCAGGCTCCCCAGGGAATGGTCCCAGCCCCAAGGCTGCCAGAGCTCCAGGAGCGTTTGGACAACGCTCTCAGGGCTGCTCAGGGTGGGATTGTTGGGGTGTCTGTGCAGAGCCAGGAGCTGCACTGATGATCCTGAGGGTCCCTTCCAGCTCGGGATATTCTGTTATTTTATGATTAAAAGGAAACATGCCCACGTCACTGTCCAGACTGAGCTAATCAGGCAGGCAGGAGGAGCTGGTTTGCTTTTTGGGGAGCAGGATTCCCTTCCTGTTGTGAGCCCCTCCAAGGGGTGGGAAGGCCTGGATGGGCTCTGTGTCCCCGCTGCCCTCTGTGCTGTACTTACATCCATGTCCCTGTCTCCAGATTGTGAATCTCATTGAGGAAACCGGGCATTTCAATGTCACCAACACAACCTTTGACTTTGACCTCTTCTCCCTGGATGAGACGACCGTCCGCAAGCTGCAGAGCTACCTGGAGGCCGTGGCCACATGACGCTGGGCCTGGGAAGCTGGCTCTGCTCTTCAACCAGATCCATCCCCTCCATTGGTACCAGGACACCACCCCACAGAACTAGGCCTTCTTATCCTCCTGCCTCACTCGAAGAAGCACTGCCTTAGAGAACAGCCATGCTCTAGGAATGCTCAGCCAGCTGCACTTTTCTTGTAGGCTTCAAACCAGCGCCCGCCTTGCTGAGTCTGTCCCCTCTGGCTTTGTGGGCCAGCCCCGAGCAGAGCAGGCGTTGCTGCACTTAGGCTGCACAGCGCGACCTTTTCGGTTTCCCTTCGAGCAACTGTGTTTCAAGAGCACATTTTCCAGGCATCTCTGAGCTCTGAAGAAGTGTGGATGCTGTTCCCTTCCCCTGGAGCTCGGGACCAGCCTGTGGAGACCTCTGGAAGCGGAGCCCTCCGGCTCTGCCCCGCGCCGTGTGGGTGACATCAGCTTTGACAGAGCTGGCCGGGACACTGGGGACACAGGAGGCTCCCCGGGGTCCTGCTGGTCTGCAGGAGGAGGGATGGATTCCAGCTGCATCCCAGCTGGGATCACACACCGGTTCAGTGGCCTGGCTCCTGGTGGGGACAGGACCCTCAGCTCCCTGCAGGGACACTCTGTGCTCAGTGAGGAGGCCTCTGGAACCTGCTGTCTCCTGCTGGGGTTTGGAGATGTCTTGTTTGTTGATCTGAGCTCCTAAACAAAGTCCCACTCCTTTCAGTCTGCTTTAACTGTAATAGGACTCCAAAACTGTAAGCTGTATATTTTATATATATATATTATATATATGTATGTACTGTATGTATAAGAAGGGCCTAGTTGGGTCTTATGATCTTAAGGGTGTGTTTTTCTGTTGTTTTTTTTATGGCTCTGGCAGGGGAAGGCGCTTAATAAGATTTGACTCGTTTGTTCAATGCCTTTTGTGGACAATTTGTAGTGTAAGGAAGCTGGACAGCAGCCTCCAGGCATCCCATGCTCCAGAAGGGGCTCACCCATCGTCTTTCCATTTGTCAGTGTTTGATAACTTTGCCAAAACATGTGATTGGTTTTGTTCTGTGTTCTCAAAGAGGAATCTCCTTACAGTGGCCCCTATAGTAGTGGCTGTACTTGGGAAAACCAAAACAAGGGAGAACTTAAATCTTTGGACACGCCTGGGAGATGCTGATGTCAAACACAAAGTGGAGTGGGCTTTGTTCCCTCCTCCCTCTCCCGCCCCACTGCCTGTGCAGGAACAGGCAGGAACCAGAAACACTAATGCAGCCTCTCCCCAGATTTCTAGTTAAACTAGTATTGACCTCCAAGTGTTGTCCAGGTGGGCCTGGGGAAATCCCAGCGCCTTCCTCAAAGCTGTGTTACACTCCTGGTCCCTAAATTCAGTATTTGCCCAGGAATTGCCGTTTTTCCAGGGGCATGGGAGCTTTTGCCAAATGTCCATGGGCACAGGCGGTGTGGGAGCAGCGGTGCTGGGGAGCCCCTCTGCTCTGGGAGGGTTGCACCGCTCCAGGTTTGCTGTCCCTTGTTTTGGGTTCCCCCTTTCTTTATCATGGAAATGTTGCAACTAATCAACTGAAGTGGCAATATGATGATAAGCTTGTTTGAGTTGGGTCATGTTGACCCGATTCCCATTAATTTTGTCCTTGTACCACCTTTCATGTGTTGTGTGTGTGTGTATATATATATATATGTGTGTATATATATATATATATATGGAAGTTCAAGCTCATGCCAGGTGCAAACCCTGTCACGCCAGTGATCTCAACTGTTTTCTTTCTTGCTGGACGATGCCAGGGCTGGATGGAAAGGCCAGAGAAGGTGGAGGGCAGGGGGCAGAGGAGGAGGTGGCAGCAGGACACCCATGGTGGAGGCTGGTGCTCACAGCCTGTGGGTGGCTACTGCGAGCTCCTCGTGTCTCTGTGGGGCTGTGCCAGGGGGAGGCAGGTCCGTGCCCACACTGGGGTGGCCTTGGTGACACTGTCCCAGGTCACTCCTCCCACAGCTCCTGTCCCAGCACTTCCAGACTGTCACAGCCTCCAGAGCTGCCCCTCAAGGGACTGGAGGTGCCATCCTGCCCCTGCCCCTGCAGCAGCCCTGGCCGCAGCTCCCAGCCAGTCCCAGAACACGCGTGGGAGGCTGGTCCTGAGCCTGCCTGGAAGCGCCATGGCCGTGTCATCGTCCTGTCCTGGAAGTGACTTTGTTGGTGAAGTCTGCTGAGCATTGATAGGGATTTTGTTTGGTTTTTATAAGAAGAATTTTACACATGGATTTTTTTAGACTGTTTATAATCCCCCTGAAAACCCGAAGTAGGATTGTTCCCCAGCAATAGTTCCTCTCCATTGTGTGCACATGCTGATTTGTTACTAAAAGGTTTTTGCAAGTACTTAGTTGTTCTACAGAGTTGATGTTTTTGGGGTATGTGGTAGCGTCGGGGAGCACGGGAGGGTGACTCTGCAAACAAAGAATGGTCACATTTGGGCCTCACCTTGTGTCCCCTTGGAGTTCCCTGTGTAGATTCCCTCTAGGCTGGCTGAACGCTGTTCTGAACATGCTGTGTACAGGTTTTTGTGGATAAAGTGTTTGTTCTTGTGTCACTCTTGAGAGCATGGATGGATTATTGTACTCTAGGAAGGAGGGGGCAGTGCTGCTGTGGGCATTGCTTCAGGTCCTCGAGGATGTGTAGTAGCTTGCGTTGTTAAAAAAAGGAAGAAAAAAAAAAAAAGAATCCCAAATTGACTTGTAGCCATAATGGTTTAACCAAGGAATATGGACAGGACTCTGTTACTTTTCCATGTCCTTCGTGGTGGTGCTGCTGGCACAGGCAGGTGCTGGGCAGCCCGAGGGCTTCCCGAGTTGTTGAGCTGGAATTGTGGTGGAGGTGGGATCAGGACTCGGCTCCTCCATCCTTGGCTGTCGGATCAGAGGGCAGGGAGGGTCAGGAGCGTTCTCCTGGGTCCTGGTCTGCGATGCATTAAAGCCTTGAGGCTTGGATTACTGACATGTACTATTGAAAACGTTTAAACAAGAGAGGAGAGGAGAGGGAGGCACCAAAGCCCGGCTGAGGCGTTTGGGCCACGGAGCGAGCGAGGCTGGCTGAGGTCAGGCTGAATCCGTGGACGTGCAATGACTCTGCCACCCGTGGGATCCTGGGGTGCGGTGGGAGCATCAGAACGAGCCCAGCAATTGATGCAACAATCCAGAAGCAGTTTTATTTGTCAGATCTTGGACCGTGTTTGATGGTGAGAGAGGTTTCAGCGTCCCTTAGGGAGGGGCCTCTCCAGGAGCAGAGCCCGCAGCGGCTCCGGTGCCGCAGTTTTCCATTGGGGATGTGCTGGAGCCGGCTCTGCTCGCACGAGGCTCCTCCCCGCTCGCCCAGGTGCTCTGGTGATGCTGTGACAGCCCTGGTGCACCTGGGACAGGTGTTAATTAGTGCTCAAAGGACCCAAATCGGTGTTGCTTTCCTGGGGCGTGGAATAGCCATCAAAAACTGACAAGATGAGTTTGCACTCCTAAAGAAAAATGTAAGTACTTCAACTTCTAGAGAATTTTTAATTGTATTTCTGCCTAGAGCCGAGGTATTAAATACCTCAGCACCTGAGGATTTTAAAAGTTGTGTTGGGAGAAAGTTCTTCACTCAGCTGGAAGAAATGCAGCTGAGCCAAGACTAACTGCAAGATTAAAAAAAAAAGAAAAAAACCACAAAAAAAATCATGTTTGTAATACGTTACAGGATTGTTTGTCCTGAATTTTAAACTTTTTGTTAAATTTGTGGAACTATGGAGGAATTTTCTAGAAAAAGTGAAATAAAGTAAGATGGAAAAGTAACACGGGAATGTTTGCAGTTGTTGTGTTGTTTCTCCAGGGGTGGCACTGTGGCTTTCCCCAAACCTCCTCTCATGGCACAGGAAAAGCCAAGGAATGGGGAATTGTTTTGAGCATGGGCTGGCTCCAATATCCCTTAATCCATCAGAGCTCTGTCTGTTCAGGTGAGGGTCCCTGCCCTTGCCCGTGGGATTGGAGGGGGTCCCCATTGCTCCCAGGCCCTGCCAGACCTTGGCACCAGGGCAGAGCCCTGGCACGGGCACTGCTCAGCACAAGTTGAGGGTGGCACCGTCCCTCCCCTGGCCCTGAGAGTGTCCCCTGTCCCTGGATGCCCAGGGAGCAGCTCCAGCCCTGGGAATGCCCCAGGCATGGCTCAGCTCGCCCAGCCCAGCCCAGCCCCGGGCCCTGCTCCATCCCAGCAATGAGTGAGAGTTGAGAGACACAAAGTGAGGAGTTTATTTCACATTCCTCTGCAGCCCCTTGGACACGGCAGCTCCAGGCAGCTCAGCACACACGGGCACAACATGAGCTGCAGTTCCAGCAGTGCATTCCCACCCTTCCACCGGGCAGTGGGATTTCACTGACCCAGAGCAGAGACAGTTCTGGGTTTAACCCACCCTGAGCCCAGCCCCGCTGTGATACCAGCACTGAGCTGCTCCCAGCTCCTCCTTTCCATGGGAAATGGTGCTGGGAATCAGGACGGGGCTGCTCTGCCTGTGTTCAGGTCAGGAATTCTGGTTTGGAATGAGCCATTTCACAGGCAATCCTTCACCTGCTGGGACTGGGCAGCCTCGAATCAGCCCTGCAGAGCACCAGGAGCTCCTGGGTACAGGGGCTTCCCTCCAGCTTGGCAGGTGAATTCACCCTGAAGGACCTTCCCAGCTTGGAGCTGCTTGATCACAGACCCTCAGGAGAAGCAGCCTGGGCTCCCAGCACCATCTCCTCTCCCCACACACCCTCCACCCTGGAGCTCCCCATTTCAGACACTACAACATTTCTGGATTGTAAGACACAGACAGATTTCACACATTGAACACAGCCTTATAAATAATCCCTGGAGTAAATCACTTCCCAGAATACCAGCCATGGATACAACTTCAACAATACAATTTATGGCTTCATTATAACTCAAAAAGGTAAAACAAACTCAAAATATTGCACAGACAAACCCAGTTCATGTGAGGTTCCACCTCCACTGCTGTGTGTAGTCACTCAGCATTTGTCATCTCAGACAGAAATAGTTTGTGAGGAAGGAG
The DNA here is from genome assembly GCA_013398615.1 of Brachypodius melanocephalos. NCBI lineage: Eukaryota > Metazoa > Chordata > Aves > Passeriformes > Pycnonotidae > Brachypodius > Brachypodius melanocephalos. The sequence continues at coordinate 260,860 of VZSR01000386.1, forward strand.
ATTTAAAATGATACAGATGCCATCAGCATGCAGGGAAACGTGCAGCAGGGAGTCAGGACACTGCTGGAAAATGAAATCTGCCTTTCTCCCTTGGCAGGAAAAGGGCAGCTCCTGATTTGCAGCTCCTGTTTTACATTCATCTCAGGAAAAGAAAACTTTGGTTAGAACGTAACAGGTCATGTGGATTGAAGGTAAACATTGTATCGCCCTTATAAAAATGGAAATAAAAAAAATATAAAGTTGAGATATTTGGGATATCTCAGCAGGGGACACAAGACACAGGAGAAGATGGGCAGGACCACGCTCACCACACTGCAGGGCAGGACATGGACAGCAAAGCGATGCCGAGGGGCGCTGCCTGCAGGCTGAGCCTCTTTATTTCACAGGATCCAGGGAATCCCTGCAGGGCAGCCGGGAGTGTCCTCGGGAGTGGTCCCAGCCCAGGGCTCTATGTCCGGCTCGAGGGCTCCCCCGAGGGGGTTTCGAGGTCCGTGTAAAACTGAGCGATTTGGTCCCGGTATTTGTGAGCCACCACTGGCCTCTTCAGCTTCATGGTGGGGCCTGTGGGGAACCAGCAGGGGATGGGGTCAATGGGGAGGGAAGCACTGGGAGCACCCAGCAGGCCTGGGGTGAGGCAGGGCTGGACAGGAGAGGCAGAGCATGGGAACAGGGACCAGTTCTACACTTCTCTTTGGGTTTAACAGAATCCCCCCCCTTCCCCTGTGAGGTAAAGCAGCACCCAGAGGCTGCTGGGGTACTGCCCAGGCTCCCCAGGGAATGGTGCCAGCCCCAAGGCTGCCAGAGCTCCAGGAACGTTTGGACAACGCTCTCAGGGCTGCTCAGGGTGGGATTGTTGGGGTGTCTGTGAGGAACAGGGGCTGCACTGATGGTCCCTGAGGGTCCCTCCCAGCTCAGGATGTTCCATAACTCTGCAAGAGATATCAGAGCACAGGAGCAAGTGCTGCTCCACTCGGTGCTGCTGGGCAGAAATGGGAATTCACCCCAGTTCATCCCACCCCAAACTGCCACATGCAAAAGCCACAGTGAAGAAAGGCTGGGGGCAGCTCTGTGCATTGGGGGCTGTGGTTGTGTTGATGTCCAATAGCCAGGGAAGGGGCACAGGGCAAACCCCAGACACCCCCCCAGCACTCACCAAGCTCTCCCCCAAAGACTGAGAAATCCTTCTCCAGCAGGACCCACTTCTGGACTCTCTGGGCATTGGACACAGCTCCCTCATTGACAGCAGAGATCCCTTTCTGGATGGCGGTGTAGATGGCCTTGTCTTTGCTGCTGATGATTTCTGAGACCTTGGTGGCCGTGCTGCCCAGCTTCTGACAGAATTCCAGAGCTTCTGGACTGAGGTCATCTCTGGGCTCGCCCGTTTCTGCATCCACAACGCACTGCAGGCCAGGCCACAGCAGGGAATTGAGCATTGCTGAGCCCCTGAGCCCTCTGACCCAAGGAGCCTCCAGCCCTGGGACGGTTCCTGGGTCCCTTCCCCAACCCCACCTCAGCTCTCACCCAACCCCTGGCTGCCAATGGAAACTTGGGACAAAACACAGATAAACTCCCTCAGATCTCTGCCTGCTCAGGAGGCAGCAGGGCACAGAGCTCATCTGCCAAATTCCTCCTGTGCTATCCAAAGTTAATCACTTTTTTCCAGCCCTTTTCTAGAGCACAGTTTACTTCCCTACACTGTGCAGCAGCAGTCTTGGAAGTCACACACAGCACTCAACCAGGGCAAGCAGGGCCACCTCCAGGGCCACCTCCAGGGCCACCTCCGGTTTCCTGCCCCAGGCCAAGGCTGTTGGCTTTGGTCTCACTAAGGAGCAATTCTCACCCTGACAGTCAGCTCAGGCCACCTCAGATGTGTCCTGGTGGAGTTTAAAACCAGAGTCTGACAAAGAAATCTGACAGCTTTTTACTTCCTGGACTGCTCTGGGAGAGACTGAAACAGGTGAGGACAGCTGAAGGGTTTCCTTTTCCAGCCTCACTTTTGGGTCTTTTCCTTCTGTTTCTTCCTGCCCTCTGTGGCACAGAAAAAGCTGCCCTGAATAACAGCAGGGCTTGACGGTCTGAGCAAATGACAACTCTGTGCTTTCAGCTGCTCTTTACAGCTCAGCTACAGCCAACTGTGCTCCTGTCTCCACAAGACACTGAAAATGTGTAAAAACTTCCTCCCTGGAATTAAAAGGATTCAGCAGCACAGGTGGTGAATCCCCATCCTGTTTGCCATTACCTTTAGTGTCAGAAGCATAGAAAGGAATTTGGCTTTGTCTCCAACCAACATGGCATTGCTGATGATGGGAACAGCATTCTTGACAGCATCCTCGATTGGAACGGGAGGAATGTTCTCACCCCCTGCAGTGATGATGAGCTCTGGAAAACAATCAAATTCTGATTAATGCTTGGAGCTTCTCCCCTTCCCACAATCTGAAACAACTCTACTGCTCCTTTGTGTCTGCTGGATCAAACAGTGAGTCTGTGTCAGCAGAGCTGGGGAAGGCAGCACACCAGGACTGGGAAAGTCACAGGGTGACTATCCCCAAAATGTTCAAAAATGTGGGGATGTGGCACTTGGGGATGTGGTTTAGTGGTGGCCTTGGGGATGCTCTACTCAATGACCTTAAAGGGCTTTTCCAGTCTCAGTGCTGATGCCATGACTCCAGCAGGCCTGGAGAGAGGAGCAGGAGCTGTTCACACAGCCCAGCCAAAGCTGCCTTGGTGCTCCAGGGGTGTTTGCAGTCTGGCCATGCAGGGTGAGCTCCTTGGTGGCATCCTGGCACAGACCCCTGGGCCTCTAAGGCACCTAAGTTGGCACCCAAATGGTCAGAAATGGAAGTGAAAGGAGGTTCCCACGTGCTGCAGGGCAGAGGGGAGCCCCTCTTGTCAAGCTCCTGTTCCTTAGAGCAGCCCTCACATGAGCACCTCTCTTTTTGTGGGCGCTGAAGGATTGAGTGACCTTGGCTTTGTCTGGGCTTGCTCAAACTGCTGTCCCAAGAGCCACATTGCCACAAGGCACTTGCACAACTGTGTTAAGCTGCTGTTTTCCTTGGAGGTCACCCAGCAAAGCTCCTGAAACTGAGGGAGCTCCTGGTAAAAGAAGCCCACAAAGCATTAACTGCACTGGTGCTGAAATCAGAGGGCTTCTCCCTCACTCTGCAAACACACCCTGGCTCCAGAGGCCACCCTCCTCATCCCAGCCCAGGGGAGGACACCCTGCAGCCACATTCATGTGGGGACTCCAGGAGGAGAAGGATTTAAATATTCTTCTGTGCAGTCACAACCACGCAACCAGCAGAGCCTCCCCTGCACCAGGGGAGGTTTAAGTTCAATATTGGGAACAATTTCTTCACTGTTCAGCATGGGAAGAGGGTGCCCAGGGCAGTAGTGGAGGGATTTAATCCCTGGAGGGATTTAAAGGATGTGGAAACTGGGGACATGGTTTAGTTGGGCTCCAAGAGGTCTTTCCCAACACTAACAACTCACTGATTCCACAACATCAAGATAAAGCTGGGGGATGTGTTACCTTTAATTCTGCCTGTGATGAAGAGGAATCCATCCTTGTCGTGCTTGCCCAGGTCCCCTGAGTGCAGCCAGCCATCCTCATCGATGGCCTCTTTGGTTTTGTCCTCCATGTTCAGGTAGCCCATGAAGACATGCCTTCCTGAGAAGCAGATCTCCCCAATGCCATCCCTGTCTGGTTTATGGATCAGGGTCTGGCAGCCTGCCATCTCCTTCCCACAGCTGAAACACAGCACAGACCAAGGATTGATTTATTGTCAACTGGATTCAAGCAGAGAGGTGCTGAAGGGTTTGAACAAAGCCCAGCAGCTTTTTAGCACAACAGCTCCAGCAAAGAGCTTCAAAGGCACCTGCTCATGTAAGGGCAGCTGCAGAGTTGTTATTGCAGAGAACAGTGCTCACACACCTGCTGGTTTGCACTCATTGTTCTCAACACCTGAGCTTTGAATGAGCAGATTTATGGCCTCAGCAGCCAACTTTCACTGTGCAGACTGAACGAGCCATTCAAAGACACCCTGCACCCTTTAGTCATTTGCCATTGAAGTGAAGGGTAGGTTGGAGTTACCAATCCTTCCTTCATCCCACCAGCCCCTCACTTCTCCCCCAGCTCCCACAGAACTCAGCCAAGGTAAATTCACATATCTCTGCTGCAGCTGCTGCCCTTGGCAGATCTCTTCACCTGTGACCTGGCTCCCCAGTGACCTTTTAGTGGCAGCAATGCTCTGGGCATGAGCTGCAGCAGGAGAGGTGGCTGTGCCAGAGGCAGAACCACCACTCCCTCAGCTCCCAGGAAGGTGCTCACCTGCCGAGCTTGAAGGCGTGAGGTAGGGAGATGGTGTGAGGCCCAGAGCTCTCACTCATCCCATAGAGCTCCAGCACAGGAATGTTCAGGCTCAGAAAGAATTCCAGGGTCTCTCTGGTGATGGGAGCAGCCCCGGTGTAGCACTTGGTGCAGCGGTCCAGCCCGATGGCCTTGCGCACCTTCCTGTACACCAACTGCTTGGCCAGGCGGAAATTCACCGGCACCTCGGAGCACCTGCACCAGGAAAACGGGCACATGTAGAACCCTCCCCCTTCCTCCTCTTATCTTCACACTATTTTAGTTCATTCAATAAAAGAATGCATTATTTCCCCCCTCCAGCCTTTGCTGCTCCCCCTCAGGTCCAAGTGCCACTGTCACATGGGATATAATCCTGGATGGAATATAACCCCTGATCTGGCACTAAAGTTTTCCTAAAGCTCATCAGCAGCCCTGAAATGTAGCTCATAATAATTACCCATTCATCCTCTTCAGGTTGGTCTGCAGCCCCACTCCCTTGGCCCACGATGCCACTCTCCTTCGGAGCGCTGAGGCTTTCATGCCCACAGATTTCATTTTCTCTTCCATTTTTTCCCAGACACGAGGAACTCCCAAAAAAGCAGTTGGCCTCACTTCCCGCAGGGTCTCCACCAAGCTGCCCTGAGAGAAGCAGGATTTAATGGAGTTTTTAGAAGTGACTCACTGCAGGCTTCAGGTCAGTACTGGTCACTAGCAAAAACTTGGGAGTCTGCCATCAGTTTCAAGGAATTGTTTGTTTTTTGCAGCGCCACCAAGAGAAGGGAACCCCTGAGGCATTCCAGTGGCAATTGCGAAGGGAGCAAGGGTCGATGCTTTCAGTGCCAGTGCTGACACAAGAATCCTTTACTCATTTTAGCTGGGGCCATGGTGCAATGTGAGCAGAGCAAACACGAGGCTGTTGCTCAACCAGTTCTTGATGTGGCACCAGGTGTCAGGTGAGAACTCAGCAGCTCCCAGTTGTGAAGTGTTGGGTCAGCTTCTCCCAGTTTGTGACTGAGTCAAAAGCTGAAGGTCAGGCTCCAGTCAAACCAACAGGGGCACTCGGTCAGTGGACAAAGTAAACCCACTTAGGAAAGCTGACGGAACCACGAGATGACACTGCCTTGTTTCAAGCACCCACCCCAGCTCAAGCAGGTGGATGGATGTAAGTTTATTATCTCATTTTTTTTACCTTCAATGCATCTGGTTGGGCAAAGTAAACTTGCACTCCGAAGGTCATGGCTGCCCAGATATCACACATTTGTGCAGCGATGTGGCTGAGGGGCAGGTAACTGACCACCTCCTCCTGCCTGTCCCGGGCATCGCTCAGCGTGATGAAGCGGCCGCCCACCGCCGCCGTCCACGTCAGCTGCAACAGAACCCACAGGGGCTTCAGGGCAGGGACAGCACACACGGCACAGCTAAAGCACCCTGGGATCCCAATAGCAGGACTGAGCTCATTCAGCTGGAGCAGAGACTGAGGGGAGGCTCCTCGGGGGCTGCAGCTCCTCCTGAGGGGAGGCAGAGGGGCAGGGGCTGAGCTCTGCTCTGGGACAGGGACAGGAGCCCAGCAAGGGCTGGAGCTGTGTCAGGGCTTGGGATGGAGCTCAGGGAAAGGTTCTTCCCCCCGAGGCTGCTGGGGCACTGCCCAGGCTCCCCAGGGAATGGTCCCAGCCCCAAGGCTGCCAGAGCTCCAGGAGCGTTTGGACAACGCTCTCAGGGCTGCTCAGGGTGGGATTGTTGGGGTGTCTGTGCAGGGACAGGGGCTGCAGTGATGGTCCCTGTGGGTCCCTCTCAGCTCAGGATGTTTTCCCTCAGCACCCTGGGGTGGCACTGGGCACTCACATTGTCGTGGCTGAGCATGACACCCTTGGGCTGCCCCGTGGTGCCCGAGGTGTAGATGAGGGTGCAGCACTGGTTGGGTTTTTGGGAAGCGATGATCCCGTGGAGCCGCGAGTCCGGCACGTCCCTGCCCAGCTCCATGAACTCCTTCCACTGCAGAGAACACAAGAGCTCAGTCTCTTTGCAAGGTATCACCCACAGGAAAAATGACACTCTTTGCTGCACAGCAAGAGAAGGAGGCTGTTCTCCCTGTCCAGTCCTCTGGAAGAGGCTGTAAATCCACACAGTCACCCCACAGTGTTTTCTGGCTGGCACAGGGAGGAGCACAAAGGAGACAGACCCACCCCCAGCAGCTTTACATCTCTGTGGCAACTCCCTGGAGTAACTGTGGGGCACGAGAGTGTCTGGCAAAGGTCAGCAGGCTCACAGCCCCCTCACAACATGGATTATCCAGGTTGCACAACAGCAGACACCTGCCCACCACAGGCAATACAAGCTCAGGGGATTGCAGTCACAGAACTGCAGCTGGTTTAGGTTGGAAGGAACTTTAAAGACTCTGCCATGGACAGGGATGTCACCCCCCAGATGTTTAAGGCCCCACTGCAGGTCACAGGCATTTGCAGCCATCAGCTGAACACAACCAGGACTTAGAAGCCATGAAGAAGCCCAGGACTTACTGAGTACAGATTTGGTCTCTTCTCTTTGATCTCCTCCCCATACTGGACAATGCCCTTTAGATGAGGTAGTCTGTCTTCAATCTGTGTTAAGAAGAGAGATTTGTGAGAAGGAGCAAATGCTGCTTGTCCCTTTCAGGCCCCTGTAACCCCACTTAGCACACTCCTCATAGTTGCCACTTTATGTAAAGCCAAGAGAATCCCATCTGTGCTCCTGAAAGAATGGGTTTGCCTCACCAGAAACAGTCATAATTTGAGCTGGGATGTTGCCAGACAACCTAGAGGATGCTCAGTTGTTCATTTTGACTTTTCCTGTTTTAAGCCCAAGGTTTTAAGAAGTGAAAGCAGCACTTAACCTCTTGTGAGACACAGTGCCAGCTCAGCTGGCTGGAGCAGGGAGCACACCAAGGAGTTCACCTGTGCTCTCAGACCCAGCACTACCCTCAGGTAATGCCCTCCCACAGCATTTTACCCTCCCACATCTGTCAACAGGTTGCTGTAACCCCCAGCCATGTGAAAAAAACATAATTACTTCTAAGATTTTCTGCAGCTGTTTATGGTTTTCCACCACTATAACATTGGCACTGCAGTTCTCTGCTACATAATGACAGGCCTCAGGAGAGTTTGTAGTGTAGATCCCAACAGCAAATCCACTGGAAAAGGGAAAAAGCAAAACAGAGAGTTAGAGGACAAGCAGAGTTGCTGGCAAAATTCAGACCATTTCAGAGAAAAAACTTTAAGAAGAATATCCCACAAAATGACAACAAAGAGGGGAGGGATTAATTCCAAGAGGAAAGATTCTCTTCTGGGGCATGGAAAATGTCAAGAGTGGTGCAAGGGACCAAAATATCTCATGTAAAAGGCAGATATCACAATCCAGCCATGGGATTCTCTGGCATTTCCCAGCACATTTTAATTACTGTGTACATAAGAATGCTTTTGAATTAACCCGTGGTCATCTTATTTTGAGAGAAGCAGCAGGCTAAAAAAATAAAAAAATTAGCTTTTGTCTCATTAATTCATTATGAAATAGTTCAGCTTCTATCCACCTTCATTAAACTCAAATATAAGCAATTGTGTTTGGGTTTTATTTGGTTTGTTTTATTGGGGTTTTAATCAAAACCTGCTTCTCATGTGAATACTGCAGTCACTCTCTGCCTGCCAAAGCAAAATGCATGGCAAGAAACAAGAGTCTTACCCTGCAAGGATAGCTCCAATGTCAGCAATGAACCACTCTGCAGAATTAAATCCCAGGATGCCCACTCCATGGAAACGCTCCAGCCCCAGCTGTAAACAAGAGATGGCATTACAGCAGCCTGGCTTCTCCTCTGGACAAAGCTCAGGGCTCATTGCAGATCTCTGCTGAGCACAGCACTGAGGGAAGAGCTCATGTTCTTACACGGGGTAATTCCCACTGAAAAACTCCTCAGGAGCCAAGGTGGAACCAGTGAAAGTTTCACATCTCTGTCCACTGTCAGTGGGCAGGAAAACAGGGATTTGCTGAAGTCTGCCCTTGGAAAGACTGGCTCACTGGAATTCACTAACAGCAACATAAACCTGCAATCCAGGGAGTTGCCAGTTTCCCTTGGGCTGGGAATGAGGAGGTGACAGGTGAAATCAGACAACACCTCCTGGGATATTTGGTACAAGCTGGGAGTGTCAGGTATCAATAACGGCCAGAGCAACAAGCTCCAGTGGCAGTCACACTTGGCTATGATATCCCAGCTCTTGGAGTCCCAGTCTTTAACTCCCTCAGCCAGACTCTGGTTTTGTCCCAGAGTGGAAGATCCCACCGCAGGAGTAAAACCAGGCTGGCCTTAATGAGATAAGCCTTGATTCCAACAGTAAAAACAGGTACTGTTGGTTTCTGTCTCCAAGTCCCCTAATCCCAGCACCACAAGCAAAAGGCCGAGACATGTGGGACATTTAAATGGTTTGTAAGCATCCCTTTAAGTTTTTTTCTTAGAAAGATGAACCTTTCCATGCCTCTGGAGGGGCAGTGTCCAGGTTTGACATACACCTCAAACACCTCCCTTTAAATGTTTCCTTACAGGCTCTTTTTCTTGGTTAAATGAGGAAGCAACTGCCAAAAAAAAGAATAAATACCAAGGTGTCCATAGCACGTTCAGGTACTCCCCTGGCACTGTAAAATTCATCTGCACTCAGAGAGTTTGCAGGTTTTAGATAGACTTGATTGCAGCCATTCCAGCATTTAAATGAGTGAACATTAAACTTGATTTTTTACACAATGGTAGGAAAAGGGAGAACAGTTTTAAATCAAAAGAAGAGAGACAGATTTACATAAGATATTCTTGGCTATGAAGGTGGGCAGGCCCTGGCACAGGGTGCCCAGAGCAGCTGTGGCTGCCCCTGGATCCCTGGCAGTGTCCAAGGCCAGGCTGGATGGGGCTTGGAGCAGCCTGGGACAGTGGAAGGTGTCCCTGTCATGGCAGAGGTAGCACTGGATGGGCTCTAAGGTCCTTCCAACCCAAACCATTCTGTTTTTAGTATTCTGTGAATATGCACAAAGAGAATTCAACAAACTGTTACCTTCAGAAAGCTTTTGGCTGCTTTCCAGCACTCATCATAGTACATTTTGTACGTCAGCTTTATCCACCGGCCATTTTTTTTGGATGCCAGGGCGTAATAGTCGCTGTACTTGTTCACACTTTCCTGCAGGAGCTGGTGCACAGTCTTTGGGGCCTCACTGCCAAAGCCCTGTTCTTCCATCCTCAGCCTGACCTCTCCATCACAACATGTTGTCCACACACAGGAGCCAGCAGGGGAGGCTGCTTTGAGAGAAAAGCGTTCAGCATCTTAGATTTAGGAATTTCCTGCTGCCATAACAGCAATAGAAATACAAGTATCAAGCATATGAAAGCAAATGCTGTTACACCCCCTCCCACACCCCTCTTCTGACCCTTTCTTCATGGCAATTTTGCAATGTGACCCTCAGTACTTTAGACTAGAAGCCCCTAGAGCACTTTCAAATTTTGTTAAACATTTCCCACTTACATCCCCTCTAGCCTGCTCTGCTGCCCTAAGGCTCTTGTAAGGTGAAAGTTTCCTGCACCTTATACCCTGCTATTTTTAATTTTATTTCTTTTAAGGAGGACTGAAAGCACAACACTGGTACCTGATAGATGAGCACCAGGCACTGACACTGCCTATTTAATCCCTCAAGCACAGCTGTGCTTTAAAGTCTGAGTTCCAGACACTCCTGCACAACCCATCCTGCAACCAGAGCTGCTTCTTCCATTGTCATGGTTTGAGAAATCCCTCTCTCATGGCAATAATCATTTCAGGCACCCCACAGTCCCCAAACTTCCATCCACTCACCTTTGGGACTGAGTGAGTTGACCTGATACTTCTCCATGTTGGAATCTTCCCCTGGCTCACTGTTATGTGGCTCAGCAGTTCTGCAAGGCACAAGGAATTATCCTTGGATGAGAGCACTGAGGGCTGCCTGCCACAGGCAGGTTTGCTCCATCCCTTAATCTCACTCAGTCTCTGGATGTCAAAGTGATTCCTGATGTTCTGCAGGTGACTTGATTAATTCACTACCCTGCATGGCCCCAGCAATGGAACAGGTCCTTCTGCGTGTGCAAGCTCTGCCTGTGCTGATTTTGAACACATGAGTGTTGTCCTAATTGCAGCTTCCATTGCAGACAAGCTGCAGCAGAATGCATAAACATCATCCCACAAACAGCCATCATTTAATTCCTAAAGGCTGCTCCAGGTGCCTGAAACAAAGAGTCTGCAGCTGGGAGGAGGAGAAGGGGGGCAGGAAGGGACACTGGGATCTGGAACTCATCTCCTGTCTGCAATATGTGACTCCAACAACAGGGGAGGCCCTGGGGACACTGTGGAGTCACCCCACGGGGAAACCCACAGAGATTTCCTGCAAAAAAGCAGGAAATTGATTCAACAGGAAATCTTGTTCTTAGGTATTCCTATTAAAGCCAGTGCTCCCACCAGATGCTCGGTAAGAAACAAAACCAGGCTCATCCCTGTGTGCTTCAGCCACGCTCCTCCCAGCTGAGCTGTCCTTTCACTTTCAGCCCTGCAGGAGCTGGTGAAGCACCACTTGCCTGCTTGCAAAACTGTTCTTACTCCATCCCTTTCCAAGCTGGATTGTCTCACAGCCCTAATGAGGAGGGTAAGGGATAATCAAGCCTTGTGTCCCACTGGAGAGCAGAAGCTGGAAGCCAGAGCAGTGAGATTTGGGAATTTCCCCTCCAAGCAGGCAGCTGTTGCTTTGCTCCCTGCCCTGGGCAATGCCCTGCCAGGACCATGGGCTGAGCATTGAGGTCTGAGTTTCAGCCGATTTAAGATTACACTGCAGAGCCCCAAACTTTCCATCTTGCCTTGCCCTACCGGGCCCTTTGGCTCAGCCCATCACTCAGGTGTTGTTTCTCCAGGCTGGTGTTTTCCCTTCCTCACAGCAACACCTGCAGCACCAGCCCAGGCTCTTCCAGCAGGGCCCTGACATCACAATCACCCCAACACTGCAGGGGCAGCAGAAGGGAGCCCTGACTCTGCCCATCACAGTCACTCTGCACACAGGTGAGAGCTTCTCTGGGCACACACAAACAACTCAGCCTAAGCCAGGCAGGGCTCCCACCAAGTCCCATCTTTTATTTCCTTTCTACCAGGCCAGAGACAAGACAATCCAGCAGAGGCACTGTGTGAATTTCAAGGTAAAGGGGGAAATCTCTTCCTTCTAATCTACATTCATTCTGAATTTCTAGGGAACAGTCAACTATGACTGCTTTGGGCATATGAGGAAGTTAAATGTCAGTGAAGATCTGACATGGCTGATCCCATGTCCTGTCCTAAAGCAGAACTGCTTCTCTGAACTAATCTGCAAGCCAGCAACCAGGGCTGAGTAAATAATTTCTTTATTTCCCCCATGGGGATTGTGAGATGTTCCCATCTCTGGGCTTCCTCCTCATTATTGAGACCATTTTTCAGCACAAATTAATCCTCAGTTGCAATAGTTCTGCACCATTTCTCCACCAGCTTTTATGATCAAAGCATGCAAATGACCCAGTAATATGAGCAGAAAAGCCCCAGCTATTTTCCTCACAGTCAGTCAAGTCATCTTTTTCTCCCCCTTACGACATGTAATTCAATGCAGCCCCAAAAAATTTAGGTAAAGAGGTTTTAGTCAGCTAGATCCCATTATGCTGTGGTGAGATATAGACCCTAATCTGTTCTTTAGCCTGTAAATCTGAGCAGCCTCTTACCAGCAGGAGTTTGAGATCAGTGTAGGTACTGCACATGAGCTGCTCCCTGCAGGGGCAGGGCTCTGCCAAAATCATTTTAATTAATCAAAGTGAGCATGGTACAATACAAGCTATATATACAGGTCACAGTAGGGTAAATAAAATCCTAAATTAGACCAACCTGGACGAAGAGTTGAGCAGCACATCTTCCCGTGACACCTCACAGTTCCCTTGAAGAGCTGAACTGCAGTAAGCCACCGAGACTGGTTCTGCAAGTGCCATCCTCGCCTCTGACTCACACAGCACTGTCCCTGCAAAAACAGCTTTGAAAAATAAAAATACAGCCAAACGTCACAGCAAAGCAGCTCCACTGACGTGAGCGAGGCAACCCCGAAGTGGCATAACTCGAGCCTGATGCATTTGCACAAAATAGAGGAAATTCTGACACTGGGCACACTCCAGTCATTGCAAAACCCCTCAGCAGAGCCAACGTGACACCCACAGCTCCCCAAGAGCACCACGAGCCAAACAATCTCATTTCCACACTCCCTTTGCCCCAAATGCTGTCCCAAATGCTCGGCTCACAGCCCCTCCGACCCCTCCAGCCTCACCACGCATTGCCCGTCCCGCAGCCTCCCCTCCGTAGCCGCTCCGCACCGGCGCCGAGCCCGACGTGTAATATCTTTTATTTTTAAACTAGCGCCCAGGAGGCAGATCTGGAGCATCTTATGTCATGTGCTGCTGCCTTGCAATTGGAAGCGGCTCGTCACCCCACACCGCCGCCTCTTAAGGAGGCTCTGGCCCCACGCCTGCCCGCCAACCTCGGCACACCGGGGATTTCGGGTCCCTCTGGGGGGGACAGCCCAGGGACACCTCACATTTAGCCTGTTCGCATCAAAATAAGCGTTTTGCAGCTGGACTGGAGGTTTTTTGGTGGCTTTCACGCTGCTTTCAGCACTTTGTCTTGGGGGATTTCATTGCCTAAACGAAGTGTTTTCTAAACGCTGATTTTATTTAAGGTTTACATTCATCAAAAGCCTTTGATACTTATGAGTCGCCAGGCTGAGCTTTAATTGTTTCAAGGGATTTCAAGCTGATTGGAGATGAATCTCATTATCCTCGATCTCGCTAAGTGGATTTTAGGCTGCTATTTTGTACCTACATTAGACAGACTCATTTAAACCGTGTGATGCGAGGGGCATGTTCATGTCCATGAGGGACAGGAGCGAATGTGTCACTTTTTATGTCATAAATCCACCCCAGCACGCTGCAGCCTCCTGCCTCTGCCGGGAGAGGAAAGCCACGCCAGGCAGAGCTCAGGGCCACCCCCCTTTCCGCTTACTCATCTGCGCAAGAACACGTTGCTGCTCACGCCACGCTCTGCTACAGCCTGCGAGTCACCACGCCAGAAATAGTTTAATTCACGAGCAGCGAGAGCGGGGTGTCTGCACAAAACCCATCTCTGAAGCGCGGGGGTAACCGGCAGAAGCTGCTGCACACCCGCTCTGGGCTGGAACACCAGGGTGGGTTATTGGGAGTGTGAGATGGTGTTGGATCTGCAACCCCGTGCTTGGAGCAGCCACTCAGACCTGCTCAGCCCGGAGCTGTTCCCTGCCCAGCCCGGAGGAGCCCGAACCCACCCGAGCTGTCCCCACAGCCTCTCTTGCTCAAAGAAAACCCGAGCAGAGCTCAGGAGGGACAGAGAGCAGCAGCTGCCATCACTTCTGACCCCCTTTCGCAATGCTGCTCCCACTTTCCTTTCCAGCACCCCACAGCGAGGGGCGAGGGGCACCCCAGTGTCCCTGAGGGAAGCTTTGGCCTCTGCACTAATGACAGCGTTTCTCTTGCCAGCTGGGCATTAGTGCAGCAAGGAAGTTTCAAGGGAAAGGGTGAGGTGTTCTCACTCCTGCGGTCAGGGAATTCATGGCATCCCAGAATGGGTTGGGTTGGAAAGGACCTTAAAGCCCATCCAGTGCCACCCCTGCCTTGTGCAGGGACACCTTCCACTGTCCCAGGCTGCTCCAAGCCCGGTCCAATCTGGCCTTGGACACTGCCAGGGATCCAGGGGCAGCCACAGCTGCTCTGGGCACCCTGTGCCAGGGCCTGCCCACCCTCCCAGGGAACAATTCCTTCCCAATATCCCATCTAACACTGACCCCTGGCAGTGGTTGCCATTCCCCCTGGCACTCCAGGCCCTTTCAAATAGTCTCCTTCTCTGTCTCTCGTTTTATTGCAGGCTCCCTTCAGGTCCTGGAAGGTTACAGTGAGATCACCCCAAAGCTTCTCCTCAGCAGGCTGAACAATCCCAATTCTCTCATCTTTCCCTCACAGTAGAGGTGTTTCATCCCACTAAGTTTCATTTCCATGGCAGGCTTTCTGCATCACCTTCAGTCACCCAAGAGGGAAAAGCTTTTCCCATCTCTGAGTTCTGCTCTCACCGGGGTACACTCACACCATGAACTGAAGTGTAATCTGATTGTGCAGCTTCCCAAACCAGACATGCATTTTATCCAACAAATTCAGGTTAGAAGCAGATATTTCCCAATATATACAGAGCCTCCCTAGCCTTGTCTCAGCACTGCAGCTCAGGCCTTCCCTCCCTGATGCTTAGTTACAAACATACATGTTCCAGGGTTAGGAGGGGATGATCTTTAAGGTCCTTTCCAACCCAAAAACCATTCCATGGTTCACCAGAGCCAGGTGTAACTCTTGGATCCCAAATGCTCCCACCACACGCTGTTCCCTGAGGAATTAGCACACCGTGATTGTACCACAGTGTTCGGGAACATGGAGGACACACTCCCAAACAAAAAACCTGCGGGAAGAAACCTCCCTTTTAATTAAGCCTGTCTGACTCCTTAAATCATTTAAATAAAAACGCATTCTGCTCTGAAGGAGCACCGTGACCCAGAGGAACTGGAAATGGGGTGTTTCTTTAGAACCACTATGGGCCTTCACTGACAAACCAGAATAAAGGTCTGAGAAGGTGCAAACTTGTGACACTGAAGGAGGTAGGAGTGGAGTTTTCATTCCTAAGAGGCTTTGGACACACCTTTACCAACTTCAACAGCTTCAACAACACCAGTTCAAATTGAAATTACCGAGCACTTATCAGCCACTTGACATTTTCAAACACGGCTCCACTCGGCTTCCTGTGGCTGGTTTCTTTTAACTGGTAAAGGCACCACATCCGCTCTGCTCCTGTCCAGAGCAGCTCCAGGCAATTGCCACATCACCATCAAAACCGAAACTTGGGCCTTTTTGTTCCTTTGTTCCCTTTAATGACTTACTAGGTGGGGAAACAAAAGCTGAGCAACCCACTCTTCTTCCTTTTAGATAAACTTTTTTTTTTTTTTAGGTTTTTAGAAGAGGCAGTGACAAAAGCTTCCTGAGGACTAAAGGTTCTGTCCTCGACCGCAGCACTGACACAGGTCATGGCTAATTACCCCATGCCCTCCTGATGCTGAAGTAGAGAAAACAGGAGGAAAAGTAATTTCAGCCTCTGTTAGGATGATGAGTGACTGTCACGACTGAAGACAGGCACCTGAGTCCACCGCAGCACCTTCAGAGCAGAGCTTTTGGCCGCAGAAATCTGCCCACTGACCATCACTTGGTCAGCAGACAAGCACAGAACTCTCAATTTCAGGCGCATTGCTTCTCCAGGGCACCGGGAGGTTTCAAGTGAATTCCTGAGATTCAGGACTCAGCAGGAGGCTGCGCCCAGCTCCTCTTTCCTAAAGTACTGCTTCACCACAGATCTGCACAGCGCGGGGAAACCCCCGCACGCCCAGCAGGAGAACACAGGGCTGTATTTTCACCTGTGCTCCTGCCGGCTCCCACACTCGGCTCTGTGTCCCCTGGGGGCTCAGTGGAGCTGGGAGCTGGCACAGGAGCGTCCCGAGCATTGGGGTCACTCAGAGCATCCCCAAACTCTGGGGTCACCTCACGGATCATCCCAAACTCTCAGGTCACTCAGAGCATCCCCAAACTCCGGGGTCACCTCACGGAGCATCCCAAACTCTCAGGTCACTCAGAGCATCCCCAAACTCTGGGGTCACCTCACGGAGCATCCCAAACTCTCAGGTCTCTCAGAGCATCCCCAGACTCTGGGGTCACCTCACGGAGCATCCCTGATCCCTCAGGTCACTCCACAGAGCACTCCCAACTCTCAGGACACCTCACGGTCCCTCACGATGGGTTCCTGGACAGCACAGGGGAAGGGACAGCCCTTCTCCTCAGACCACCTCCTGCCCTGACCGGCGGCTGGGGGAAACTTCCCCTCACAAACCACCCCGTGCTCATTTAACCAAAACCACCAAGAATTTCCCCCGCGCTGCCCAGACACCCACCCACAAATGGGACATCACCAGAAGCATCTGCAGGGGTGGCGAAACCCACAGAGAAACTCCCGGCGGTGGGCGGGGATCCCCCACACACCAGGTGTGGCTGGGGACACCCAGAGGGGTTGTGTGGAGCTGGGACCCCCCGTCCCTCCCTCAGCCCCGGCCCGGGTCGGGCTTTAGGACCGCGCGTTACCTCTGGGCCCGCCGGGCGCGCGCGGCCCCTCAGCAGCTCCCGCGCGCGCCCGGGCGGGGCCTTTTACAGCGCTCGTGCCGGGGGGCGTGGCCAGTCCCGCTTTGCTCCGCCCACTCCGCCCTTTCGGAACACCCCATTGGGCGACAAGGCGTGGGCAGAGATGAAGCCGCGCCCCCTGCGGTGTTTGAGAGGCGCATCGCCGTGCGATTGGAGGAGGCGGCTGTCAATAACGGCAAGGCCACGCCCCCTCCTAGCGCGGGTTACTCGTGGTCAATGCCCGGCGTGGTGTCCAGGACACGGGGAATGCCAACACTGGGAATGCGCTCTGCCAAACACCGGGAATGCGCCGTGCCAAACACAGAGATTGGGCTGTGCCAAACACTGGGAATGGGCTGTGCCAAACGCCAGGAATGGGCTGTGCCAAACACAGAGATTGGACTGTGCCAAACACTGGGAATGGACTGTGCCAAACACTGGGAATGGGCTGTGCCAAACCCCAGGAATGGGCTGTGCCAAACACAGAGATTGGGCTGTGCCGAACACCGGGAATGGGCTGTGCCAAACACTGGGAATGGGCTGTGCCAAACACCGGGAATGGACTGTTACAAACACTGGGAATGGACTGTGCCAAACACCGGGAATGGGCTGTGCCAAACACCGGGAATGGGCTGTGCCAAACACTGGGAATGGACTCTGCCAAACACTGGGAATGGACTGTGCCAGACACAAGGAATGCGCTGTGCCAGACACAAAGCATGGGCTGTTCCCAACACTGGGAATTGCCTGTTCCTGGGCCAGGAACACAGCCCAAACACTGCCCCGGGCTGTGCCGGAACAGGTTCAAGCTCTGCAGCACCCAGGGTGCTGTGGTGGTGTGGGCAGACCCAGAAGAAATTTTCAGGGAAGTGAGGAAAATAGCCCAAATCCTCCTGAAAGCTGGGGTTTTTTTCATTAAAATACAGTAAGGTTAAGGGTAAGATTCAACAGGACAAGAGGAAATGGCCTCAAGTTGCACCAGGGGAGGTTTATGTTGGACATCAGAGAAAAATTCTTCATGGAAAATGTTGTAAATCATTCGAACAGGGTGTGCAGGGCAGTGGTGGAGTCACAATCCCTGGAAAAGCTAAAAACACACATGGATGTGCCACTGGGGGACATGGCTTAGGGGTGACCATGGGTTGATAGTTGGATTTGGTCTTAGAGGCCCTTTCCAGCCTTAATGATTCTGTGAAAAAGGTTTTCAAGTAGAGCCCTGAGCAAGAACAATCCTTTGACCAAATGAAACAGGAGATGGTTCATGAAGAACCTCTTGGACCATTCTGGTCAGGACAAGATGCAAAATGTGCTCCAACCACAGCTTGGGGGGGAGCAGTCCAATCTGGAGCAGAAACCTCTGAGGAAGAATCAAAATGGGCTTTTAGATTTAGGGATACAGAGGGTGAGAGGCCTCCTGCACTGCAGGGAGGAGCAGTTTGGGGGCTGGCAGAGCTCAGCCCTGAACAAACCAGCCCCGTGCTGTTGTTTTCCAGCCAGCACAAACCAAGGGCAGGGGCTGGACCCACCAAGCAGCACCCTCAGCACAAGCACTGGGCAGTTCTGGCCATGATGTCCAGGCCCCCCACTACCAGAACCTGTGGTCTGGTGCCACCTCCACCATCCTCTGCCTTCCCTGGGTGTGGCTTGTTTAAGCTGGAGTCCAACAGTGCATATTGATTTATTTATTAATTTATTTTTGAGGGTTATGATCAGGTGGGTCTCTGTAACTGTTCTCAGTTGTTCCTGGCTGATAAAGCTGCAGAAAAGCCAGGATTTTGTTTATCCTGTTAGGAAAACAGCTGTATCTGTGAAATGAATTATTGCTGCTGTTTTCCTGCTGCAGGCCAAGAATTCCAAGCCATTTTTTTCCCCTGTGAATTCTTCCCTGCCTCCTCCCACTGCCCAGAGACATTCCCCATTCACACAGGGTTCACACCACTCAGCTGATGAGCAAACCTAAGGAATATGTTATTTGGGAAGCTCCTGCCAGAAGGTCAGGCTGCAGCTGGAGCAGGGGCAGGGCCAGGGGACAGAGCAGTGCTGGGGATATTGCAGCTGTGGAACAGCACCAGCAGAGCAGGACAGGAGGGCCAAGGCAGCCTCGGGAGCCCTGAGCTGTCCTCTGGCCCAGACACCTCCAGTTCTTGCTGTTTGGCTGTTTCCCACCTCCTGCACTCTGAGCCTTCCCTTGCAGCTCCTCAATGCTCCCACCTCTCCCCAGCTGTCGCACCTCCTCCTCCTCCCTGCAGCCCCTCCAAGGTGGCTCCATCCTCACTCAGATGGGGAATTTGTTTTGAAGAGCAAGACACAACAAGCAGCCTGGAAGTTGGTGAGATCTGTAAAATTCAGATTCCTGACCCTCACACTCCAGCCTGCCCTGGTCCTCAGGCAGGACCTGCTGTGCTGATGAGAGGCACACAATTCCCAGTGAACCAAGGAGAGCTCCAGGGGCACAGCCCAAAGGTTAACTCTGGTGGCAGCAGTCACCAGATCTATTTTTGGCCATTCCCTGAGCCAACAGATCACCTCGGACGAGCTGGTTTTTATGTGCTGCCCGTGTCCTTGCCCATCCAACCGAGGTTGCATCACTCTCAAGGTAAATCCTGTGTTGTTTGCTGAACTCCTGCTGGTTCTGGGGCCAAAGGGAACCACGCTGGTGGAGAAGTGCAGAGATGAGCACAGATGGTCCTCAGGCACCCCCGCCACATGGAGGAGAGAGTCTGATACCTTGGAGTTATTATTGATTGGTGATAACACAGCATAGCCCTTTATAAACAAACAGGGGGTTGTTGAGCTTGGAATAGCAAATGCACCAGAGTGATTGGGCATCTGATCAAACAGCTCCTTTGCTGCCTCTGTGTTTGCCAGGATTAACTCCTGCGGGGCCACGGGGCTCTCGTTCTCTGAGGCACCAGGAGCAGGGTGTTCCCAGCAGCCCCAGGAAGGTGAAGGAATCAGGAGCTGGACAGGCTGGGGGTGACCCAGTGGAGAGCAGCTCTGCAGAGAAACACCTGGGAGGGAATTACGACCCCAGGAGGGACAGTGGGACCCTGGGGGTGTTGGGAAGAGTGTGGCCAGCAGGGCAGGAGTGATCCTGCCCCTTGGTCCTAGTGAGGCACAGCTGGAGCAGTGTCCAGGGTCCTGCTCTGGCTCCACAGTTCAAGAAAGACAAGGAGCTACTGGAGAGGATCCAGCAAAGGCCACAAAAATAATGAGTCTGGAGCATCTCTGTGATGAGGAGAGACTGTGGGAGCTGAGCCTGGTTAGTCTAGAGAAGAGAGGGCTGAGAGAGGATCCCATCAATCCTATATAAATACACAAATATCCCCAAGGAGTGTCCAAAGGATGGTGCCACTGCTCAGTGGTGCCCAGGACGAGGAGTAATGGGCACAAACTAAAACAAAAGACAAATCCCTCAACATGAGGAAGAACTTCTTTACCTTGAGGGGAGCCGAGCATTGGAACAGCTGCCCAGGGAGGGCGTGGAGTCTCCCTCTCCGGAGACATCCCAGACACACCTGGACACTTTCCTGTGTCACCTGTCCAGGTGACCCTGCCTTGGCTGGACTGGGTCAATTCTTGTGACACAGAAGAGAGGAGAGAGGAGGTGGCTGCAGGTTCAGCAGCCTCGAGCTCTGCTGATAACACAGGCTGGACCTCGAGAGCAGGACCAAAACCTCCCCAGAATCCATTTTGTTCCTGTTGGTAAATTTGTGGTGAGAACACACACAAAGCCTTCAGTTCATGATCTTGGGTGAGTTACAGCAGTGTCTGAGCTGTCTGTGCAGAGATGTTACACATTTTTACCTCTGTGACAAAAGTCACATTTTCCAAAGTGTAGACACACTCCTGGAGGGGTTCAAAAGAGGCAGAGATGTGGCTCTTAGGGACATGGTTTAGTGGGGGGCTGGCAATGTTCGATTATTGGCTCTTAGGGACATGGTTTAGTGGGGGGCTGGCAGGGTTAGATTATTGGTCTTGGTGATTTTAAGGGTCTTTTCAATAATTACACAATGCCTTCACATTTCTGCCTCACCTTGACATTTCCAGGTATTTCCCATGACTAAGGCAGGGGGAGATGCCAGCAGGGCCAGAGCTGTCCCTCACAAGAGAAGAGCATCAGGATACGAGCAAAGGCCCAGGATAAATGCAGACTGGGGCTGTGGGGTTCCAGATTTGTCAAACCACATCACTGAGGCTAGGAACTCTGGTGCACAGGTTTGGCAGTGAGGCACGGGCTGGCTGCTGCTTCTTCACCTCAGCCACAGCTTTCCTGTGCCCTACAGAACATCACCCCAGTGAAATTTCCATTTGCAGGTTCTTTCCTTTCCTACCTCAAGCAGAGCATCATCTCTCCGTGCAGCTGTGGACACAGAGAGTGGAAAGAGGTTTCTTCTTCAGCTGAATCATTCCCCTCATGGAACAAGCCCTGTCTGCCCATCTGAATTACCCAACACAGTTTACATAATTTTCACTTTTGTCACCAGCCCTGGCACTGGATCTGGGAGCTATTCTGGGCTAGGATTCCTCTGATAACACTCCCAAATTCCCAGCTCCAGAGTCGCTGGTGGCAAGTGACTCAACCCAAGCTGTTGCACCTCAGGACATTGACTTGGAAGATAAAGGGGCAATAACATATTTCAGAAATTTCCACTTGAGGCTGGACACGAGGAGAAGATGGTTGTGATGAGGAAACGGGCTGGAAACCACATGGCCACAGGCAAGGAGGGAGGCAGAAGAGTGTCTTTGTACCTGAGTCATTTCCAGACTTAAACTGCTCGTGGTGTCTTTCCCATCAAGGACTTGCAACATCTTTTCTGGTCGTGTGAAAGGGTCTGCGGCAAATAGGTGTGGGAAATACTGGAAAACCCCCAAAAAACCACAGCCCAAAAGCACCCAAAACCAACAAAAAGACACACACAGACTAAAATCCCCACCAAATTATGCTCTGGATTAATATCCAACTCCCAACTGTCATAAATCAGCAAAGCCAAGGACTCATCACCAGGACACGGCAGCTGATAACTGACCTTTATCTGCCTCTGCCTGTGATTAAATGACTCTTCTGCAATTCTCATAAATAAAACAGGGCAAAAACTATTTATCCTGGCCTGTCATGGGCATAAACTCCTTTTAAATTTTTTTTAACTCATTAAAATCTGCACACTCATGGATTTGGAAACAACACAGAGCAGGCAAAGGCTGTTTATGCAATATGCAAAGTGTAGTGTGTGGAATACATATTTATAAAGCCTGAAAAGCAGTGAAGAATTAGGATTTCTTGGCTGTATAATTATCTAGTTTGAGGCTAGATATCACCTCATTTCAGAGGCCATGCCTATATCCTCTGAACATTAAATTTAAACCCAAACTGCAACGCTATCTATGCCTGCAAGTAATCCCAGTTTTGGAAAAGAAATTACTGGAAAGCCTATTTTGCTGGAAAGTTTGCTCTAAAATGAGATGGATACAGAAGATGCATGGAGAAGAGTTGTTTCCAGCAGCTCAGGAAAAAAAAAAAATCCAATTGCACCTCCAGAACTCCAGTAAAAATGGAATTCTGTCTTTTCTCTCGCTGCTGGAGGCTGAGAGCAATGGGATGCTCCCCCCTGCCCAAGCCAAGGGACTTTGTGGCAGTGGTGTCCCAATATTTGCAGGCTGTGCCCTGGCTGCCCTCCCCAGCAGAGCTGTAACAGGAAAGGGATGAATGTGTAACCAGAGAGAGCGACAGGAAACCAGCTCTGGCCCTCGGTGACACCGGCCAGGTGCCACCCTGGGAGCGGGGGGACAGCACGAGCTGACATTTCTGCTGATGGTTGTCTGAGCTGGAGTGAGCTGCAAGACCTCTGCACCTGCAATTGAGCCCGAAATGTTAATAATCCACAGGGCCACTTAATGATTTTCTGTGGCTTTTAAACATAAACCCACTGGAGTGAAACAGTCACAGAGCTTTAGGGCGCTCGCAGCCACAAGGATGTTGATCTTCCCCGTGTCAACAAACCAAACCTTTTTGCTCAGATTCCAAGCTTCCAGCAGAGTGCCCAGGGGGCCAAGAAGACCTGGTTTGTGCCAGTGGCCAGCAGGATTGGTGACTGTCCCCCTGTGCTGGGGTCACACCTCAAATCCTGGCTTGTTTCGGACCTCTCATGATTAGAAGGAGGTGGAGGGGCTGGAGCATGTCCAGGGAGGGGAATGGAGCAGCAGGGTGATGAGGAGCAGCAGGGAAGGTTCTCTCCAGGTGCTTCAGAGGCTCTTCTTTGCTGCCATGCAGGTGCTGAAGGTGCCACCAAGGTGTGTTTTGTTGGTTTTGTGCCTCCTTCCCACCACGTCACCCAGGTGATCCCGACCCTGCCCACCACTCCCTCACCTCCTGGCCGCTCTGTCTCAGCACCTGTGCTTCTGTGGGAAATGAGAGGAGCCTCATTCACTTTTACTCACCAAAAAAAGCCCTGTGCTTTGTGCAGAAATTCCACTTCAACCCTGCACGGGGTCTGTCCAGCCACGGAGGGTTCAATGGCACAGATGTTCCCTCCGTGCAGGAGCTGTGTTGACAGAAGCTGCGTGGATTCAGTCATATCAGTGTGACTGCACTTGATTACATCCAAATTGTGGACACATCCTGCTTCTGTGGGCTCGGGAGGCTGCAGCTCCCTGCAGGGAGTGGCACACAAAACCCCACAGGCACTGGGGTTTTTTTCCATGACTTGATCCAGTGTTTTCTGTGGAATTTCCAGGCAGCTGCAGCCAAACCAGATAAAACTGCAGATAAATTCTTGGTCCTTTATATCTCATAGAAGGAAATTTCCAGGGTGGGGGGAAAGATAGCATTTAGGGTTTTAGCTGTGCTAAAAACTTGTTAGGGGGAAAAATGTAAGGCTGAGAACAGCGACCTTTCCAAATCCCACATTGTGCAGGGAAGCTTTTGCCAGGGATTGTTGGGATAACAACCCAAGAGAGACAGGAAAAAGAGCACGGGAAGGGCTGAACATCCTCTCTTCTTCCTCCCACCTCCAGCACTCACCTGTTTGCTGAGGAAAAAAAATGCTCTGGGCCACTGCCAGGGCAGGACAGAGCATCCCATAACAGGAATTCATTGTTCTGCTGGAGAGACGCGTGGGCAGAGCAGGACAGGGTACAGTGGCACTGGGAAATGCCAGCGTGGCCTTGGCACAGCCACACTCAACAGAATTCTCCTCTCAAGCCCAGCCAAAAGCATTGGAAAATGTTGTTGTCTGACCAGCAGCAAGGTCAGGAGTTTGTGGTGCAGAAAACGAAGCCCTGGGGCCGTGGTTGGAGCAGGAGCTCAGCCAGGGCTGTGCCAAGGGGTGTGGCAGCTCCCTGAAGGAAAAGCTGCAGTTTGCAGCAGTCCCACTGAAATCTCCTAGGAAATTGCTGGAATGGAGATGAAATGGAGATTTAATTCCTAAGTGCACCCCTTGAGTGACTCCCTGCCTACAAAACCAGGAGCTGTTTATGTGCATCACAAATTAAAATGATGGCGAATGAAATGATCATGAAGTTTAATTTTATTGCTGATCTATTAAAGGGGAAATCCACAATCACAGAGGAGATGATCCTCACAACCTGCATGAGATGGAGCTGTTCATCCTGTGGGACAGGGGACACAGAGGCACCAGTTCAAGCTCCAGATGTTCTGCACTGAGCTCACTCAGCAGTAAAATATAACGTGGAGAGAATCCCAAAATCATTAGAGTTGGAAAACTCCTCCAAGGATGGGGAGAAGCTGACACAGAAATCTCCCAGGTGCTGTTTGGTGCCTGTTTTGGAATGGGGATTCTCCCATTTAAAACAAGCAAACTTTTTCTTTAAGCAAAAATCCCAAAGGCAATTTTTTTTTGTTTGTTTATTTCAGGTTTAACCCTCTGGGATTTTTTTTTTTTTCACACAGGAAACAATTTAAAGGAATAGTTTGATGTCAGGTTTCATTTCCAGCACCCAAACCAGCAATATATTTAATGGATAAACACAATATTTCAAAGGATGCCTCTACCTTTACAAGAAATTTGCTTCCATCACAACACTATTTTTCAGTCAAAACCTCCCTTTAGTGAAATCAAGTCAATCAGTGAGATCCTTTGGGCGGGACTGGGTTTGAGCTGAATTCCAGTTTGCTTTGAGGAACGTGCCCTCCTGTGGGTAGCAGAGACAGCTGCAGCAAGCTGCTCCTCTGGGACAAAAGAGAGAGAAAAACCAAACTTCTCTTTATTTTCCAATAACTTTTTGAAATAAATCCCCTTCCCCCCGACCCTGGTGCAGTGGGAGAGGAGTGAAATCTGGCTCACGAACAGGCTGGAAGAAACAAAGAAAAATTAATCCCAGTGATCATCTTGGCACAAGAGGAGGCAGGCAGGTCCTTAATTAAAAATAACAACACTGTGATGACTCCCGGGGGCTGCAGGGCTTCCCAAAGGTGTTGTGCTGAGCATTATCAAGAATTTCAAACATTATCAAGCGTTCAAAAAGATGTAGTTGTGGGGGACGGGGTTGATGGTGATGCTGGGTTGGTGGTTGGGTTTGATGATCTCTGAGGGCTTTTCCTGAAATTCTGTGATTTTCGGGATGTTGTTGTCACCTGTGCTTCGGGTTTCACACAATAATCGGCACTTTGGGAAGAACAGGAGCACATCCAGATGTGTTTAATTCTTCTTTCCCAGAGGAATGGACGCTGTTCGGTGGGGAATCGTGCTCTAAAAAATAAAGTGGTAACAGAGCTGCAACAACACCTTGGAGGTGATATTAAAGGGGAGAGGGCTGAGGGATTTCACTCAGCTCCTGGTAAATTCCAGTGATAATTCAAAATCAGCATGGTGGAATTCACTGTGGCCAAACCCAATGCACGGTGCTCAAGCAGGAATAAGTGACCACAAGATTAAAAAATAGCTGTTTATTGAGGGTTTTTTTGGAAAGTTCTGGGCTTTTCCAGCGGGAAAACCAGAGGATTGCTTCATCTGTAAAACAGGAGATTGAGGGAAGGAATGAGAACAACCTTCAAGCACATCAGGAGTTTTTAAGGCAAATCTATTAATCTGGTCTCAGTTTCCAGGAGTAAAGGTGGGTGTTTATGTACTAGGTGATTTTTTTAAAAACTATTTCACCTCTGTTTTCTCTTTTACTGTATGTTTTGCTCACCTAAAAGTTGTTCAAGTATCCGCGGCTTAAGCATCTACAACCCATTAAGAATAAAAAATGTTTTTTCTCAGGAGCTTCTCAAAAGCTCACTCAGCGTGTCCGTGGTGGTCAGACACACAACTCCATGATTTTTTTCCAGTTTAATTCCAGTGTAATCTCCCAAAAGCAGCAACAGCAACCCCAAATCTGCAGACGGACCACACGCTAACCAGTGTCTCCAATTTATGTCGCCCTGCTCAGTCACTTCCTTTTCCAGTAACTCCTTTCCCGAAGCATTAGGTAAGAAAAGTAATAATCCTGTGGTGTTTGGAGCAGGCTGTGTTATTGGAGTCTCCATGGGTACAGATTCCACACACTTCCTTGGCTGAGGCTGGGACATACTTTTCAGAAAACGTTGCAGAAAAAAATACATCATAAAAGCTCTTTTTTATTGCATGTCAGGAAGGTGATCCTGGAAATCGTGAAAATTCCTGAAGGGGATTTTTCTGAGCAAGTGGTGGTGATTCTGCTGAGTTTAACTGTAGGGGAAAAAACCCAAACCCCCCCCACAAACAGAGATATTTCGTAAAGCTTTATAAGAAATGCTGCTTTCCTTGGCAGCACCTGCATTCAAAAAATACGAGAGCGACTTAGAGCTTGTGCTGGGTGTCATTGACAAAATAAAACAGGACAGGATGTGGGGAGTGAAGCCTTTTCCAGCCTGACTTTGGACACTTCCAGGGATCCAGGGGCACCCTGTGCCAGGGTCTGCCCACCCTCCCAGCCAACAATTCCTGCCCAACATCCCATCTAAATTTCACTTTTTCCAGTGAGAAGCCATTCCCTGCGTCCTGTCCCTCCATCCCTTGTGCCCAGTCCCTCTCTGGATTTTCTCCAGCAGTTCCACGTCCTTCTGCCGTCACCGCAGCACTGGGCTGGCTCCGTTTGTCGGCAGGTGACGATTTTCTGTCGCGGTGTGACACGAACCCAACCCC
>VZSR01000386.1:287741-300671 GCA_013398615.1 Brachypodius melanocephalos
GGGTGATTTATTGAGGTGAAATCACCGCGGCGCGCGGGCCGGCCCCGCCCCCTCGCCCCTCCCCCGCCCGCGCGCGCGCGTCACGCGCCCGCCCCGCCCCGCGCCGAGGCGCCAAACAGCGCGCCAAGCGCTGGCCACGCCCTCCCCGCCACGCCATTGGTTCTTCAGCAACGCGTCCCGCCCTCTCAAATGACGGACAGCCGCTGCACCAATAGAAAGCGGAAATGCTCCAGGCACGCCCTCTTAGGGCGGGGCCAGGCGGTGACGCGCGGGGCCGGGGTAGCAACAGTTGCTTCGAGACCCGGCGCCCGGCGCCATAGTGACCGTAGCCCTGGAGACTGTTACTTGCCAACGGCGGCAACGCGCGGCCCCGGCGGCCGGAGCCCAGCGCAGCCCGCGGCACTCGGCGGGGACGGCAGGTGAGCGGGGCCGCCCCGCGACGGGCTGGATGTGGGACCGCGGCCGAGAGGGGTGCAGGGGATGTGCGCGGTCTCCGCGTCCTCCGCGGGGCCGGCGCGGCGCGGGTCGGCGGCGCGGACCGCGCTTGTCCCGGCGCGGAATGCGCGGTCCCGCTGCGCGTCGGGGCGGGGGGCACCGGTCGCGCCGCCCCCGGAAAGTTGAGAGCTGGGAAGCGGCGGAGGCAGCACCGCCGAACCGCCCCGGGTTCCCCTCCCCGGGCCGGTGCCGCTGCCCCGGGGCACCGCCCGCAACGCGGCCCCGCCCGGGCACGGGAACCGGCACCGCCCGGCCGGCGAGGGGGGCGCGGCCCCGCGGCACCGCCGCTCCCGGCGCGGGGCTTCCCGGAACTCGGCGCTCCCGGCTCCGCAGGCGGCGGGGACGCGGCTCTGCCCGGGGGTCCCGCCCGGCTCCGCGGGCTGCGAGCTCTGAAATGTCCGCTCGGGGTCGGGAGGGGGCACAGGGCAGCCGCTCCGCTGGGTTCGGAGTCGGCAGGGCTCCGTGCTGTCCCCGTGCCCCTCTCCGTGCTCTCCCTCTCTCTGTGCTGTCCCCGTCCCTCTCTTCCTGCTGTCCCCCTCCCCGTGCTGTCCCCGAACCTCTCCCCGTGCTGTCCCCGACCCCTCCAAGCGCTCCTTCTCCTCTTTGGGGGTGGAGGGAGGTGGTTTCAACTCCAAGTCATCCCTGGAGTTTGCCAGAGCTGGGAGATCCCGGCGCTCGCTTTCCGTGTCGGTCTTAGAAACGAGGGGAAATCGCAGCGAGACCTATTTGCAAGCATCTGCCGTCTGTTCTTGACGTGGTTTCTCCTGTTTGTTTTGAATAAAATGTGTTGTGAGACAAGATTCATCTCCTGTTAGAGTGGGATTTTGTGGACGTGCCTGTTTCAAGCGTGAGTTCCCGCTGCCTGATTAAATCTTTCCATTCTCTTTACTTAGATAGCACTCCGAAGCCTTTATTTTGGCTTTGCTATTGAAAGAGGCGAGACTTACTAATTAAAGAGCAGAATAAATAATAATTTTATTAAATATTGTTATATCTACTTCACCTTTTTGCATTTGGAATTTCCTTAAACTGAGGCTTTATCTGGTAGGGTAAACTGAGAGCTCAGCTTTGGAATCATTTAGTCGAGGCTTTTTTCATCTGCTTCTGCCCAAACTTTTCAACTCTATGTTGGTTGCAAATCACTTGAGGATAGAGAGTAACGTCTGACTTAGAAAAAAGAAAAAAATCAGTCTCTAAATACCACCTTAAGCTCCTGGGCTTCCCTCTCTGCCTCTGCTGTTTCACTTTTCGGTCTGAGTTTGCTTCAGTCAGTTCAGGATCAGTTCAGTCTCAGGTTTTATTTTAAAGTGGCACATTTAGTAGAAGGGGAGGCATTTTGAGAGATTCTTTCACAGTTACACTGTTCAAGATGGGTTGAGTCAGCCTCTGAGTGTGTCTGCTGAGAGAGTTTGGGATGAACAGTTTGATTTCTGGGTGGCTGGAATCGAATGAGGCAAAACCCCTCAAGGCAGAACCTTGTAGAACTTTATAGGATCAGCCTGTGGGGTGTTGGATGTGTGAAAATCTTGGTTCATATTTAAAAAAACCCCAACACATCCAGCTGGGTCTTTACCTCTCAGTGTTGCTGTCCCAAGGGAGTGGAGATGTACAGGAATTCTGTAGAGATGTGTTGCATTTGCCTTGGGGTTACACAGCTGTGGGCAGGCTCTGGGGGTTTGTTGTTTGGGGTTGGTGTTGTCAGAGCTGTTCCCATAACCACGAGGTTTGGAACTGCTCATCTTTTTAATCGGAATCTGAGTTCTCAGGTAACAACAGGATCTTGGCCTGAAGGCTGAAAGCGCAGACAGAAGGGGTTGACAGCTGGAATTTCTTTGTCCCTACTTGCTTCCTGAAGAACAGGAATGATCCCAGGGCGCCTGGGGATGGGGATAGGAGCATCCACTGCCACAGAGGAAAGGCAGAGCCAGGTCCCTCACAGCCACCGTGACTCCCACAGACAGTCCCTGCTTTGCATCTCCCTGCTGAGCCATTTGCATCTCATGAATTCCTCTCCCAGGAGCGTGTCCCTGTCCTGGGGCCCCGTGTGCCGGCTGTGCCCCTGGGAGGGCTCTGAGCCAGTGGGAAATCTGCAGCACCCAGGGAGGGGCTGAGACCTGTAGGGCTCACTGGGGCCGTGACAGCAGCAGATTCTTCTCCTTCAGCGTCAGATTTGCCCTCTCAGAGTGTTTTGTTGCTTTGCCATATAAATTTGTAGGATTGCCATATAAATTTGTAGATTTGGCCTATAAATGGAGGCCCCTCCTTCATCAAGGGACTCACTGAGCCCCTGCAGCCAGGCTGGGAGGGAGGGATGGGGTCACCCATCCCAAGACTTGTGGCTGAGTGTGGTCTAGAGAGAGCTGCTGTTAAATCGTGTGTCAGGTACATGTGTGAAAGTACATCAGAAATACACTTTCTGTGTCCTTTTGTGTGTGTAAACACGATCAGACCCATCCCTGGAAGTGTCCAAAGCCAGGTTGGACTGGGCTTGGAGCACCCTGGGAGGGTCCCTGCCCATGGGACAGGGTGGGTCGAGGTGGGATTTCAGCTCCCTTCCAACCCAACCTATCCTGGGATTCTGTAATAATTGAGCGGCCAGTGCCTCTGACGGCGTCATTTGTCCTGACTTCGGGGGGGAAATCCTCCAGCTGGGAATGTTCTCTGCCTCTAAAAGTCACTTTCTGCCACGAAATAACTCCGGGGCTGCCACAAGCGCGGCTCCATCGCGGCAGAATAGACGGCGCCAGCCATTGTCTTTAAATAGTCCGTGCTTGTAACACCTCGGAGCACCGACAGCTGCCACGTTTAATCACAACATGTTTTCCCTGCTGATACAGGCCCGCAAACAGAGCTGCTTTCCCGTATTCCAGCCCATTTCCCCCGCTCTCTTTTAGTCCTTTGCCGAGCTAAAAGCGGAGCCCGGGCGCGCTGCTGATTCAACAGGCGGGTCCCGCCCGCTCGGCTCCTCCGCCGGAGTTTCTGCTGGAGGCTGCCGAGTTATATTTAACCCGAGTTCTCCCTCCTTTCCCTGTCCCTGCCTCCCTCGGAACAAATGCCAGCGCAGAGCTGGGCTGGAGCCCGGCCAGAGGGAGCCCGGCGTGCCAGGGCTCGCCCGGGCTCGGGATCCATCGGGATCCGGGATTGCCGATATTTGACACGCAGGGAAGGTTGGGTTCTCTCTGTAAGCTGAGCTTTGAGACGCGTTGTTTCGTCTTATTTGG
Organism: Brachypodius melanocephalos; assembly: GCA_013398615.1. Taxonomy (NCBI): domain Eukaryota; kingdom Metazoa; phylum Chordata; class Aves; order Passeriformes; family Pycnonotidae; genus Brachypodius; species Brachypodius melanocephalos. The sequence goes on from VZSR01000386.1 coordinate 291,458, forward strand.
ACTGGCAAGTCTTTATTCCTTTGTTCAAACACTCACAAATCCAGCTTATTGTCTGGGAACGTGCCGGCTTTCCCACGTCGGGATGTGTCTGTCCAAGCGGCTTATGGAGTAATTCTCTATAAATACATAAATAAATGACAAAACCTTCCTTCAGCACAAACCATGGACCCCTTAACTCACTGAGCAAAGAGGAATCCAAGTAGCTTATAGGCTAATTATCCAATAGTTCATAAATAAATGACAAAACCTTCCTTCAGCACAAACCATGGACCCCTTAACCCACTGAGCAAAGAGGAATCCAAGCAGCTTATAGACTAATTATCCATAAATTCATAAATAAGTGATTAAACCTTCCTTCAGCACAAACCTTAACTCCCTGAGCAAAGAGGAATCCATTTGTACAGGGCACTTCTAAGAGTTCCTTTTCTTAGCACACAAGGCACAGAGGAAATTATTTCAGGGTCATATTAATATACAAATTATTTTCATTTTGGGGGGGGGGAAAGCAGAAAAAACAAATCCACTTTCAACTTTTGGTGATGTTTTATAAGAGATGGCAAAGTTTGCATTTCAGAAATTATTTCAGGACACGTTAATACACAAATTATTTCCAGGTAAGAGGGGAAGGAGAAAAAACCAAACTTTCAGCTTTGGGTGCTGTTTTATGAAAGATGGCGATTTCTAGAAAAGTTTTAAGTGTTGTTAACTCAGCTGAGTTGTTAAAACAATACGTAGTTATGTCTAGACATGTCATTTCGTGTCAATGAATGAGAAAATCTTCCTCTTCCCACATTATTCCTGCTCACTTATGTCACTGCAGGGGTTAGGCAGTGTCTACCCAGCAAAAAAAAGTTACAAGGCGTATTTTAAATTGCAACAGAAGCAAGAAGTTTCCCAAACAGAGCTTTAGAAACTGTTTTGTTTCCTTGATCTGGTCATAAAATCACAGCGGAACCTTTCCCTGAGATCCATCCCAACCCCCTGACACACCTTCGTGTCATTCCCTTGGGTATTTCCCGGTGTTCCCCAGGAGTGAAGAGCTGTAGAAATCCCATATGAAGGCATTTGAAAAGCCATGTAAAGGCAATTCGTAACTTTGCTTTTTTCCTGAGTCGGATCTTTATTAGGAATTTGTTTTTCTGAGCTTAATAAATGTCAGAGAAATCTCAGCATTGTACAAATGTGTCGTGGGAGGAAGCTTTGCAAGAGGTTAATGACTGAACATTGCAGTCAAAGGAACAGGTCACAGAAAGCTGCACCAATAATGACTTTTATAGGAAGAATATCCAAATAAAAATCAGATGCTTTGTTTTCTTGTCCCAAATCTGAAATAAATCCTCGGTGTCTCCAGCATGAAGCTGACAGAAGTAATAATTATATTGACTGTAGAGATGGTCCTCCCTGATGCTGCATATTCCCACCATCTAGGTACTACAAATCATTTCTTTTTCTTGTGTGAGGGGGTTTTTCTTTGGCTTCATGTGCAGAATGTGTGGATGTGTGTGAGGACAAACAGCAGCAGGTACCTGTGTGCAGGCTCTGAGGAGGAGCAGCTCGAGACAGACACGTCCCTGTCTCCCCTGGCAGGGTAACTCCTTCTCTGACTTCTTCAGGGCATCTCTGATCCTTAAAAAGTCTCATCCTGGCAAAGAAAATGTGGATCAATGGCAGGAACAAAGCAGAGGTTCAAGGGATGGCACAGTGTAGCAGCATCTCTGAATCAGGAGCTGGAGGGGCAGGACAAGGGGAATGGAATGGGTTGAAACTGAAAGAGAGGAAATTTAGGTTTGATAACCAAAGAAATTCTTCGCTGTCAGGAGGGCGAGCCATGGGTTTTCCCAGAGAAGATGTGGCTGCCTCATCCCTGGAAATGTCCAAGGCCAGGCTGGACAGGGCTTGGAAGCACCCTGGGGTAGTGGAAGGTGTCCCTGCCATGGCAGGGATGGAATGGGAGGAGCTTTAATGTCCCTTCCAACCCAAACCATTCTGGGATTTTATGTTTGCACATAAAATTATATTTCCCCCATCCCTTCTAGAGAAGAAGATCCTGGCTGGATTTTCTTCTCTCCCAAGCAGCTTTGGAGTGCACCTTCTCCCCTTCCCACCAGGAACTGAACCCATGCTCCAAACTCATAAACATCCCGTTTGCAGCTGTGCTGGGGTCCAAGGAATCCCTGTGGACTCCACACATCAGGAGCAAACCCAGCCATGAAGAGAGATGAATCTGTCTCCATGGCTGAGTTTTGGAGGTGCCCCACTCGTTTGGGAGCACAAGGATGAAGTCAATTCTGAGTCTGTGCAGGGAGGCACCAGTAACTGAGGAATTTGTCTGGGATTACATGGCTGGTGGCTCTTTGAGGCAAAGGGTCCCGCTGAATGGAGCCCGTAATCAAGGATGCCTCTTCTGGAGGTGTCACTAGTTAAGGCTGACAAGAAACATCAGGGGAAGAGGAGAGAAGGGAAAAGGCAGGGGTGGAATGATTATAGGCAAACAACCTCAGCAGAATTAGCAATTTCCTTAACCACCACCTGGTTAGTCATTGTCAGACTGTTCCTTAGTATCAGCTTAAGATCCCATTGCCACCATGACAACCCTGGAACTGGTCTGGAGAATTTCTGGCTTAACACACAGCTGATTAAACATTCACCCTGCCCAGAGAATTATATCAGATATTCTCCTTCTTCTGACCTCTGGTGTCTGGGAGTCCTGGAAGCTTTAGATAAAGCTGCCTCACACTGACAGGTAAAACCCTGCACTGCCCTTGCCCTTGTGCAGCTGAGCAGGGACAGAGTGGGACATTTGACATGGAATTTTTTTCCCTCTAAGACAGTGATTGGAGAAATCAGGGCACTGAGCACTGAATTTTTATTATTGTCATATAGAGACATCCAACAGTGCTGCACAGCAGTACAGTGATGGCCTCAATGCAATGCTGGTGGAAGTTACTGTGTTCCCCTGATTTGTGAGGGTTATTTATGATGGATCAGTGTCTTCTGGAATGGACCTGAGCATCTGGTGATGTTTTTGCACACAGGATTTCCCATCTTTTAGGTGCTGTTGGAGCAGAGCATCAGCTCATGTGAAAGGGAATGGCTTTAAAGTGAAAGAGAGGAGGTTTAGATGAATATCAGGAAGGAATTGTTCCCTGGGTGAGTGATGAGGTCATGGCACAGGTTGCCCAGAGAAGCTGTGGCTTCCTGGAAGTGTTCCAGGCCAGGCTGCATGCCTGGTTGCTCCAAGCCCAGCCTGGTCTGGTAGAAGGTGGGAGGAGGCAGAACAGGATGAGCTTTAAGGTCCTTTCCAACTCAAACCATTCTGGGATTCTTTTTCTATTCCCTTCTTGGCTTTTTCCAAGATCTAATCCTGAGCTCAGCTGATGCTTGATGATGTGTGGGTTGGCTTAGTGCTGATGGTACCTAGGATGGGTTCAGTTCTGGCATGGTAACGGACAGTTTCACAATTAGACAATTTATTAATTATCCTTTACTCGGGGTATGAACAAGCGTGCTTTATAAGGTACAGGAACTCCAAATGCAAGTGGCATTTCTCTCTCCATCAGCTCATGACAGTGGGACAGGGTCTCACCAGTGTCTCCAGTGCCCAGGACAGAGCTGTGTCACCACGGGGATGAGCAGGGCTTTGCTGGGGAGTGTGGGGAGAGCAGTGTGTCCTTCCTGAGCCTGTTCCTCACTGCTGCCAAACCTTTCCAGCCTGCTCAGCCCTGCAGGGATACAAACATGGGGAAGGGTCTGAGGAGAGGCTGAGGGCACTTGGCTCGTTCAGCTGGAGCAGAGGAGACTGAGGGGAGGCTCCTCGGGGGCTGCAGCTCCTCCTGAGGGGAGGCAGAGGGGCAGGGGCTGAGCTCTGCTCTGGGACAGGGACAGGAGCCCAGCAAGGGCTGGAGCTGTGTCAGGGCTTGGGATGGAGCTCAGGGAAAGGTTCTTCCCCCCGAGGGTGCTGGGGCACTGCCCAGGCTCCCCAGGGAATGGTCCCAGCCCCAAGGCTGCCAGAGCTCCAGGAGCGTTTGGACAACGCTCTCAGGGCTGCTCAGGGTGGGATTGTTGGGGTGTCTGTGCAGGGACAGGGGTTGGATTGATGATCCCTGAGGGATCCAGCTCAGGATATTTTGGCATTCTGCGAACCCAGGCTGAAGCAGGAGGCACCTGGAGATGTGTGGTGAGGTGGACAACAGCCCTGCTCTGTGCAGCTCATGGGACACAAGGATGGGCTCTGCACAGAGCTGGAGATTCCAGCCAGCTCAGCCAGCTCTGGGCCCTTTCTGACCAACAGTCTCATGTTTTCTGTTACCAGGGCTCTTGTTTGGGCAGTAGAGGGAGGTTGTGCAGAGCCTCTGATAAGGTGGGAGGAAGCAGGTTGGGAGATAAGTCCAAGCTCTCCGTGTGCTGGAGGTGCTGTTGTCAGCGCTGTCACCTCGCTGCTCTGTGCAAGGACATTTTTCTCCTCCTTCCCTGAGCTGTCTGGGATGGTCCAGTCTAAAAAACAAATCAAAATCCACCTCTGAGCGGTGAAATGTGGGGGGAGATGAGAATAAGTGCACATGGACTGGTTCTGTCTAATTTATCTTCAGTCCTTGCATTTAAACAATTTCTTGTGCTGTTCAAACCCCCACCCTTCGCCCCAAAGGAGACGAAATGCAGATCTTTTCAAATATTCATGACCTTAAATGACCAATCATGGGAGGAAATTTTTTCTTTAATAGGTACAAATAATAAGAGAAATAATGGCTCCTGGTCACCAGGCTGGTCTTCAGAGCTTCCTTCTTCCTAGCAAATATTTATTCTCCTTAATGTGACAGACGTGCACCATTGTTAGAAGACTTCCACCTGCCAGGAAGGTGAAATATCCTCCACAGAATATTTCTCCAAACCCCTTGATGAACCTGGGGCTGGCCTGCAGGCTGCCCAGCTCTCACAGCTGCTTGCAGTCAGAATATAGATTATTCTAGATGAATCACCTCCCCTCAAACCAGAAATGCAGAGTTCACCCTCGTATTTTAGGCACCTCCTCTGTCACATTGACCTGCACTGCTCTGACCTGAGCTGGGCTTGCAAAAGCAAAGTTGTTGCTTCTCCTGGTGTAGCTTAGAGATCTGTTGGGGTCCATATTTTCATTTTGGAATAATATTTATGGGAAAATCTGGAAGTTTCCATAAAATCACATCCCTGGCAGTGTCCAAGGCCAGGCTGGACAGGGTTTGGAGCACCCTGGGACAGTGAAAGGTGTCCCTGCCATGGCAGGGGTGGAAGGAGATGAGCAGGTCACTTCCCACCCAAACCATTCCATGATTTTTTGGTGCTCTGAATATTCCCTGGCAGGCAGGAAGCTCTCAGAAGGGTAGAACTGCTGCTTGTTTTGCTAATAAATGGAGTTATTTAAATTCCAGAGTATTGTCTTGTGTGCTGCCAGCATTAGAGGTAATTGTGGGAGGTGAGGAGTTGTAAACCAGATAATTCATGTTTCAAATTGTACTGGAGCAACAAAAGTGCTTTTTGATTCTCAGCGCTGCTGTTCTCTACAGTTTCATTCCTCCCAGTGTAGATGCTGCTCAGAATGTAAAAATCTTAAAAACAATAAAAACAACAAAACAGCCTCCAACCAAAACAAACAAAAACTCTAAAACAATCCCCCCAAAACAAACAAAACAAAACAAAAACCCACCAAAACAGAAACAAAACCACCAAAAAAAAAAACCAAAACCAAAACCCACCCAAACCTCACAAAATTCCAACTTGTTTTTTAGGTAAAAAGTGCAGTAATTTTTTTTTTTTTTTTTGGTAACAATCAGAAAAATCTGTGTTCTCAGAGTTTTATACCTGGCCACCGAAATTTGGAGTCAGTTCATTATTTATTCTTATAAAGTGACTATAAAACTGATAAAATATAAAACTTACGAAGTGAGGTAGAGGCACTTAAGTAGAAATAGCTTTTTAAAGTCTCATTATCTAATTTTACTTTTAAAAAGTGACATTTTGAGCTGTTGCAGTGCCAGGAACCCCAAAAGGATCCCGATAATCTGTGACCCCGCATGGGGTGGGGTCTGCTCCTCTCCCCAAAGCGCTCTCAGAGGTTTCATGGGAGAGGCAGAGCAAAGATCCTCTCACGGGGGGGTTAATTAGTTAATTATTTAATTATTCTGTGCCGTCAGCGCGTTTCATCCTTCACAGGAGCCTCCCCTGCAATCCCCATCCAGGACATTCCAGGGTGGCTGCATCACCCAGCCCTGTTGGGATGGGCTGTGGCCACACTGAGGGACCTCGGGGCTCTTGGAGTTAATCACCCTGTTAATTAGGGATAAACCCCCATGGAGAGTGAGGCTGGAGCCGCGGGGATGCTCCCAGGGCTGGAGCCCCTCTGCTCTGGGAGAGCTGGGGGTGCTCACCTGAAGAGGAGAAGGCTCCAGGGAGAGCTCAGAGCCCCTTGCAGGGCCTGAAGGGGCTCCAGGAGAGCTGGAGAGGGACTGGGGACAAGGGATGGAGGGACAGGACACAGGGAATGGCTTCCCACTGGGAAAGTGAGATTTCGATGGGATATGGGGCAGGAATTGTTCCCTGGAAGGGTGGGGAGGGGCTGGAATGGATTTCCCAGAGCAGCTGTGGCTGCCCCTGGATCCCTGGCAGTGTCCAAGGCTGGACAGGGCTTGGAGCATCCTGGGACAGTGGGAGGTGTCCCTGCCATGGCCAGGTGATCTCCAAGGTCCCTTCCCACCCAAACCATTCCATGATTTTGTGATTACAACCCAGACAGGGAATGGGTTGCAGGGTGAGTCTCTCTGTGGAACACTTTGTCCTTTTCTGCCCCCTTTCCATGGATGAAATCTGTCACACAAACATGATCCACCTTGTCATGCTCAGGATTTTGAAGTCCCTGGCTGCTGCCCTGTGGGGAAATGTGCTTTGTCTTTAATTCCACGGGTTCCTTGCAGTCTCTGTCTTTGTGAAAATCAAAATCACCACTTCCTTCCTGGGGACTGAAAGGAGATATTTTCATATCAGAACATCTGAGGGTGTGACTGTCACGAGAAAATCTCTGGGTTTCCAGGCCCTGGGGCTGCAGCTGTATCAGGGTCTGTGGGATTTGAGTTATTTTCTAGATATTTATACACACTGATGTATAAAATACACCTGTATACATACATATACAGACACATTATGAGAGAGTGTATTCCCAAGAGTAAATTGTGATCAAGTGCAGTTCCAGGGGTGTTTATTCCACATTTTTGATTAATTTCTTTGCCTCTGGACTCCATCCTCACTGGGGTTTCTGTGCCACCTTGGACTCCCCCGTGTCAGGAGTCCCACACTCAGGCTGTGCTCTGAGGCATGAATTCATCTCTGATCTAGCCAGTCCCATGTTTTTCTGATCCACAATCCACGTCCATTGGCACTTCAGAGTGTGTTTGGGAAACCTGCCTTATTTGCTCTGTGCTTTCATTTCCATTTTCTAATAGGGAATAATTCAAAAAATTTTTTTTAACCACATAGAAGCCAGAAAGTTAAGATGGGCAAACACATAAGAATTAATATTTGTAAAGTGCTTTGAAAGCCTCAGGTGATTTTTGCTTTACTCACTGATTAAAACAAGACACACATTTTTTGGAGATGGTGTCATTATTGCTCTGCTTCTTTTTTTTCTTTTTTTTTCTTTTTTTTTCTTTTTTCTTTTTTTTCTTTTTTCTTTTTTTTCTTTTTTCTTTTTTTCTTTTTTTTTTTTTTTGATGGTGTCACTATTTTTCTGCTTTGTGCCCTCCTGGAATATTTAGTTCGGAGACATTTAAAGAATCCCAGAATGGTTTGGTTGGAAGGGAGCTCCTGGCTTCTTTCTGCTCCCTGAAAATGATCCCCCAGGAAAAGCCCCTCCCCAGAGGATTTTCCTATTTTCTTATTTAAAATTTTCCTCCCCCGATTTGCTGGGGTGGAGATCCTGCAAGGCTTGAGCTGGTGGATATGCAGAGATGATGCTCAGAGCTGTGTTTTGGTGCTGAAAAAAATTGAGAGAGGGAAAACAGCCAAAAAAGCCCTGGAGAAATGGTTTATTTAGAGAAATTTGGGGGAATGAGTGGTTGGGGCATTTCTTGCTGAAGTTACTCCAGTATCACTCCTCAGGCTGTTTTACAATCCAGATAAACACACAAATAAATATATAAAATGCTCGAAAAAGAGAATTTTGGAACAAAAATGAACTGCAGATGAGTAAAACACTCTTGTTCCATATTGCTCTGTTTGCAGGACCCAGTGAAACTCCAGACATTTCCCTCTTTGCACATTGAAAAAGTCAATTTAAATCATGGGTTAAATTCCTCCAGCTGTGTTCTAACCTCGTGTCCTTAAAACCCAAGCTTTTTTCTTCAACTGCCACCAAATAATTAATACATCACACACTGCAATTCGAATTCACTTTCCCTAAGAATTACTTAATACTTTGGTGATGAGTCTCTCCTTAGTCAATCATTAAGGAATTTCTGTTCTTTTTTTTTTTATTTTGGCAGCTACTTGCTTGAATTTATATTGTGATGTTTGGGCAATGAACTGTTCCACACAGAGAACATTTTGAATGCATTCTCCTGATTTCTGAGTGCTTTCTGAATATATGAGGGTTGAATTATGTGATTAGCCAGAACATCATGCAATATTCTGCTGGGGGAAAGTAAATTGTCTGCAGATGAATTTCCACTTTACACTTCGGGTTTATAACCATTGTAGCACAGCAGTGAAGTGGAAGTTGGTGACAACTGACAGCCTGTGGCCACTCTGCAGTGATTTTTATACCTTTTTCTTTCTCAGGTTTATAAAAATTTTACTAATTTTTTCCTGCTTCAGAAAGTTAATATGAGTCGAGCAACTGCCTGTTCCCTGGAAGAATGACTTCCCCCAAAACAGGAGCATGTGCAGGCTGGTTAGAGGCTATAGGCAATAATAAAATCCAATAATGTAATAACAGAGGATTTTAATGTTAAAATTCTGCCCTCCCATCCAGCCTCAGCCGGGTACAGCGAGCTGTGGGAATCCTTGGAGGATGCTGAGTGCTGCAAGCCTGGCTGGGAGGTCACTCACCCCCAGGGATGCCATTCTCTGAGTTTTGGACAACTGTGGCTGTTTTCCCACTGCAGAAGCACAAACAGTTTTGGCCCTTGCACACCCGAGTGCAGGGGCTGTGGGACTGGAGAGCCAGGCTGCAAACACTGATTAAATATCT
>VZSR01000386.1:310629-349326 GCA_013398615.1 Brachypodius melanocephalos
GCAGCAAAACTTCATGGAATACTGCAGCAATTCCCCATGGAATACTGCAGCCAATCTCCATGGAATACTGCAACCAATCCCCATGGAATACTGCAGCCAATCCCTATAGAATACTGCAGCCAATGTCCATGCAATACTGCAGCCAATCTCCATGGAATACTGCAGCAAAACTCCATGGAATACTGCAGCAAAACCCCATGGAATACTGCAACAATTATCCATGGAATACTACAGCAAATCTCCACGGAGTACTGCAGCAATTCTCCATGGAATAATGCAGCCAATCCCCGTGGAATACTGCAACCAATCCCCATGGAATGATGCAGCAAACCTCCATGGAATACTGCAACCAATCTCCATGGAACAATGCAGCAATTCTCCATGGAATACTGCAGAAAATCCCCATGGAACACTGCAGCCAATCCTCTTGGAATACTGCAGCAATTCTCCATGCAATACTGCAGCAATTCTCCATGCAATACTGCAGCCAATCCCCATGGAATAATGCAGCAATTCTTCTTCACACTGAAATCCTGACAAGGCTGCTCGCTCTCACAGCCAGTGAAGGGTTGTCTTGTCTAAGCCAGTAAAAAACGAGGGCTGGTGAGCTACAGGTGTGAGTTCCACCGATGTCTTGGAATTAATTTCAAATAAGTGACACATTCCATAGTTCTCTGACGTTGGACAAGCTATAAAAGCCATAGGACAAGCTATAAAAAGCAGCACCAAGGTTTGCAGTTCCTTGTTCCAAAACGAGCCCAAATTCAGCCAGGGGAGGATTAGCTGTACCCAGGTACCTGGGATTGTCCTGGGAGCAGGCACCAGCTCAGAGAGAGCCACAGACTGCAGGGGACAAGGAACCAGAGACTCCGGTTTGACTGATGATGGAAACTTTTAGATGTGTCCTGGAAAGGAAACTTTGAAATGCTTTTGTGCCAGATTTTTCCTGGAGACGCTGTTTTCTTACAAGGGCCTGGAGTGCCAGGACACAGGGAATGGCTTCCCACTGCCAGAGGCCAGGGATAGGTGGGATATTGGGATGGAATTGTTGGCTGTGAGGGTGTGGAGGAGCTGGGATGGATTTCCCAGAGCAGCTGTGGCTGCCCCTGGATCCCTGGCAGTGTCCAAGGTCAGGTTGGACACTGGGGCTTGGAGCAGCCTGGGACAGTGGAAGGTGTCCCTGCCCAGGGCAGAGGGTGGCACTGGATGGGCTTTAAGGTCCCTTCCAAGCCAAACCATTCTGGGATTCTGTTTCAGAATATTTCTGTTTTCAGAAATTGTATTTCCCCTGTTGAATCACAGTCCTGGAAAACCCCTAGAGTGCACATATTAAAAATACAGGAAACAATTAATTCAAGCCCAGAACCTGTGCTTGTTTTCACCAGGTACAGCCTGGACATGGAGAGCACTGGAGTGTGACTTTTAATTCCTCCTTCCAGATGTGAAAGCATCCTCACTGCTCAGCAGATACCCAAATGTTGTTTCTTAGTTAACATTTGCCATCATTGTAGCAAAACTTTTCTGAAGTCAAGGTTTAGGTGGTTCTTAGAAAAGAAATAAGGAGTTCCACTTGTTGGCAGGGTTGTACTACACTAAAAATCTGGAATCTCTTGGACTTTTCTTACCAATAAACAGCTGTGAGTGGTGCAGGTGAGTGTGAGAACCCCAGGGAAGGGCTGGAGCTGTGTCAGGGCTTGGGATGGAGCTCAGGGAAAGGTTCTTCCCCCCGAGGGTGCTGGGCACTGCCCAGGCTCCCCAGGGAATGGTGCCAGCCCCAAGGCTGCCAGAGCTCCAGGAGCGTTTGGACAACGCTCTCAGGGCTGCTCAGGGTGGGATTGTTGGGGTGTCTGTGCAGGGCTGGGGCTGGATTGATGATCCCTGAGGGTCCCTTCCAGCTCAGGATGTTTTGGGATTCTGGGGGAGAAGAGCAGCAGGGCAAGAACAGGGACACCTCCAGACCTGAAGGAATCCAGTCCTGGCTTTTGATGCTTGGAGAGTGTTCAGGTTATTAACCCAAAAGAAAACAGGACAGGTTTTTGTATGAGAAGGATCTTCCCAAAAATACTTTGCCCCTGTTCATGTCTGAGATTCCTGCACGTGGGATTTGGATTTTGCCAGCAAGCCCTAAACTATTGTGGCTTCTGCTCTTCAATTTCATCTGGCTCTTAAGGAAACTCTAAACTCCAGGGCCAGCACAAATCCATTCCTGACTCTTTTCTGTGCTCAAAGTTACTTTTAAAGAAACAGCAGAGGTTAGTGAACGGCTGTTACACAACAGTTATGTGTGTGTATATATATTACTTGACTTAATTCTATGAAATCTAATTAAAGACTGAGTGTATATTTGTATTTCAGTATATTATTAACTTGCTAATAAAAGCGATTTCCAAATTTGTATTTTTCCATCAGGACCAGGTTTCTGAAAAAAAAAAAAAAAATCCAACCTCAGCTATAGTGCCTGCTGCCCTTGAAAAGTATGTTTTGGGTTTATCTGTGTTTCCAGGTAACTGGAGCTCGTAGACAAGCAAAAACTGCTTCTGTTTTAAATTAATTTAACCTAATCAGTGGCAGGGTCTGGTGCCTTCTGTTGTTTATAAGATTTTGAAGCAGTGTAATGAGTAGTCTCTTCAGAAAGCTTCTTTTCGAGTTCCTTGGGCTGTTTGCTTCCCACTTCCACTGCCCTCCCCTTGACAGGACTGGTGGAGAGGGGAAAGGTTACGACACGTGGTTTGGGACGCCGTGGGTGAGCTGGTTCAGGTGCCAGCTCCCAGCAGCCTGGGAGGGGACAAGGACGTGTCCTCTCTGTCAGAGATGGCCCAAAGCTGTCCCCACGCCCTGCTGGGTGAGGAGGAGCTGGCTGTGAGATGTGGAGGGTGCTCCCCCCTAGGATGGGACAGTACCCAAGGGTTGGTGCTGCTGGGGGGATGCCAGGCGCTGTCCCACCCTGTCCCAGGCTCTGTGGGGTGGCTTGGTGTCACCTCCATGTGGGATGGACAGTTCTGGTGTTGAGGTCAAGGTTTGGATGAGCCAAGGCTCTGTCTGGTCTTAACCTGCTCCCATTTCCTTCCAGGATCTGAAGGGGCTGGCAAGGAAACTGGAGAGAGGCTCTTCATCAGGAACTGCAGGGACCACAGGGAATGGCTTCAAACTGCCAGAGGGCAGGGTTAGATGGGATATTGGGCAGGGATTGTTCCCTGGGAGGGTGGGCAGGCCCTGGCACAGGGTGCCCAGAGCAGCTGTGGCTGCCCCTGGATCCCTGGCAGTGTCCAAGGCCAGGATGGACAGGGCTTGGAGCAGCCTGGGACAGTGGAAAATGTCCCTGGCCATGGCAGGGGGTGGGAATGGATGAGCTTTGAGTTCCCTTCCAGCCCAAACCATTCCATGATTCTGTGAGATTCCCTGGCTCCCTCTCAAACCCAGAGCAGCAGCTCGTCTTGCAGGGCTTTCAGAGCAGCTCAAATCCCAGGAATTGCTGTTCCCAAGCCGAGGGAATGTCACAGCTGGCAGCTGTACAAACACCATGGACAGAGGTTGAGTTCAGGTGCTGAACAGGCAAACTCCAAATGCTTCGAGCTGCACCCACTGCTCACAGCCAGGGTGGGAGCTTTGTTCTCTCAGCATCCCTGAGTGTGCTCTGAGGAAAAGATAATTCCAGAATGGGAATGCTGGGCTCTCCTTTGCTCAGCCAAAGCAAAGAGTTCCTTTGGATTTCCCATCTGAGGGAGCTGGGATCGTGTTTTTCCAAAGAGGATGCAGAGATGGGGGCACCCCATGGTCTTGGCTGGGAGCCGTGTCCTGCCCCTTTGCTCCTCCACCTTGGGAGCTTTTTTGGGCGATGGAAAAAAATGAAATTGGTGTTTTCCTGATTGGAATTTCAGGGGAACGCCTGTTATTCCTTGGAGGTCTCATGCTTTGGAGGCATGAAGAGATGAAGGATGTGTGTGAGGCAGGAGCCAGGCTGGGTTTAACACAAATATTTGCCTCAGAGGAGGGAGAAGTCACTCGATCCGTTTTCATTCACATCAGATAAACCAGTTCCTTCTTCCAAAGAATGAAACACTTCCTTTCTGTGCCCTGCTTCAATGCCTTTTCAGGGCAAGTTATTACATCCAGACTGAGCCAGAAATGTTGAATGAAATGGAAAATATTTAAGAAAGCTTTCTTTAGTAAAATAACCTTGGCCTAGAGTGTGGTGGATGAAGCAGATGGATACTTGCATCTGCTAGAAAATAATCAAAATCAGCCATTCCTTGCATTACTTCTATCATTTTCAGTCTGTTTTGAGAGTGTTGAGAATTCTCAGTAGTGAAACCATTCAATGTAAATTCCCTGGTTCCTTTTTCTGCAGTCAGGGGAGAAAATACCATTTAGAGCCCATCTAGAACATGATGGTTAAATGGCATTTTTATTTCTCCTGCATTCCATTATTGCTGTTCTGGTTTTCCCATTTATCTAAGCTCCAAGCCAACTAAACCTGAATAAAAGTTCCAATAACCAAATAACTATTTTTAAATGTAAGCCTTCCCTTCAAAGCATGCAAAAAAAAATTGCACAAAATCAACCAAAAAAGAAGGAAAAACCTGGATTTCAATTTTGATCCTTGCAGGTCAGTGTAGTGAATGAGAAATAATTAAATTTTTTTTTTTTTGAGTAAAACTGCAGCCTTCCTATTGTTTTCAGTAAAATAACAGATATCAGGAGATTTTTTTTTTTAATTAAAAATTCATGGCTGTATCATGGACTTGCATATGGAAATGGGGTTGGATGAGATTCCCTGGGTAATTCACCCCCTGGTCAGGCTGGGATTCATTCAGCAGAAGGAAAACGTGGAGCACAAACTGCGCCAGCTGAGGCTGTTGGCTGCACTAAACCTCATTAATTCCTGATAATATTAAAGATGAACAAAGGTTATTTGCTGTATTAATTTAAGGTGAGTTTTCCTGTATAAAATGCCACTGGCAATCCCATCCACCTCCAGGTTTCCTGCAGTTCTGGTGCATACAACACTTTCAGCTCTGCCATGGAATTTTTAGGGTTGGAAAAGACCTTTAAAATCAAGTCAAATAAATACAAATCTTGCAGGAGCTGAGCTTGTCTCTCTCTCGTGTCTGTAGAGATTTTTAGCCGCAGATTTCTTTTCAATTCTCACAACAGGAAGTGTCTGACAGCCTGCACAGGTGATGATTGGAAATTCAGCATGCCTGGGTTTACCTGGAGAGCCAAGGCTGTTGGCATTTGAAGAACATCAGAAATAATAAAAAAAAAAGCCCAGCATCATTAGAGCAGCTTCACCTGGAAAAAAATAAACTTTCCCCCCCTCCTTTAGCTCTTAATTTGAAATAAAAGCTGTGGAGTTTTGTGGTTGACTTGGCAGTGATGATGGTTGGACTCAATGATCTTAAAGGTCTTTTCCAACTGAAATGATTCTATAAATACATCCTTCAGGCATCAAAAATCTGATTTAACATTTCCTGTACCTCTGGGCAGTCGTTTTTCTGTTGGATTTTTATGCCCCACATTTAAATCCCCTTTGAGAAGAAGTTGTTAAGCCCATTTATGAATGGCAAGGGGCAGTGGATTTCTTACCCATGGAGGTGATAACACCCACCAAGGTTAACTGGGAAGCTTAAATATAAATAGCTATAAAAAAAACTTTATCCCAGAGGTCAAATAAGGGATTATTCTTAAAACTAACAAAAAAAAACCTCACTGGGGATATTTTCCTTCCACTCATTTATATCTCAGTATTATATTCGATTTCAAAAGTCCTGCCAGAAATAAAAGGCTGTAATAAAGGAATTTGAAAAGTTTAAATAAGATCAAAGGATGACCAACCAAGTAAGCTTTGAAAAGCAAATTAAATAAAATAGTTCATGATCTGGGTTTTTTTCTTCAAATGAGCGAGTGATTCACTGGAACAGGAACAATTTTGATGTTTTGAAAGCAGCACTAATAGAAATGTATGATTCTGTAGGGAGGAAATTCCTGCCTGTGATGGTGGGGAGGCCCTGGCACAGAATTCCCAGAGCAGCTGTGGCTGCCCCTGGATCCCTGGAATGTCCAAGGCCAGGCTGGACAGGGCTTGGAGCAACCTGGGACAGTGGAAGGTGTCCCTGCCATGGCAGGGGTGGACTAGGATGAGCTTTAAGGTCCCTTCCCACCCCAAACATTCCATATTCCATGATTTTCTGAGTTGGCTGCTGCTGTAGGGTAGCTCATAGGTTTTACATTTGCACCTTAAAGAAATGAAGATGTGCAAATACCAGACCTGAATACCCCATGAGAACCAAGGCTGTGCCTGTCTCACCTCTGATTTATGTCTGCTCTTAGAAAAATAAAAATAAGGTGGAGACGGAGTTCTATCAATGTCCAGTGGTGACCTGTGGGATAAAACCCAAAAGTAACGTGGCCACAATTACAGCAGGAGCAACCCTGGGCCTGAGGAAGGCAGGGACTTAAATCAGCTTTAATTTGGAGTTTGGAGCTGCCTGGGATGGATGGCTGCTGCTGCCACAGAGCGAGGAGCAGATGACCAAAGGCAGACAAAGCAAACATTTTCCCTGAGATCATCACCAGAGCTCCTTCCACATTTGAGGGCTCCACGTTCACCTCCAAAACTTTGGTGTTTGGGGGCTAAGGGGGGGGTGATGGTTTCTGTTGGAAAAAAAAATTCCATCTCCTGGATGGCAGAGCCCATGGGTGCAGCACAGAGAGCACCCAGGGCCAGCTCTGGCATCAGCCCCCTCCTTCCCCAGCCTCTTTTGGGGTGCAGGGGGTGCTGCTCCATCCCCTCCTCAGCACCCGCAGGAGCCTCCCTGTGATCTCCCCCTGCCGCCTCCTCCTCTCCCTCCACTCCCCCTGCAAATCTGAACATAGGGAATATTTTGAAATGCTCCTCTTATCTGTGTTTTCCCAGCGCTTTGGAGCTGCTTTAGGCAGGAGAGATGAACAAAGGCAAAGGCCATTTACATGGAGGGGAGGGCTCCTCGTGAATGAAACGGTGACAACCCGAGTTCTTCTCAGCCCTGGAGGCTCAGACTGTTACTCCTTGTCTTTCTGATGTCTTTCTGAAAGGCATCCAGGCTCTGACAGCCCTGGGAGACCAGCGCTTGAAAAACACCTTGCCTTGGGGGGGAGTGTTTGTGGCTTTTTTAGGAGTGGGAAAATTGAAGCGCAGGGAAAGGGAAGCATCCTGTTCAAGGTCACGGAGCGAGCTGGTGGCAGGACCAGAAATAGCACCCAGAAGTTATTAGGGTTTGGTTTGGTTTGTTGGTTTTTTTTTTTTTTTTTTCCTGAATTTCCTTTCCTGTCCCTGCTGTTTGCTTGGATACCGAGATAGCTGTGTGTAAACAGAAGGTTTCCAGAGGCAGCAGCCTCCTTATCTGCCTGATTCATTCAGTGATGATGCAACCTGGAATCCAGATGTCTGTGATGCCTTCCAGGGCCCTGGTGGCCCCTGTGACATCACCAGCCACGTTGAGCAACCAGGACTTTAAACTTGTCTCTCCCTGAAATGCCAATGTGTTGAATAAATCCACTGTAAGGAGACCTAAAAGCAGCTTTTTAGTGTCCAAAAGGTGCCCATGAAAGAGCTGGAAAGGGAGTTTTTATAAAGCCATGCAGTGACAGGACAAAGGGGAATGGTTTTAAGGTGAAGGGGGGAAGATTTAAATAAGAAATTAGAAATTCAAAAGGAATTCCTGGCTGTGAGGGCAGTGAGGCCCTGGCACAGGGTGCCCAGAGCAGCTGTGGCTGCCCCTGGATCCCTGGCAGTGCCCAAGGCCAGGCTGGACAGGGCTTGGAGCAGCCTGGGATGGTGGAAGGTGTCCCTGCCCATGGAACAAGATGAGCTTTAAGGTCCCTTCCTACCTAAAGCATTCTGGGACTCTCACCACGATTTTATTCCTTTTCCATGGTTAGGTCCATCTGTTAATTTCTCCACAATAACTGACTTATTTTGCTCTTCTTCACCCAGTAAGGAGCTCTGGATCTGAGAATATCACCTGTGGATGCTGCTGATCCTCTCTGTGACCCAGCAGCAGCTTTGTTGATTATTAATTAACTTCTCAGTTTGCAAACTCCCCAGTCCCAGGGCCTGCCAGGCTGTCAGAGGCCACGAGACACCTTTGAATGGCTTCTGTCAGTCCTTCTGTGAGAGAGCTACAGGTGGGATAAACCTCTCTGGCTTAGGCCAGATCTGAGAAAAAGAAGAAAACCTTAGATCTGTGGGAAGGAGGTCTGGCTTTTGAGCCAGGGATTTCTGCTGAGAGGATGATGAAGAACACTGTAAAACTGTAAAACTTCCTCCCCTGTGAGAGGTGAGCAGTGGAGGAGAGCAGGGAGTCCTTCCATGGGCGTTTGCTTCGGGGATGTGGCAGAGCTGCCAAAGAGCTGCACGAGGCTGAGGGAGCTCCAGGGGAGCTCCTGACCCTGGGAATGCTGAGGAGTTTGAGGCAGGAGATGTCCCTGGATCCCTGGAAGTGTCCAAGGCCAGGTTGGACAGGGCTTGGAGCAGCCTGGGACAGTGGGAGATGTCCCTGCCGTGGCAGGGGTGGAATGAGATGAGGTTTAAGGTCCCTTCCAACCCAAACCAATCTATGGTGGAAATACAAGACCTAAATACCCCATGAGAACCAAGGCCATGCCAGTCCCACCTCTGATTTATGTGACCTGTTCTTAAAAGACAAAAACAAGGTGAAGAGGAAAGAGCAAGGCTTTGGGTGCCACGTTTCCTCTCGTCCTTGGAAGCTGATGCTTTCTCCACCCTCTGGAGCCTTGGCTCAGGTGCCAGCTCCCTTGGCAGCCGTGCTGCCAGGGCATCAGCAGAGCTCTGCAGCACCTTGTGCCGCTTTCTGGGAGCACAGGAATTCTGTGTGTGCTGTCAGCTTTCCATCAGCACAAATTAACCAGAGCAGATGGCGCACACGGATCCGAATCCAATTCTCAGGATGCGCAGGATGGCTTTAATGAGAAGGGAATTATTCTTTCTCCAGGATGTTGCGCTGATAAATAAAATAATAACAAGTCCTGTACGTGTGGCTTGGCAGTCCAGGACTTCTCTGTCTGTCTACCTTGTCTGGAAGTGCCATCTGCAGATTTCCTCGGAGCCTTTGTGTCTGGCGTGGCTGTCATCACTGCCAGAGCCTGCCTTGTGGAACAAACCTGAAAATCACTCTGGGGATTTATTTTGGCAGCAGACAATTCACCTTCTACCCTGCCCACATCTCTCTGCTCTCTTCTGGTCGCTGAGGGAAAGCAGAAGACAAAATGTTTCAGCAAAGATGAGCTGTCAGTGGTTGGAATCATAGAATCATGGAATATTCTGGGTTGGCAGGGATCATCAAAGTCCAACTCTGTCTTTTCTAAGTGCTCTTTTCTGATTACAGCTCCACTTAAAAGGACACCTTTTGTAGACCTAAAATGCCAAGAGCTGACCCTGCCAGAACCATTAATAGATGATTAAAATATCTTTGTCAACTCACCCACCTCTCTTCTGTAACCTCACCAGGCTACATTTGACACTCAGAAAACCCTGGAAGGCTGCAAACCATAGCCTGGGGAGCTTGTCCTACGCAAGGGATAGACAGTAAACATTCTTGGAAAAGTTAGGGGAGTAGATGTGGTAAAAGTGCCCCCCTCTCCTGCCTGAGCATCTCCACCTGAGCATCCCAAACTGGAATGTGCTGGCCGAGTGTTTAATTGCTGATAATTTGGGGCTGGAGCAGGCAAGGAGCTCTTTCCCTCATTTACTGGGAGAATGATGATTTTCCTGATCCCACGGCGCTGTTGCAACTGGAATCTTCTCACGGGGAGGTTTTGGCTAAAACCCAGGCAGAGGCAGTGATGGGGAGAGGCAGGTGCTGCCTTTATATAGCAGAGCTGCAGGGCTGGGGG
Organism: Brachypodius melanocephalos; assembly: GCA_013398615.1. Lineage (NCBI taxonomy): Eukaryota > Metazoa > Chordata > Aves > Passeriformes > Pycnonotidae > Brachypodius > Brachypodius melanocephalos. Next base: position 320,524 of record VZSR01000386.1, read on the forward strand.
TGCTGAGGGCAGCTTGAGAGGCCTGGGGAGGACACAGGAATAAATATTGATTTAATTTCCCTTGTTTCTGGCTTGTTGGATTAATCTGGTAGCTGTGACTGTGTGGGTTGTGCATCTACTTTTTCTCCCAGATGTGAGAAAAATGATTTGCAAGCTCTGGGGTTTTGGGAAGGTTGGGAGAGTAATTGTAATTTGCTAATGGGAGAATGGAGTATTGGGACCATTAAAAAAAACCTGGGTTTTGGAGAATTTTAGTACTTGGGGGGTTTTGTCAGCGGCTGAAGGAATGAACAGGTAAATTCTGTAACTTCGCATCCCCCTTGCATTTCTTTTGAACACAAATGAGCAGGTCCAGTGTCCTTCAGTTTCTCATTTTTCCTTTTTCCTCTTAACTTGCATAAAGTTGAAGGAAAAGTTTAAATACTGGCGGGAGAAGGGAAATAAAACAAAAGACATCATAATATTGTCTGAAGGCTCAGCAGCGAGGCCAAGAAAGCAGAAATGACACTGCCCAAAATCTGGCTGTTTCCAACCTTTTCATTTTGAAGTGACAGCAGAAACCCTCCTAAAACAGTTTATTAAGCAGGAAGTTTCACAAGAAACTGAGGAAAAAAGGCTCCCCCACCCCAAAAAACCCCTCAAAATGCCACTGTGTGCTGTGGAGAAGCCTCGTGTCAGCATCCCTCAGTGTCCCCAGGGATGGACATGGGCTGGGACAGTGCCAGGAGGGAGAGCTGGGACTCAGGATTTGAGGATGCTCAGGGCACCATCAGCTCTGCAGGGTTTTGTGGCAGTGGAGGGCGATGCTGTGGCTGTCCTGGGACCTTGGTGGGGTTTTGGGACAAGGGCAGGGATGGCAGGGTGGAGATGCTCCTTTTGGGGCTCTAGAATGATGGTGACTTGCTGTTCTTGTGCTCTTCATCCTTGATTATTTCTGGTTATAAACCCAAGCTGGCCACCCCATTTCCCCGGTGAAATCTTAGCTAAACTCCAGCCACGGGCTCAGGTTTGGTTAAAAAGCTTTTTTTGCAGTAGTTAAACGTGATGAGGCAGAGGAGGGGAGAAAGCATTCTTTTAAAAACTTGCCCCTACTCTTCCCCATCACGCGCGATGCTCGCCGTGACACAATAATTTTTCCAACGCCGCTTCCCGCTTAAATATAGAAGCGCATTTTCTGTTCCTTCCCTCTCCTCCCCGTCAAACAATTGTGCAACTTTCTTTCCCCTCCGTATCATCCTGCATTAAAATTAGCTGCAGGGCTAAAAAGAGCCCCGTGTGTGGGACGGGAGCTGCCTCCCTTCCCAGCGCTTCCCGCTGGGATTTTTTGCCCCTGCTTTGACGGGGTTGGGGGTGGCGTGGCTGTGCTCTGCTGTCCCCCCCGTGATGTCCCCGTGCTGTCCCCGCTGATGATGTCCCTGTGGTGTCCCCAGCAGTGAGCATGCAGAGTGCCGAGGGTGGATCAGACTCAGCAGCTCCCGTGTCCCTTCACCCGTCGGCCCCGGCGCAGGCCCCGGTGGTGCAGCCAGTGCCAGCCTCGCAGCAGGTAACGTATGCACAGCTGGGGATGCTGTTTCCATGGAGAAGAGCCCTGCTTTTCCCCGCAGATGGGTTTTAATCCCTGGTTTTGATAGTGGGGAGAGGGTTTTGACCCAGCGGGGATGGCCTGCTGCTGGGCTCGGTGTGTTGGTGAAGGCCCTGTGGGGTCGAGCCCTCCCAGGCCGCGTGCGAGGTTTAAAATGTGGGGTTTGGGGTTTAATTGGGGTGCTTCGTGCCAGCTGGGTGTTTGGTTCGGGTTGATTCGCTGTTGGCGTTGTTTGGCGTGTCAGTAAAAGCAGGGGAAGGGCACGGGGAGAGGTGAGGGCAGAGCTGGGGCAGGAGAGGATGGAGGAGCCACAGGAGTGAGCAGGGGCCAGGGAGGGCATTGTCCCCCTCTGCTCTGCCCTCCTGGGCTCCCCCTGCACTGCTGGGGCCGGCTTTGGGGCCTCAGCACCAGAAGGGCATGGAGAGGTTTGAGCAGGTCCAGAGGAGGCCACGGAGCTGCTCCAAGGGCTGGAGCCCCTCTGCTCTGGGAGAGCTGGGGGTGCTCACCTGGAGAGGAGAAGGCTCCAGGGAGAGCAAAGAGCCCCTTGCAGGGCCTGAAGGGGCTCCAGGAGAGCTGGAGAGGGACTGGGGACAAGGGATGGAGGGACAGGACACAGGGAATGGCTTCCCACTGGAAAAGGGGAGATTTTTGTGGGATATTGGGAAGGAATTGTTCCCTGTGAGGGTGGGCAGGCCCTGGCACAGGGTGCCCAGAGCAGCTGTGGCTGCCCCTGGATCCCTGGCAGTGCCAAAGGCCAGGCTGGACAGGGCTTGGAGCAGCCTGGGACAGTGGAAGGTGTCCCTGCCATGGCAGGGGGTTCAATGGGATGAGCTTTAAGGTCCCTCCAACCCAAACCATTCCAAGATTCCATGGTCTCTTCCTTGGGTATGTGGACCCCAACATTTTAATTTGCAGAGGGAGGATTTATGATTAATGTCCATGAATATGCTGCATTTGGGAGGCCCAACAGGAGACAAGTGATGGCTTCAAGTGATCAAAGGGAACCACCCCGTGCAAAACGGGAAGGCTTAAGTGAAACTGGTTCCTTTTTGTTCCTTTTTATGCTTTTTGGGGAACTTTCAAAAGAAATTTCTGTCGCAGGAAGCTGCAGGGATAAGAGGATGGGTGGGTGTAACTCAGCTTCATCCTTCTCCAACTCCCAAGTGAGCAGCAGCAGCTGCCATTGGATGCTGATGAAAAGGAGCAATTAAAGATTGGAATTGGGAGGAATATTGGACTCTCCAGGAGCCATGGACATTCCCATTGTGTGATCCAGAGCGTTGCTGTCACCTCCCAGCCTTCCCATCCATGGAGAGCATTCCTTGCTGGTGTGGCAGGGATGGGGACAGCAGTGACCAGCAGTGCCAGGTGTCCCCAGGATCAGTAGTGTGGATTTGGCTGTGAACAAAGGTTGGAAAACCTCTGGATTATGAAATCACCCATCCAGCCTTGGCCTGAGCTGTCATCAGGACATGGAGCACCGAGAGGAACTCCATGGATTAAGGAAAAACCAGGGGATAGTGGAAGACTGCTGAAGAGGAGGAGCATCCAGAGCCTTCCCTTCTCACCAGCAGGACAAAGAAAACCCTGGCAATGAGCTTCTGGCAGCAGGAATGGTGTGAGGATGAAGCCCTGGGGGTTGTTGAGCACCGGTGCCCCTTTTGGCATGAGCAGAGGCTGTTTGGGCAGGATGGCCTCACCTTCCAGGTTGGGGATGGTTCCTTCTTTTGACTGGAAGGTGACAGCAGAGCACCTGGACAGGCAGTGAGGAGCTGAGCTGGGCAGCTGGGCCAGGGACCTGGCATTTGGGGAAAGCAATGCCAGAAAACAGGAAAAAAGTAGGAGAAAGGAAAGAATTTTTGATGTAGCTGGCACTGCCATGGCCTGACTTCAAAAAGAGCTTGTGATGTCCCCATCCTGCACTGGTGACAGCTCCTTCTGGAGGGAAAATGGGCCAGGTGATGGCTGACCTAAGTGTAGGTGTCCTCAGTGTAGGATCTCCAAGGAATACAGCCTGGGGACCGCAGATGGAGCAGCTCCCTGGAGATCTGGGCATCTGTAATAAACCTGTAATTCTGCTAGAACTGGGTTTCTGGTTGTTATATAGATATGTTGGGAGGGCTAAAAAACATAAATATCCATGTATAAGGCAACCAGTGATTATCAAGGTTGCTTCTGGGATTGTTTTCTGGCTCTTTGTTCTGTTGGCCCAATCTCCTGGGTGTTTTTAAAGCCTCCAGCCACAGAGGATGTGTCTGCTTGGAGAAGGTTTAAAAGGCCATGGGCATGCTTGGCTCTGTTCTCACCGAATCCTTGCTTTCCATCCACCACATCCCCACGTTTCTTTTGCTGCATCCGAAGGTGCTGAGCACTCTGAGATGTGTTGACAAGCTCAGACTGAAAGTGGAGTGTAAGACAGGGATGATGGAAGTGACACAGCCAGCACCACAAAAGGTCCCTGTGCCCTTGGTGGCACTGCAGGGAGATGCAGAACCAGCTGAGCTTTGGTGCTGCCAGAAGCTTGGTGGGATTTCTTGTTGCAGGAGGCAGAGCGTGGTTGGGTTTGGCAGCTCTAAGAGAAGGAACTTTGCAGCCAAACGTGGATGTGTGAGGAGTGATTCTTCTTTAGCTGTGGCTGAGCTTATCAATGAACTGCCGTTTCCTTTCATGGAGGTTTAAAGATGATTCCTGTCAGGAATTGTGGAGGCAGCTTTGCCCAAATTTAGGGGGCTGAGTTCGGGCTGGCAGGGTGGGGACCACAGGGACACCAGTTACAGGGTGCCACTGCTGGTGTCAGAGGCAAGTTGACCATGAAATTTTGGGCTCACCTGTGTTATGGACTGAAATTAAGTGTCTCTTCCTGTATCTTCTTCTTGCAGAGGGTTTTGGTGCAAGCCACAGGCTCCGCTCCCAAAGGGGCGCAGATGCAGCAAATCTCTGTTCCCAGGGTGCAGCAGGTTCCACAACAGGTAATGGACACTGGGGAGTCCCACACGGCTTTTGAAACTGTGCCAGATCTAGAAAAACCTTAATTAAAGACTTGGGGGCAGTCAGAGAGCTGGGATCACTTTCTCCAGCTTTCTCCTCCTTTCTTGGACCGATGACAGAAGAAAGTCTCAAGATATTTGAAGTTAAGGAAGAACCTTTGCTGTAGCAGTTGTCTTTCATGTATTTGAAGATTTGAGTGATGCTTTCAACTTAAATTTAAAAGCATTTATTAAATCCAAGTTAAATTAAAATTCCTTTGGTAAAGATTTTTTAGAGGTGAAATGCTGGGAATTTTTTTAATTAAACAAATCTACTGACTGCACATGGCTCCATGGAAAGGTTTGGTGCTAGAGAGTTGTGCAAGTGTTTTTATTTATTTGAACTTTGCCTTTTCCAGGGCTTGTTTCCTGAGAAACCAGGGATATGTGCTGCTGCTCCACATGGACAGCAAGTCTGATCCTCTTAATTTTTTTCTATAGTGATTTTTTATTTGGTTGCTTCATTTCAGACGGGAAAAAAACCCAAAACTGACAGAGGGCAACTCCATCCCTCCTAGAGCAAGAAAAAAGGGGGCTGGGGTGCAGCTGGACACTGTCAGCCTCCTCTTGAAGGAAAGGCTGCAGCATGAGCTCACCCCTATTAGTCAGCCCCCAGACACGTGTCCAGAGGAAACCCAGCTCCATTGTTTCCACTGCTCATGGAGCAACCACTTATTTATCTATTTTAACTTGACCTTTGAAAATAAAAACCTCCTTTGAGATTCCTAAGCATGGAGGGGAGGGAAGGGAGGGCAGGGAGGTGTTTTATTTTCTTTTTTTTTCTTTTTTTTTTTTTCTTTTTTAAAAAAGGAAAAACCAGCAGTTCCTTGACCTGTTGCTGCCTGTTGCAGGTGCAGTCTGTGCAGCACGTTTATCCAGCCCAGGTGCAGTATGTGGAAGGAGGAGAAGCTGTTTATACCAATGGAACCATGTAAGAGCCTCTCTGAGCTGTCCCCATCCCACCTCTCAGCCCTTCCCTCCCCCAGGCTCCTTCCACCCCAGCCCCACGAGGGAAGGAGGAGGAGGAGGAGCTGTTTTGGGTGTTCTCTTGGGTGTGAGGGTGGTTTCAGCCAGACTCCAGCCCTGGGGGTGTTGTCCTCGTGGAGGGATTGTTCCCCAGGGAATCCTGGTCATAAAGGGTCTGGTGTTCCCCCTGTGCTGAGCACTTTGTGTGGTGACACAGGCAGCTTGAGGAGTGGAATTTTTAAAGGAAAAAGGGAGTGTTGAAAGATTTTATGGAGTCAAAGTGTCCCAGAATGGCTTGGGTTGGAAAAGATCTTAAAGCCTGTCTCCTTCCAACTCCCCAGCACCTTCCTCTATCCCAGGCTGTTCCAAGCCTCATCCAGCCTGGCCTTGGACACTTCCAGGGATGGGACAGCCACAGCCGTGCCAGGTCCTCTTCACCCTTAGAATTTCCTCTTCCTCCTTAGAATTTCCTCTTCCTCCTGTCTGCTGTGCCCCATTTTGTGCCTCCTTTTGGCCTTCCTCACCCCAGTTCCTTCCAAGAGCTCCAGGCTCTGCCCTCTCCACGAATTTGTGCTGCAGGGCTGATGAGCTCCAGCACCAAGTCCCATTCCAACAGAGCCAACCCCACCTGTAGCTTTTTTTATCCTCTTTTCCTGTCAGAACCAGGATTAAATGCTTTAGAGACAGTGTTTCATGTTTGGATTCAGATGTTTATTAATTCTTATCTATAGTACAGTCTCACAAGCTGTGAGTTCTGGCTAACAAAGTGAAAACTGGCTCTGTCTCTGTCTCTCTACAAGGCCTTTTAAGAACAAACTGTCCAATTATGAAATGACACCTAGATTATTTTTACTCTTTACCCAATAGCCAACCACCCGTGCTCCACAATGCAGGTTTTTCTACCCAATTACAAAATACCACCAAAAACCCATGAAGAAGAAGGTGAAAAATAAAGACCTAGCCTACATCCTAAGTCTTCCATCTTGCAGTAATATATATATTACTGTACTGTAAAACCTTAAACTCTAAGTTTTCCACCCTGTAATATCACACTCTTCTATTCAAACTCCACACCCACAATCCCAGTGCTGTCTCTCAATTTTGGAAGCTTTTTCTGTCGCAATTGGACACGAAAGGGTGAGGCAGGGACGAGGTCTGAGGTCAGCAGGAATGCTCTCTTTTTTATTATTATTATTTTGATTCCAATTTATATACAACAGTACGGAAGGACAAGAGATTGGTCAAAGGTGTCGCCACCTCTTCAATCTCGTTGGTGAACATCACCATCACTCTAGAAACTCCTCCTAGAGGAGAAAACACAAAAACATTCTCTGTTTACAAGAGAAAGTGTGAGAATCTGAGCTCCAAGTTCTGTAAACATCAGAAGGCAGAACCAAAACACAGAAGGCAAAGTAAAAACATGGAAGACCAAGGGTGACACTTTCCCATGGCCTCAGCTCCAGTGCAGCGTTTTCTTGAGGGTCAGTGCCTGTCAGCACAGAAAGTCTGAAATTCTCAGTACCCAGGCGTTCCAACACCCGAGGGGTTTTACTGGCGCTTGTGCAGCTCTCAGAAGCTGTGAAATACGGGATTCCCCTGTGGCAGCTCCTCTCCATGTCCCCCCTTTTTTTGTCCCCTGCACAGACGAGCCGCCTACTCCTACAGCAGCGAGGCGCAGATTTACGCCCCCGCCAGCGCCGCGCCCTATTTCGAAGCGCAGGGAGGAGGTGGAGCTCAGGTGACTACAGCGGCATCCTCTCCTACAGCCATTCCCTCTCACAACATGGTGGGCATCACCATGGACATTGGGGGAAGTCAGATCCTCTCCGGCTCGGGAGCCTATCTCATTCATGGGGGGCTGGAGAACTCTAGACATTCCCTGTCACACACCTCACGCTCCTCTCCAGCAACGGTATGTAGCCCTGCAGGCAGCGCAGCTCGGGGGCCAGCAATGATTCCAAAGGGGACTGAAAAGCCTTCAGAAAATAAATCTGACCTGTCTTTGTCGCTGTGTATGTCTGTAACGTGCCATGTGTGCAAGGGAGAGAATAGACACTGGTGTACTGCATTTTGTTTTACAGTTGGGGTTTTCCGACTGCTCCTCTCCGCTGCTCCTCTTCTCCCGTGCAGCATGAGAGGAGATTAGAGAAGAGAAAGCATTAATCATTCCAATATTAATAAAGCATTCGATTTGGGTTGCCCCCTTCCCCCAGCCAAAACATTTTGGCTATTTAAGATTTTTGTCTCTTTACGTTTTCTGATAAGTCAAACATCTCACACGTGCTTACCCAAAATATTGAAATGTATCTTCAATTATGAAGAGACCTGAGAAATCCTTCCTTATCCCAGTGGATAATTAGCACATAAGTTATCTCAAGTTGATCATGCCAAATGCACAGTGATCAAAAAGTCCTTGTGTATCTATCTCCTACACCATTGTGTATTCTGTCCTTGCCATATGTTTAGAAAATGTCTTTTAGGGGTAATACTGATCAAACAGGAATGGTTTAAAGTTCTGATTTCTCTAAATCGTGTCCCTCCAGCTGCCAGCCGAGGTGGCAGGTGCTGGAAGCACAGCTGTGTGGGACTGAGACCTTACAGCTCTTCACCCAAAACAACCTTTTTGCAGTAAGAAGCACCAGGGCTTTGATTTGGGAATCTCCCAGCCCTCAGCAGCTGCCAGGAGTGCTTGGAGCTCATTTCCTGGGACACTGCTCACCTCCCTCTGCAGACTTCTGTGTGTTTATGCACTCATATATAAATATAAATACTAATGTAGGTGTAATTCAGGGGATGTAGCCAGAATTTAAAATGTGAGCAGCATCACTAGGGAGAAAAACAGGAGCTGTTGCTACTGAGAGCTCTTGTAAATCTGTCCTGTTAAGTTGTACTTTTATTTCCCACTGTTTTAGAATACAGACTTTATGTTTTTTGAATCTTTGTGCCTCAAAAGGTTGCTTTGATCCTGTAGTAAATGTGCTCTGCCTTGGGTAGGCATAGGGGAAAAGTCCTTAGTTTAGGTGGAAGAGAAAATGACAGATGCTGAGGTTCTTCTCTTGGGTGAGAATCGTGTGTGTGTGTATTTTAACTGTTCATAGTTAAAAATTAGCACTGGACCATTTGGGTTTTGCTCAAAGATATTATTTGGAAGCATCACCTGTGTGGGACTGCATCTTACAAAACCACACAACTTTACTCTTGGATTTTTGGGGGATTTTTTTGTTGTTGTTTGGGGGTTTTGTAATTTCCATGGTGATGAGCACAGTATAAAAGCCCAAGTGGAAAATATGTCAGTAGAAACATCCCATGAATGGATTTAGTTGGTGGTTATTACATGAGATAAGGCTCTTCAGAAAAAAAAAATAGACAGCGACCTTTATGGAAATACATCTGAGATAAATTCATTCTGTTGCATGTAGGAATGAGCTTTCTGAAGGTATTTTAACACAAAATATCTGAGGAAGGGCTGGAAAAGGTGGAAAAGAGCCTGGCAGACAGTCCAGGGCTGGGTCTATGTGTGGCTTTCAGTCCTTCCAGCACAGACTGGGGTTGAAGAGGGATGGAGAAGAACCTTGACTGCTTGGAATTTCACAATTCATTTTTATTTGAATTTGAAATTTAAATTAAATTTCAATTTAATCTCGAAGTCATTTGGTTTGGGACCTTAAAGCTCATCCAGTGCCATGGGCAGGGACACCTTCCACTGTCCCAGGCTGCTCCAAGCCCTGTCCAACCTGGCCTTGGACACTTCCAGGGATGCAGGGGCAGCCACAGCTTCTCCAGACACCCAGAAGAAAGGATGGGTGGCTTAAAGAGAGCAGGGATTGAATCAAATCCGTGGGCAGGAACATTATTTTCTGTTTTAATGTCCAGCCTAAAGAGAGACTGGGAAAGGCTGGTGTTAAAGAGGCCAGAGGGGCTCTGGTGGTCCTGGCAAAATGTGGTGGGGCAGGATTGGGAGGAAAGGAAAGCAGAGCTCGTGCAGATGGAGCCAGGGAAGCCAAAGTGTGTGCAGTGGCCTTGGGGATGGACATCAGAGTGGTCAGCAGTGGGGAAGGAGAGGGATTGGAGGTGTTGAGGGCTTGGGGAAGAGACCTCAAGACCAAGGAGGGCACCTCCAGAGGAGAGTGGAAAAAAGGGAGTACTTCAGGATTAGCAGATCCAAGAGCTGCCTCAGGAGGTTGGGAGATGTTTGGTAAAATCTGTGTGTGCAATAAAGAAAAATCTTCAGATACTTGGAGAAACCTCTGAAGAAACCTTCCCTGTCTGCTGGAATACCAAAGTTCTGCTCCATCAGATGGGCTGAAACAGCACAGGGAACATTTAATATCTGCACAGTCCCATTCAATATCTGTGCCAACACTGCTGTCAATCTTCACCTAAATTAGTCTGGACCAAGAGAGGAAATCCTTGAGGTCTCCCATCAGTGGGTCCTCAGAGCTCTTCACCTTCCTGCAGGGCTGCCTAAGAGCTTTTAGTCTTTCCCCTGCAATATTTCTTACTGCAGATGCAAGGTGTCCTTTAGGATGGGACAGCTGCCAACAGCAAAAGGCCAGGCAGCATTTCTGTGCTTGCCTCAGAGCTGTTGCTCAAAGAGCCCCTGAGCAGAGGAAGGAAATTGGGTCTCCCTCTAACCGTGACTCATTTCCTGAAGGCTGTGTCAGCACTCAGGCTCCGGTTCCTCGTGCTCCATCACAGCATGGGGCAGTGCTCTCAGAAACCCCACTGATCTGAGGGGCTGAGAACACCTCGAGCACCTGGTTCCACTTTGGGGTGGAAAGCAAGGGGCTGTGCTGCAGGTGGAGTGTCACCCTCCCAGCTGGATGTGACACAGTGGCTGCTGGATGTCACCTCAGAGCTGGCTCTGCTCTGCTCTGCTGTGCCACCCTCGTGTGACAGAGCCTGGCTCTGTGAAGGGCTGGGTTTTATCTCAGCCCTGATCTCCACCGTGGGGTGACTCAGTGCAGGCTGTCAATGTGGGCAGGAGGCCACGCACAGATCATCTGCAGATGTTTTCTGGGTGTGCCCACAGAGGTGTTAAATGAGGACAGAGGCAGCAGAGCCTCTGTGTGCTGCTGCCTTGTCCTGCCTGCACTGCCAGGGCACAGAGAACGGGGTCTGACAGCATCTGCTGCACACAAACAGCAGGTTCTGTTCCTACCAGCCTCTGATGGGTTTGGGGAGGTTTGGGGATTATTTTTTCCTTGCAAAAAGCTTGTAGAGGAGCACTGGAGCTTTGGGACCAGCAGCCATCTGCTGAAGGAGCTTCCCAGATTCTGCCCCTGTAGCAGAATGGAGAAGACAAGAAGGGTTCAGGAGAGGATTGAGGCACAAGGCAGCAGCCACAGCTGGGCTGAAGTGGAACAGGAGCCAGACAGGGAGTGAGGGGCTCCTCAGGAGCCAGACAGGGAGTGAGGGGCTCCTCAGGAGCCACGAGGCCTCACCTTGGCTCCTCTGAGACCAACAGAAATGAGCACAGGTAGCATCAAATGTTCCATCCTGGCTTTTGGGGGAGAACTGACTCACCTGAAACCTGGCTCCTCCCTTCTTCCCTTTGCAGTTGTCAGCATCAGAGAGCCCTTACCCATTCCAGTTCATGCCCTCTCCTTGCACCCCAGTTTTATTTAATTTTTTTTAGGTTTCTTGGCCAAATATGAAGAGGTGACAGTAACCAAACCATCACTGCCAGCTCTCCTTGGACAGCCTGGGTCCAACTCTGCAGCCAATCCCTGCCCCGCTGCAGTGGATCTATCTGGTGATGGTTTTTGCTCTCAGCAGGAAGGGAAAAAGAAGAGGAAAATTGCTTTTTTTTTAATAAATAAGCAGCACTTTTAGTGGAAGATAAACCCCCCCCTGGCCTGGCTTTGTCACCCCCGTGGGGATCCCTGCTGTGTGTCCATTTGCATGTCCCAGTAACGCCTCTGCAGCTCCATCCACACCGACTGTGCTCATCTGTTTGCCTCTTTTCCACAAGCTTGTTGATATAAAGCATTAATCATTCAAATATTAATAAAGAAACAATAATCCTGGCTGTTGCTAACTATCTGATTTCCTTTCTTTTTTCCTTTTTTTTTTTTTTCTCTTCTCTCTCCTGTGCACATTTTTTCTTTAGCTTGAAATGGCGATTGAAAACCTACAAAAAAATGAAGGGATTACATCACACAAAAGCAGTTTGCTCAACAGCCATGTAAGTTGCAATCAGAATTTACAACCTTTTGCCCTGCTTTGGTAGGAGAATTATTTTCTTTGGTGGATTCGACAGCACAGGTCACTCCAAAGCAGCCTGTGATTGAGCTGTGCTGCCCAAAACAGCCCAAGGAAAAGGAGTCTGCAAAAAGTGCCATGTGATGATGTTTGCTGCTGAGATGCTCTGGAGTCTGTTGTGAACTGCCTCTGCCCTGTGTTTATTTATTTCATCTGCCTTGCAATGGAAATTGCTGGCAATCAGATAAACACATTTGAGGAAGTTCTTTTCCTTTCACTGGAAGTGGAAAATGGCTGGAAAATTACTCGTAAATCAGCAGCCATGACTGGGTGTGAACTGTGACAGATTCCCCTCAGCCAGCACACACCAAAAGCCTTTTTTTACCTCTCTCTGTGCCTCAGGAGCCCATCCCTGTCACAATGCTGTGCTAAATCCATGTGCTGGGCCTCTCTCTCTGCACTCTGCCAACGATTTCCCTGCTTTGTGTGATATTCCCACTGTTCTGCTGGGCCTTTGCATCTTGGTTTGTGGCTCCCACGCAGGAACACCGAGGGGTGAGCACATGCTTGGGTGAGATTTGGGTTGATCCAGGTCATGTTGGGCTTGCCTTGGTGTTTAGAGTGAGCTCAAGCATGTCCTGCACCCATAAATCCCAGTGCACAGAGTGGTGCTTCTCTATCCTAACAGATTTCCTCTGTGTTTGGGGGCTGGTTTGTTGTCATTCCTAAGGCCTAAAAAAAAAAAATAAATTAAAAAATATATCTATCTTTGGCTTTTTCACTGTAGATAAATAGCCAGAGACAACTAAAGGAACTTTAAACCAATCTGGTTCTCTTCAGATGATTTCAAACTCCAGGCCAGGGCTCCTGGGGGAGCTCAATCCTTGTTTCAGCTGATGGAGAGTGGAGATTTCTGGCTGTAGCTGGGGAAACCTGCAGGATCAGGCAGTCCCTGCTCTGAGCATCTCCCTGCATCCCTCCCACCCCAGGCTGTGCCAGGCTCACCCTCCTAAAGTGCTGCACGAAGATTGTGTTGCTCTGCAGGATTTTTCTTGTTCATCAAGGACAAGGTGTGGTGGGGAAAACGTCAGGAAAAGGGCAGAGGAAAGAAGGCAAAAGGCAGAAAAGAGATTTCACTGACCACAAGCTGTGCAGGATGGATTTGGGGCCTTATCCAGCCCTTGATCAGACCTTGCCCACCCTTGTGTTGCAGGGTAGAAGTGCAGAAGTTGATGTCCCTGTTCTGGGTCATGGTTCACGGTCTGGCCAAAGGTTTAAGTGCTCTTACAAACTCTGGAGCAAACCAGCTCCTTCCTGAGCACATGTGAGCACAAACAAACTCCTTCCTGAGCCTGTGGGACACATCCACCCTCAGCTGGTCCCTCTGAAGGTGCTGCTCTGCACAAGATGCAGGGCACAGAGCCCGAGCTGAGGGACCCTGCGGGCTCCCTGCTGTCCCCAATGTCCCTGCTCAGCCCTCCCAGGGCACAGGGAGGGGTCTGGGGATGTGTGGGAATAAAAAGGGGGATGAGCAGTGCCTGAAGGGATCACAGCACATTGAGGAACCAGATCAGGCAGTGCCAGGGCTGGAGGAACTCCAGAGCCATTGCCCAGGGAGGCTCTGCAGCCTCTGCATGGGGAGGTTCTTTTAGGACTCACCTGAGCCCTGGAAGGGCCCCCTGATTGGAGCAGGAGGCTGGAGCAGGATGGTTTGGGTTGGAAAGGACCTTAAAGCTCATTTCATTCCAACCTCCTGCCCTGGGCAGGGCCACCTTCCACCAGAGCAGGGTGCTCAGAGCTCTGCCTTGGGTGCTCCAGGGATGGAGCTGCCACCGCCTGGAGCCTGCAGGTGCCAGAGCTGGCTCCCAGGGCAGGGCTGGGACATCCCAGTGCCCACCAGTGCTGAACCTTCCCCAGGTACAAAAGGTTTCTGCTCTCCAGGATGTTCCAGTCCCCACCTCTTCATGGCAAAGAACAAAACCCCATCAGCAGGGAGAGCATCAGCCGCCCCAAATTGTCCATGGCTGGCACACAGGATTGTCAGCCTGGTGCTGGAGGAAGGAAGCAGCAGGTGACTGCAATTTGTCAAGGCTGAAAGCAAATCCCAGCTTGACAGAAGCAAGAGGAAACGGGGAGATGATGCTAATTGCACTTCGTTGTGGCTTAATTGCTCTGAGCCTTGAGGTTGCAGAGTTCTTCGTTGTCTTCTGTCCCTTGTTTTAAATTTGGCATTTTGGAAATGTGCAGATTCTTGGGATGATGAGGTTTGTTACCACCAGCAGATGGTTCATGCCAGGAATCTTTGGGGGGTTTTTTTTGTTTGTTTGTTTTTTGGTTTTTTTAAGGACAATTAAAGGTATCTCAGTCCAGAGGGAATTTTTCACATAATTTAACTAAAATCAATATGAAATGGAGCTTGCTAACTAAATTTGGCTTCAGAACCTCCCTGGGAGGTTGTTTAGTCTGAGAAATGCAGTGGGGAAGGTGAAGCTCCTGCTGAGCCCCTGTGACATGGGATGGTTCTGGTGAAATCATCTCGATGTGTGACTGCAGCTGACACTGGCAGAGACCCTGGGTCAGGGGGGGTTTTCTTTGCCAGTTATGGGCTTCCAGATGATGCAAAGAAATCAGAGAAAAATAAATGCAATTTTTGTACTCGAGAGCCTGAATTTGGAGGAGTTGAATGCCTGAGGCCCTGTGGTTCAGGGATATCCACAGCATGAGCAGGAGTAGGGAGAAAATGGGATTTTTCCTCATTGTCTGCAAAATGAAATACCAAAAAGCACAAAATAACCCCCACTGGAACTCTTCCTTATGAGTGAAAGGCTCTGTCCTATCTCTGAGCTCAAATGAGTGGAAATTTAGGCACCTGCTGCTCATGGTCCCAGCTAAAAACACCTTAAATATGACCCCAAAATGGTTTCTTTTTTATATTTCATAGACGTGGCCACAAGAAAACTTCTCCAAACATGGATCTTCAAAAAAAAAAAAAAAAAAAAAAAAGTTTTTTATTTTCTCAGCCAGCCCCAAGAGTGGCTTTTTCCATCCTTGGATCAAAGCAGGATGATGTTTTTGCCAGTGGGTTGTTTTTTGGGGGTGTGTTTTTTTGTTTTGTTTTTTTTTTTCCAAAGGAAATCAAACAGTCAGATAGAAATAAAGTTAAGGTAGAAATGAAAATTAAATGTTCCCCTGTAGTGCCTGTAACAACCACAGCAGCATATGGCTGTAGAGTGATTGTATTGGAACCTGATTGTGGCATAAACAGAAATAAACTGGGGAATAGCTGATTGTCACAACTGGACAAAAATTCAGAGAGCAAACAGAACAAGAGATTCAAATGGAAAGAGTTTTTAATTTTCTCGTTTTAAGTGGCCAATGTGTTGTTAGTTGTGCGGGAAGAGCGAAAATCACATTTGGAAAATGATTTCTATTCTGACAGATCTCTGTTTCAAGCTCTTTTGTGTGCTTCATAATAAATTTCTAATTCAATAGTGGGAGTTCATATTGTGAAACTCTGCAATGTTTAAGGGAATATAAAAAGGCATTTGCAGGAAAAGGAAGCTGGGAGATGAAGGGAATCTTCTAGAAATATCAGGGATTAGAATAAAAATGCCCAGGATCAAATTTAAATGAGAGGGTTTATCTGTATCTGAATTTTCCATAGTAATACAAAACTCTTATTTTTTTTTAAGGCTTAAGGCTTAAGATTTAGGAGATAAATAGCTGGTGCACATTCAGTATCTTCCATAGGATAAATAAAATACCTGGCTTAAAAATTTGAAAGGTTCTTAAGCAATAATCTTTTAAATGTAGGGAATGGGCCAAAATTGAAATTGCTGTGGACAACTTAAAAACTGAATTCCTGCTGGTGTTTTATGGCAAAACCACTGGGGTCCACTTTTGTTAGAGGGAACTGAATGGTTGAGGGAGGCTCAGGAAAGACTTTCTGGGGCTTCCAGGGGTGTCTGTGCTGCAGATGGGAGCAGGAAGGATCATTATGGATCATTAACAAACCATCTCTTGGAACTGGGGGGGTTTGGAGAATGATCTTTGTCTGTGGGACACCTCAAAGAGTGTCCTGGGTGGAGTGGGACTGGTGGGAGGAGGAGAAGAGGCTCCTGAAAAGCAGCAGGACAGAGGGAGAAGCGGCCAGGAGGTTTTTCTTTCTTCCAGCTGTGACAGCCCCTGGTTTGCTCCAAAGGCCACCAGAGCTGATGGTGCAGTCATGGGAATTTGTGGTTGGGTTTGGATCAGCTCCAGCTAACAAATCATGGAATGGTTGGGGTTGGAAGAGCCTTAAAGCCCCTTAAAGCCATGGGCAGGGACACCTTCCACTGTCCCAGGCTGCTCCAAGCCCTGTCCAGCCTGGCCTTGGACACTGCCAGGGATCCAGGGGCAGCCACAGCTGCTCTGGGCACCCTGTGCCAGGGCCTCCTCACCCTCCCAGCTGACAATTCCTTCCCAATATCCCACAAAAATCTCCCCTTTCCCAGTGGGAAGCCGTTCCCTGTGTCCTGTCCCTCCATCCCTTGTCCCCAGTCTCTCTCCAGCTCTCCTGGAGCCCCTGCAAGGGGCTCTGAGCTCTCCCTGGAGCCTTCTCTTCTCCAGGCTGAATGGAATAGTTTTAATTGTAGAGCTCAAAGTGCACAGTTTTGGATCCAGCTGACTTTGTGCAGCAGCAGTTTAAATTTGGATGTGTGAAGGAGCCCCACAGCACACCCTGAGGGTGCTGCAAAGCCTCTGTGTGAGAGCAGGGTGGGGTATGAAACACAGAAACTGCAAACAGCTCAGGGGAGTGAGGTGCCAGAGATGTCATCACCCAGCTCAGGTTGTATTTTCGCAGAATTATTGATGTAAAACCCCAGCCTTGTGGGGAATTGGGACCTTGGAGTGTCACCAAGAGAAAATGGGAGAAAAGAGAGGGATACAGGATGGGAATGGAGAGAGTTTGAGTGCAGATCCATGGGTTTTGTCAAATCCCACTGATTTCTACACTAAATCCATGCTCAGCTCCCATATGGTGCATGGACTCTCAGTTGTGTGGAGATGCTGTGGCTGATATTTGGCATCCACAGCCCAAGTCTGTTTTGCCCTGATCTGGTGGGAGTGCAGCTGGCTCTAGTGCAGGGATGGAGATCTGGGGGGAGAGGGAAGCCTGGAAAATGTTAATCCCAGACATCCCTCATGACAGTGAAAGGCCTCTTACCCACCCTGCAGATATTAGCCCATGTGTACATCCAGTTCCTTCCAAAATTCAATTATTACAGCGCTCATTTTATTGATGCTGAAGTCACTTAATGAATTAAAGGAGATTGGGGGCTTTGCATTTGAATTCCTGTGCTGACACCGTGTGCTGGACCTGCCCTTTCAGACTATCTCGCTATAAATAATTTATATTAATTGCAAATTTTAATCAACAGCCATGTCAGAAGTTCAGACAGTAAATTTTGCAAAGTAGATGGATTCCCTCAGATTTTGAAGGTTGCTTTGGCAACCGTTAATTTTATTGTTAAGGGAGCCATTGCAGACATGCCAATCTTCCAATTAATAAAGACTTTGCATCAATTTGCTTCCCCTAGAATTTATTTCTCTTAGGCAGTATCTCAAGATCTCTTTTCCTTAGAAAATGCGAGTTTTTACAGCTTTGTTTTGGCTCTGCAGGAATTCATCCGAACCCGAGGTGGACACTGAGGTGGCAGCAGAACTGTGTTTTAATGGAAAACCTGACTGGTTTTGTTTGGCCTGGGGGGTGCTTTTGCCATCTTATAAACTACCATAAAGTTATATAAATCATAAGTGCTGTGAATTAACCCATATAAAATTAATTATCCACTTCTCTCGAACTCCTCGACCCGGACGTTCACCTGCCCACCCCGCCTGACCTCCCAGCCCTCTTTAGACTTGCATGTTGTTTTATTTTTTTTCCCTGCCTGAAGCTGCAGTGGCTGCTGGATAACTACGAGACAGCAGAGGGTGTGAGCCTGCCCAGGAGCTCCCTGTACAACCATTACCTGCGGCACTGCCAGGAGCACAAGCTGGACCCCGTCAACGCCGCGTCCTTCGGGAAGCTCATCCGCTCCGTCTTCATGGGGCTGAGGACTCGGCGCCTGGGCACCAGGTTGGTGGGAACCTGCGGTTAAATCAACACAGAGAGACCCTCCTGCAGCATCTCTGGTGCACTCAGAAGCTCCTGAGCAGCTTTAGAAGGTTCAGGTCTTTCTCTTTTGAGAGCTACGGAAACGTCCGACCCTGATCCGGTGGGGAAAATGTGTTTTGTGTGAACCTGAACTGCTTCTCATGCCAGGAGGATCCTGTTACCCCAGGGAACAGCTGGAGCTGTGTCAGGGTTTGGGATGGAGCTCAGGGAAAGGTTCTTCCCCCCGAGGCTGCTGGGGCACTGCCCAGGCTCCCCAGGGAATGGTCCCAGCCCCAAGGCTGCCAGAGCTCCAGGAGCGTTTGGACAACGCTCTCAGGGATGGATTGTTGGGGTGTCTGTGCAGAGCCTCAGTGATCCTTGTGGTCTCTTCCAATCAGGATATTCTGGGATTCTGTATTGTCTGACAAAGGTGAGGTAACTCATGCTCACAATTTCCACTGCAGAGCCCAAAATTCTGGGTCAGTGAAGCTGTTTCTCCCTCTGGGTCCAGTAAAGATCCCCCATGACAGATCCTGCCCACAGCTTTGGTGCAGACAAGGTGTAAAATCATAAATGGTTTATTTCTGAAATACCCAAAGCATCGGGTTTTTTTCTTCTAAACTGTCAAAGATCTGTCAGATGTTACAAAAAAATTGTAACATGAGAAAATAAACTCCTCTAATTTCAGACATGTCCTTCAAGGGAGTATCCAAAGCTTCTGGCACAGCTGAGTGTGAACTTAATCCCAGCTTATGATATTTAAAAAGCTGGTAATATATTGCCTGTAAAACAGTCATTGCTCTGATTGTTGTAGATTTTATAGTAAAATTCAAGCTTAGATATCTGGGCTTTTAAATGAGAACAAACCCAGATGTGCCAGGGCATTCCACAGCTGGAATGTGAAGGTAACAGTTGTAGGAAGAGCAAGGGAGCATTGGATTTCTCTAGATTGAGTCAAATGCAAGAGCTCTGAAGTAATTTCTTTGGATGAGAGAAATTATTTAATCTCATCAAGGATTAAAGAATAAACAAGCAAGCAAAAAAACCACACTGAAAATTGCAAGGGGACAGTGAACCTCCCTTAGTATGGAAAGAGCTGACCCCCATTATCTTCTTACTCATTGTAATTTTAGGTTATAAAGGCAGCTGTTATTTAATCTGCAGGCACTTAAATCCCTTAGGACAGGGCTGAACACGGGGAGTGTGTAAAACCTTTTGGTGCAGTGACAAAGACCCAACAATTCAACTGGGCCCCTGAAAAGAGCAAATTCCCCTTCAAAAGAACATAATTTGATAAATACTCCTCTCTTATATTTCTCTAATTTTCCAGTGGGAAGCATCCTTGAATTTAAGGTGCCTCCAGTCCATTTTAGTGGCACAGCAAAGGACTTTTAAGCCTCCCTGCTCTATGCTCTGGAAATGCTGTTGGTGCTTCCCTGGCTTGGTCTTTTCTCCCTCTGAGGACTCAGTTTATGGTGACAAATGAGCTGAAGCCAAGTTGGACACACTGTCACCATGTGTCCATGGCTGCAGAACTGTCCTTGCTCCCACTGGGACCAAAAAATTCCAGTTTGGTGGAAAAACTTCAGCTGACACATCTCTTTCCAGTGTGGTGGAATCACATCCTCCTAAGGAGCACCAGAGCAGCAAAGGAGAAAGAATTCCAGCCCCTTGTGCTTGGAGAAAGCTTTCACTTTTTACAAAACCTACAAAAACGAGCAGCTCCAAGGACAAAACCACATCAAAGCCTGCAGAAGTGCTGGCAGCAGAAAGACATTTTTCTTTTCATAGTGGGCCATTCAGTCAGGCTCGTTTTATCCAAGTCTAGATAAAGATGGACACTTGCTTTTATGGAAAAAAACAAACCCCTAAACCCTAACCAAACAGCAAAGCATCCCCTGTGGTCTTTCAGTCACTCTGTTTAATAACACTTTTTATTGCAACACTTCCCTCCTCACCTCCTCAGTCTTGCTTGGAACAAACCTGGCCAGGTTTAAGTGTGGATGCCACTGCACTTGGCCACAATTCTGGGTTTAAATTTTCTAGGGGCTGATGGCATTTCATTTGTTCATCCCTTCAGCCACTCAAACAGTGCTTGCATCAAGATTCTGGCACGTCTTCATTGAAAACTAGAAGCTGGGTAGTTGTAAAAGCAAAGTCCTTTATTGCATTGTTAAATCAATCTCATGAGGGCAAAGTTATGAGTCTGTAGCAGGACACAGAAGCCTTCTAAAATAAAGTTTCTAAGTCCCAAGCAGAAGCACCAGCCACAGCAGCAGCAGCACATATTCCGTGTCCCCAAGCAGCTTATCAGTAGCAACAACAGCAGCATAGGTATTTTCATGAGTCCTGTGTGTGTGTTCTCAGAGTAGTCCATTTTTTATTCTATTTTTAGCCAATCAGGCACTTACATAAATTTTTTACATCCTTGCTGGACCAGTCCTAAGTTAAGATTGATGTGCGAAGGCAAACACAAATTCTTACACAAATTCTACCTGTAAATAATTCTGTGTGTTCCATCTAGGAATTTTCAGCAAGGTTACATTATTTTCATTATGTCTAGAGTTTATCTATCTTTGCAAAAGGCAAAGCTGCTGAGTTTTAAACAAGGTTTTAGGTCCTTTTCTTACTGACACAGGGTCTTATTTGCTTAAGGCACTTAAAAACCCTCTCTTTATTTAAAACTAAACTTGTATTTCTACTTCATATCTGGCTGGATTTCTGTAGTTCAGTTTCTCTGAAGGTTCTAATTCAATCCTCACTTTTCTGAGCATTCCTGGGCCTGTGTGGATTTAGCCCAGGGGGATTCATACTCCAACACGAAATGGGGTGTATTGTCCAAGGAACCAGGGCCACAATGCCCCTTCCACTGACTGAAGTTGATATTTCCAGGGGAAATTCCAAATATCACTACTACGGGATCCGCCTGAAGCCGGAGTCGCCGCTGAACCGCCTGCAGGAGGACACGCAGTACATGGCCATGAGGCAGCAGCCCATCCACCAGAAGCAGAGGTAGGTTCTCCCTTCCCAAAATACTCAGCAGGTCCCTGGGGTTTGCCTCTGCTTGGGAAGTTCAGAGCAGGCGTTGCTGAAGAACCAGAGCTGAGGTGGGAAGGGTCTAAAACCCATCCCAGGTAATGCCCCCATCCCTGGAAATATTCAAGGCTGGGTTGGATGGGACTTGGAGCAACCTGTTTTGGTGGCAGATGTCCCTGCTCACTGCAGGGGGTTGGACCAGATGGCCTTTAAAGGACTTTTCCAAGCTAAACTCTTCTAGAATTCCATGGAATGGGATTTATCTGCCTATTCTCCTTGCCAGTGGCATGTTCCACCCTGTCTGCCACCTTTCACAGCCTCCCTGTAGCCAGAATGGTTTAGGATCTCAGCTATGGAGATGTTGGTGCCAAATCAATGTGAAGGACCTGGGGGCTTGTGCTGTATTTGGGTGGATTTGGGGGTTTGGGGGGTTTTTCTGTGCCAAGATGCAGGTTAAATAGTGCCATGCTTAGTCTTGTGCCTGAGTGATTTTAAAGATAAAACCCAGTGTGGAAAGGGATTTGGAATTGCCTCCTGCAAGCATGGCCACTTCTGGTTGTTGCTGAAGTGCAGAAGGAGCAGAATGTATTTCTTCAGCTCCCAAACAGAAAGTAAATACAGAAGTCAATGTTTGAGACAGTCTGCTCTGGAACCCACTGCAGCTCTGCTTTTCTTTTTAGATTTTTTTGGTGTCACTAAACTTCTTAGCACCTTTAATTCTGTCTTGGGGAAGCTTTTTAAAAGGAGCTCCTCATTTCCCCTCCATTTGAGTCCATGATATAAATGATCAGCCCTCAACACATTTGCCTTGAATGTACCAAGCACTCCAGGAACTCACAGATCTGTGCTGTAAATGATGTGTAGGTGTTTCCTCCTGTCTGTGTGGATCCTAATCCATCCGAATTCTGATGGAATTTAGGTACAGAGCAGCCCAGAAGATGGATGGGATGGCAGAGAGTGCATCCAACAGCAACCCCCACACCACACCTGAGCAGTCAGTAGCTGCTCAGAGCCAGCACCACCAGCAGTTCATAGGTGAGGAGATGGTGATGAATTATTCCACATCAGGGATTTGGGCTTTAAGGGGAAGGTTTTATCCAGCAAGTCCTGACTGTTGTGCATTTCTTTGCTTTCCTAATAAATCTACAGCATTTTTTTTCAGTATTCTGTATTTTGTATATAGTATGTGTTCTGTAGATTTTTGTAGTGTCACATTTGCTAAGTTTCTCTGCTGACTCTTGTCTCCCTAGGAAAGCTTTTCCTTGATCCCAAGGTCCTGTTGGGTCCCTCACAGTATGTTTTTAATCCATCTGGTTTTATCTAAATCCCATGGAAGACTGGAGGTCCTGGCCAGAGGGGGGGAAAGCAATTCCTTCCTTGCAAATGCTGCAGTGGGAATCTGGGTGGAGCTGATCCATATTGACCTTCTCCTTGTGGAACAGACCCTCTGGATTTGCTGCTCCTGGATCTGTGTGTGTCTCCATCACAAATCCCAGCTCCTGACACCTCTGCTCCCCAATTCTGTACTCCTTAAATACCAGAGAGACATTTTCCAGGCTTTGGGGAAATTCTAATGGCTGGTAGATGAGGATATTTTCTTGTTTGTTTTATTACAAACAGAAAGGAAACATTTTCCTTTCCCCACTGAATCCACTGGGCTGTGGTTGATTGTTTTTCCCAGCACAAATCAGGGAAAGGACTAAATAATCTCATTTTTCCTGTCTCATCCCAACTGGAACATGAAAGAGCCTCCAGTGACAGCAGCACCTTGTGCTCACCTGTGCTCTGAGCTTTCCTAACCCTCACCTTCTTTCCCAATTTCTTTTCCCAGATGTAACCCATGTCTTTCCCGAGTTCCCAGCCCCTGATCTTGGTAATGTCCTCTTACAAGAAGGTTTCACCTTGAACGACGTGAAAACTCTGCAGGTTCTCTACAGGAGGCACTGCGAGGTGAGTGTTTGCAATATTCTTTGGTGATTATCTGTAATTTATTTATTAACTGAGGTGGGACATCATTCATGTGGCCAGCTCACATCCCACTCTTAGGAAAAGCTGGAATATGAACAGGAATGCTTCACTTGACAGGAATTACAACTCAAATATTATTTCACTGTGTGACCTGTTTTATCTTAAGTTGGTTACTAAAACAGTGCCAAATCCGTTGTTCTGTGTGTAAATGATTTATTGTGAGTAAATCATTTATAAATAAATATAAATATATTTTATATATATATAAATATATATATAAAATATAAATATATATATTTTTATTAAAAATATCAATAAAACTCGAGCTGAGTGCTGACCCCGTGGTGTTCCTTGCTGTCAGGCCACGTTGGATGTCGTGATGAACCTCCAGTTTCACTACATCGAGAAGCTGTGGCAATCCTTCTGGAGTCCCAAGGCACCCCCTAGTGATGGCCCCACTGCTCTGCCTTCCAGGTACTCCCCGGCCTCCCCTGCTCCATTCCTTGCAGGTAGATCTCTTTTTTTTTTAAGGTGCATCAAGTGTTTTTAGGCTCTTTGAGTGCTTTGGAGAATTTGGGGCTCCTTTCTGCCCTGCAGAGCCGTGACAAAGAGCGTTGGAAATGTTTAATGTTGTAATGCAAAGTTCAGAGCCCTGGGAAAGTCTGATTGGAGAACTGTGGGGTCACTGAGGTTTGGAAAAGCCCTCCAAGATCATCGAGTCCATCCATCAACCCAGCACTGCCGTGGTCACCACTCAACCACGTCCCCAAGTGCCACATCCACCCCTGTTTGGGACACTTCCAGGGATGGTGACACCACCACTGTCCTGTTCCAGTGCCTGACCATTCTTTCAGTGAAGAAATTTTCCCAATATCCAATTAAAACCTCCCCTGGGGCAGTTGGAGGCTGTTTCCTCTCCTCCTGAGGCTGCACATCCCTGTCCCTCCTGCAGCAAAGAATGGGATCCTGCTTTCCCAAGTGCTCGGGAGCAGAGGGTGATGATTCCCTGCCATCAATCAGTGCCATCCTCTGGCTCAGATTTTAGGGGCTCTCTGAGGTTTTAGGGATATCCAGACTCACTCTCTGCCTTGCCTGGCTGCCCAGAGCTCTCAGTGCCTCGTGTTTTGAGGCAGATCATTGCAAATTAAGCTGATTTAATCTTTTCACTCCTGCCTGGCTCGTTGCTGTGCCTCTTCCTGATCCTTTATGCATTGGGAGCTGCTGCCAGGGGAATGGAAATAAGTGAAAAGAGAGAAAATTGAAAAAGTGAAGGTTTCTTCTTAAAATTTCCATCACAAATCTGTCCACTCTTACTGATGCTATAAACACAAAGGTTTTCTCTTCAGAAAAAAAAATGATAAAACATTGAGTAATAAGCAAAAATCCCTCAAAAATCTGTAGAACACGGCCCTGTACATGCTGCCCATGGGATATTTTCCTGCAAGGACTCAGTGCAGCTGTGTTTGCTTGGTTTAAAATCTCACTTTTTACAGCTCCCAGGCAGATTGCAACACCCCAGGAGCTGTTTCTAGGTACACAGGGGAAACTGGAGGCAGCTTTTCTGCAGGGCTCTCCCACCTCTGCCAGCAACCCAGAGAAGTAAAGAACACACTCCCTCCCCTTCTTAACATAGAAATAGAAATATAAACCCCAAATATTAGGGAAGTGGCACACTGAAAGCATGAGGAGATGCAGAACATGGATGCTCTTCACAGCAAGTTTCATGACCTGTTTCTCCTTGTGGGATTTTCCAGGAGTTGTGCCCATGGAATTCACCACTAAAATTCTGCAGCCTGAGGCTCCAAGTTCCCCTTTAGAGCATGTCCAAGGCTTGGCTTTAATGATTTTGATGCAATGCATGGGGAAAGACCCTTCCAAATTCCCAATCCCCAACCCAATGTGTGTGTCAGCAGCTCTGCTGTGATGCTCTCAGTGCATTCAGGATTCAGCTCTTTCTGCTTGCTCTGCAACAAATATCTCGTGCCTTGGTACATCTACAAAGTGAAAATAATGGCAGCAGGACTGACCTCAATCAGTTACAGACAATATGTTCAACATTCAGTCTCCTTCCTTCCAAAAACATTCAGCATTTGGAGCTGCTAAACACCTTGAAACCATCTCAGTATCAGCTAATCTGCCCCTACATTGGCTGCAAGGTTTTTTGTCCCCAGTGCTGAGGCTCAGGAGGTTGAGAGCAGAGAGAGGAGAGGGGTGGGCAGGTTTTGGGAGCAGCTGGGGCTGTGAGGAGGAAGCAGCTGAGCCTTTGCTGGCTGAAATGTCTGTGCTGGAGCTCAGCTCCCACATGAACAGGGGGTGTGAGAGGCAGTGAAGCTACAAAGAGAACAGGGGAAGGCAGGCCAAGCACCAGGAGTGTGGATTTGAGAGAAAACTGCCCCGAGCTCTGACCCCAAGGACAGGGAGGAGCTGGCAGAGACAAGACCTGTATGAGCAGTCAAACATTTCCTCTTGCAAGGCACACAAACATCTTTTTTTCCGCTGAAAATTTGAGTTAGAAATGCAGAGAAGGGGCAAAGGACTGAATGCAAACCTGCTGCTAACTCTGTCTCCTTCCTCCTCCTCCTCCTGCAGTGAAGAGGAACCCGAAGGGACCCTCCCAAAGGATAAACTGATCACCTTGTGCAAGTATGAGCCCATCCTCAAGTGGATGAGGAGCTGTGACCACATCCTGTACCAGGCTCTGGTGGAAATCCTCATCCCTGACGTGCTCAGGCCAGTGCCCAGTGAGTACCCACAGCCCTGTCTGGGCCCTGAGTCTGATCTCACTCTGGCCACCACTCACCACAAAGATTCCCCTGTAAAAACCCACTTGGAGGTGTTTGTGTTAAATAAAATGGCAACAGCAGAGTTCCTCCTGCAGAATTGCTCTGGGGGGGATGTTCTGTACCCCCTGGGAATTCCCCTCCCTTTTAAATTTGGTGTGTTACAGATCACATCTGATTTTGGCCGGGAGTCAGGTGAAAAACACAGTTTGGATATTGGAGCTCTTTGGGATGTGGTTCTTGGAGGTCTTTGTTTGCACAGGGCCATCCTGTCCCTGGCTGCACTCCTGGAAATCAGGGGTCAACTTTTTGGGAGATTAATGATGGGATATTGAGGATTTTCTCTCTGATTTGGATTCCCAAATGTCCCTCTGAGGGTTGTCACAACCTGGGGCACGAGGGTGTCTTTGAAGAGCAAATTTCAATGCTCGGAAAATGCTCAGAAAGGCCATGAATAAGAAAAGGACAAAAGAAAACAAGAATAATTAAAAAACCATAGAAATGCTTAGGCTGGAAAAGATTTCTAAGTCCAATTGTCATAAGGATAAGAGCAAGGATAAGAATAAGAAAAAAAAAGTGAAAAAGAAAAAGAATAATAATAAGAGTTTCAGTGATAACACCAAAGAATAACTTGAGTGCATCAACCCAGCTGATTTCCTTGGTGCTGAGTTGACATCCCAGCTAACCAGCCCACAGGCTGTGCTTTCCCAGCAGTCCTAAGCTAGAAAGTGGCACCCAAAAATGCCACAGAAGAGCCTTTGTGACTTTGCAGCCTTCTTTGCAGGCACGCTGACGCAGGCCATCCGGAACTTTGCCAAGAGTTTGGAAGGGTGGCTGATGAATGCCATGAGTGAATTCCCCCCTCAGGTCGTGCAGACCAAGGTGAGCAGAGATGGGCCCAGTGTGTGTTTGCATCTTGCTGTTTTCCACAGGGGTTGGAAGCTCCTGCTGGGGTTTGGCCACCTGGCACGGTGCAGTGATTGATTCTGAACCAAAATCAGCCAGGAGTGGGAGGAGAGGCAGGGCAATTCCTGGGTACCAGAGGCTGATGGTGCTCTGTCCATGGAGCTGTTTCTGTGTCCCAAAATTGCAGATAAAGCTTTGTGGGAGAAAACCACAGAGCCACAGAATATCCTGAGCTGGAAGGGACCCACAAGAATCATCACCAGCCTCTGTTCCTGCACAGACACCCCAACAATCCCACCCTGAGCATCCCTGAGAGCGTTGTCCAAACGCTCCTGAAGCTCTGGCAGCCTTGGAGCTGGGACCATTCCCTGTTATCTCTGCCCTGGGATGAGGCTGTCCTGGAAAGCACAGGATTGCCCCAAGGCTCCTGCTCCTGCTCTCCTGAAGCCAGGGATTCCTGCTGCCTCTTCCCACCTTGCTCATCTCTGCTGGAGGCAGGATGTGGAAACCTGGTAGCTAAAGAGAATAAATAATGGAATCACAGAATTATTTAGGTTTGGGTCTTTCCACTGCTTTATGACAAGTCCATGTCCTACCTGGTGGAGCCAGGGAGATGTGATGGGAGAGGTCAGAATCCTTTATTCCCTACAAACCCACCCAAACTGAGCAGCACCCAAAGAGACACCATCGGTTCACAAACCACACTGTACCCTCAACATGTTTTACAACCACCTGTGCCCGAGGATTGGCTGAGTTGTTCCACATGCCTGGCACAAGGATTAGGTTTGGAAATGACCTTCAAGATGATTTGAATCCAACCACTACATCAGAATTGCCCAGGCCACCACTAAACCATGTCCCCAATATGTTTTATGAACACTTGCAGGGCTGGTGCTTGTGCTGGTGCATGCAGGGCCGTGCAGGGAGCAGTGCATGCCCTGCAGCCCCCTGTGCTGTGTTGCAGGTGGGGGTGGTGAGTGCCTTTGCCCAGACCCTGCGCAGGTACACGTCCCTGAACCACCTGGCGCAGGCGGCGCGCGCCGTGCTGCAGAACACGTCCCAGATCAACCAGATGCTCAGCGACCTCAACCGCGTGGACTTTGCCAACGTGCAGGTAAAACCACGGGCTCCTCTTCCCCCTGAGCTGCTCCACAGCTGGGGCTGCACAGCCAGGTTCTCTCTGCTGGTACCCAGTGAATTCAGCTCCCAGTGCTGTTCACATGTGTGAACAAGGTGATGGGTGCTGGTGTTGCTTTGCCGGGTGTTGTTGTAGGACACGAAAGAAAGATGAGAGACTCTAAATATTTCAGAAGGCAAAGAGCATAGAAAAAAGGCTTTATTGTCTAATTCTTACTACCTTTTATAAGATGTTCCTATACTGACTTAACAGGATTGGTGAATAGGAACGACACTTCTCTAATCCTATTAGTTAAATTAGAAAAACAGCAAAACAACACCTGGAGAAAGATTCTTTTGAGAAAGGAGAGTTGTTTGCCAAGATTGTTTTGAGAAGAAGCTTTCTCAAGAAATTTTTCCTTGGGAAAAAGTTAGCAGCTGCTAGCAGGCTAAAATCTCTCAGACCCAGAAATATCAGGCCCACAAATTTTCCACCTTGCTGTGAGCAGTGGGAAAGGAGCTTCTGTAAGACTCAAAGGTCATTAAGGTTAGAAAAGACCCCCAAGACCATCCAGTCCAACCTTCAGCTGAACCCCACCATGCTCACTAAACCGTGTCCCACCTCCACTCATTTTTTGAATACTTCCAGGGGTGGTGACTCCATCACTTCCCTGGGCACCCCATTTCAATGCTTCACCACTTTGCCAGTGAACAATAAAGAGCTACCAACAATTATGTTGTTCTAAAAATACTGTGATCCAGACAGATCAGAGGGGCAGTGATTCAGAGCTGGTTTGCAGCCCTTGCCTGCTGGAAATTAATTCCTGAGTTGGGATGCAACACCATGCAGGCCTGGCATGAGAAACTGTGAGCCCTTCCTTGTTGGAACCCTGGGCACTGAGAATTTCAGATTTTCTGTGCTGACAGGCACTGACCCTCAGGAAAACACTACATTTGACCCGAGGCCTTGGAAAAGGTTTCCAAAATTGAGTGGATATGTAGTTTGAATAGCAATGTGTGATATCACAGAGTGAAAAACTCAGAGTTTAAGGTTTTAGAATATAGTAATATATATATAAAGCA
>VZSR01000386.1:361194-379956 GCA_013398615.1 Brachypodius melanocephalos
AGGAGAATGACAGAAATTCAGCCAAAAGGATAAAAAAATAGGATAAAGAGAAGCTGGAATTTCCCTGGGCAGCAGAGCCAGGTGAGCACCAAGCAGGTATTGACAGGTGACAGCTTCAAGCTGAGACTCTTCCAGCTGCTCAGCAGGTCCTGGCATGAGCAGGGAGCAACCCCCCCCAGGCAGGACTGGCCCCAAGCTCACATTTAGGGGTGGTGGTGGAGGAATGTGGAGCCCATAGGATGAGAGGCTGAGGATCCCATCTGCCTACAGCTTGTCCTGGGATGTGGGGATGTGCTGGAAGTGCAGGGACAAGCTCAGGACCAGCAGAGTCCCCAGGCTGAAAAGGTGTGAACAGTAACAAAGCTTTGAAGTGTTGGTGCAGCCCCCTGGCCACTCCACAGGCCTCTGGATAGAGCTGTGAGGACTGAGCCTCCCTGCCCCAGTCCCACGTGCCCTCATCTCTCACGTGCCTGAGTCCAAACTATTTCCTTAATCATCACAGGCAGCTTTCCCAAGTGATCCCTGAAGCCAACCACAGTCTCTCCTGGGCTGTGTCCCCACAGCTCCCCTGACCCACTGCCTTCACCTGAGCACCAAACACTGACAAAAACCAAAAACCAGGGCCCAGGGCCTGGAGAGGACATGCAGAGCAGGGAATGGGGCTGTACAGCTGAGCATAGGAGAGCTGCCACAAGCAACAGGAATGGGATGTTTGCTCCAGCAGCCCCAGCTCCAAGAGGATCTGGGGACCAGCCCAGAGCAAGGTGAGCAGCAGAGCTGGCTGGGGAGAGAGGGACAGTGCAGTCCCCAACGTAGTGGCACATCAAGGACAGGATGCAGGCACAGCATGAGCACAGAGCACCCCATGGATCCATCAGAACCCAAGCTGCAACAGGAAACAGAAGTGCCAAAGTCCACAGCATCCACCTGCCTGTCCCAAGGAGGAGCCTCCAAGAAGGAACGAGCCACTCTGGCAAATCAAGAGGACCAAGAATGCTCTACTCCAGCCAGGCAGCTGAGAGAACCCAGGAAAGCAAATGCCACGATGGACTCAATTCTCAGCTCAGCTTTTAAAGCTCTTCCAGGCCCACCTGGGCTGCCCTGGGGCCCTCTGAGCTCGGACACAGCGCCCTGCCCCAGCAGCTGGCTGTGGTGGGCAGTCCTGCCCTGGCCCCATACAGTACCCACGGTTGTAAGTGCTTTGCATACATAATTCACCATCATGCAGATACATTTCAGCATGCCCTGGGCCCCACAGATGTGTCCTCCTGCAGTAGAGAGGTCCTTCATTGCAGGTAGGGCTCGTCATGTGCGTTGGACTCCAGCCCTCTCCTGCTTCAGCTGCAGGGCCTGGGGCTGTGGCAGCCTGGCAGCTGCTGCCCACGCTGGGGGTGGCACTGGGGGCTCAACAAACACCAGCACCAAGGGAGCAGCTGGTCACAAAAAGAACCATATTTACAGAGCTACAGTCAGCTTCAATGGGTTATGTGTGCAGAGAGTCACCGAAACCAGCCGGGAACAACGAGCTGTGCATCCCACAGATCCTGCCAGGAAAAACACGGGTACCAACACGGATTTCACAGCTTCGTTGGCACAACTAAGGCAGGAGATTCACGGCTAAGCAGATCCTCCCTGCCCAGGCAGTAACGCTCCAGAGGTGATTATGACAAGAGGGAATGGTGGCGAGGTGGGGCACAGCACAGAGCAAAGGTCTTGGCCAGGGAGCCCCATGGAGGATGAGGTTTCTCCTTCCTAAATGTGTCTCTGCATGCAAGAGCAGCACCCCTCGTACCAGACATCATCACAGCCTGCGAGGCCACCGAGGGAAGCGAGAGTGAAGGATGCACACACTCAATGGAGGCTCCTCCTCTGCCTCCTCCGGTGTCCAGGCAGGGAACCCCTCGGTCACAGCACCGAGGAATCAGGAACCAAAGCTCTACAGTGATGCGTAGCGGGGCGACCTGCCAGCAAGAAGGGGATCTGACCTGCTTATCAGGGAAGGGGAGGGGGCTGTGCTCACCCCCAGCAATTCAATCACAGCTGGATCCCACCTCCTAGAGGCTGGAGCCCACTGCAAATCTACAGCCCAGCCTTTCTGTCCCATCAGCCAACACGGGTTTCAGCTACTGACCAAGAGGGACATCAGGAACGGTCACAGACATCTCAGAGGCTCTGAAGGAGCAGGAGCACAGAGACTCAACTATACAGGGTGCAAGAGTCCAGAGCCAGAAAGCAGCGCCCTGGGGAGAAGCTGAAGGCAGCTGTTGTGTTGTGCATGGGCTGCTCATCTGGCTGGTGGCTGGGAAAGGACCGGGTGAGCCAGCGTGACATTCAGGGAGTCATTGTGCTGCACCAGGGACGTGTGCTTGTAGTGCAAGACCAGGTCCTTGAGGGAGGCGTAGAGGTTGTAGGGTTCAGCAAATCCATAGCCTGTCGCTGTCTTGTAGATCACACAGTGCTTGGTGTCACCATCCACCCTGCCAGGAGACACGGGAGCCTGGGTCAACACTGAGACAGGGGAGCACAAGCAGGGCCACCAAAGCAGAGTAAAGATACACCTGACCCTGTCAGGAGAAGCCAAGGCAGATGGGAACTGTCACCTCCAGCATCTGGCAAGGGGAGGATGGAGTGATGCAGGAACACAACCTGGGCCAGCCCCATCCCATCCCGTCCCGTCCCGTCCCATCCCATCCCACCTGCACAGGGATACTCACACCACGGAGCAGGCATAGCAGCCCTTCTGGCTGCTCTCTCGGATCAGGAAGGTGCCGTCCCGTTTCCCACACAGCATCTCCTCTGCCTGCACGCGGTTGATCTTCCCCACGTACCACGTCCGCTCCTCATGGTGGGGCAGCTCCTCCTCATCATCCATCATGGAGTACTGGCTGCAATCGAGCACAGGCAGGGTTAGATTTCCTAAATTTGGGGGTGTGGCCCCCACATCTCCCCACACTGCCAGCTGCCATCATCCATCTTGCAGGGAAGATATCCTCAGCCCCCAGGCAGGGAGCTGAGATTTGCCCAGGGCCACAGCACGGGCAGAACCAGCTGCACAGCCTGTGCTCCCGCATCCCCCAAATCCCACGGCATATAAGCAGGACACTCACTCCTCTGTCTCGTTCTTGATGCCCAGCCACTCGTTGATCTTCTTCTGCCGGGCACCCTTCTGCGTCAGCCACCTGGGGAAGGAGGGCAGAGCTGAGCATGGCCATCACCAGAGGGCAGCAGCCGCCGCTGCCGGGGACCGCCGAGCCCCGAGGCTGCGCTGCGGGAGCGGCTCCTGCTCACGGCAGGCTGCGAGCCGGTCCAACGAGCCCCGGAGCCCTGGGGGAGGCAGGCGGATGGCTCCCGGGCCGCTGGGGCACTACGTACACCAAGTACTGGTCCCGCAGCTTGCGCAGCTGCATCAGGTCTGGCTTGAGGCTGTTCATGCGCTTGTCGATCTCCCGGTTCTCCGAGGCTTGTTTCTTCAGGTCCTGCTCCAGCTTCATCTTGCTGTCATGGATCTCTGTGATGCGGGATTTGAGCTTCTCCGAGTTCATGAGGATCCTGGGAGAGAGAGAGGGGGGTTTGGGCTGTGAGCCAGAGTGGGGGAGGCGGAGGAGGCAGCCTGCCAGCTCCAGCCCACAGCATGCTGCTGGAGAGACAAGGAGTCCGCGTGCCTCGGCTCTGTGCTGAGCCAGGAGGATCCTTTCAGCCCCTGGGGCCCTTCTCCAGGCAGGGCAGGCCACCACCACCCCCATCCTCACCGTTGCACCTCCTTCTCATTGCCCTCCCTCCGGAAGCGCTCGATGTACTCCTTGCTGCACTTCTCCTGTGTCTGACACTGCTCCTCAAAGATCTTGATGGTCTCATTGAAGGCCTCGATTGCCGTCCTCTTCATCTGCAGCTCCTGGGGGAAAGGGAAGGAGAAGGTGAGGAACATTTCTGCACATTTGCATCCCCTCTTTCAACTCCCCCAAAGCAGCTCTGTTCTTGCTGCAGCCAAAATATCCCCCTCTTCAAAGCCTGTCCTCTGAGGAGTTCCTGTAGGTCCATGAGCTGACGAATGGGGCAACAGGTGCCCCATCTCTGGTCTCCTCTGTGCACAGCGGAGTGGCTGCCAGCACTCAGGGGGTCACACAGCAGCCCTTGGGGGTCTCAGGCAGCCCGTGGGGAAGGCAGTGCCCACATACCTGGGATGTGCGTGTGTACTCCTCATACAGCAGGTCGTACTCCCAGCTCTTGTCCTGGTACTGCTGATGATAAACCTTCAGCTGCTCACCCACAGCTTCCACGCTGTCTTCCTTCACCACCTGGTCCTGCCATAGGCACAGCCTCAGTCAGGACCTGCACCAGCTGGTCCCACAAAACCCCACAACAAAACATTCCAGCACACAAGGGAGAGGGATGGGACATTGTTATCTACCAAAGGGGCAGGGATGGATGAACACATGCCTCTGGCTCAGGCTGTGCTTGCCAGCCATGTCCCTGCAGCACAGGCCTCACCTGCTGGTACTTGGAGATGGGGTAGAGCAGCCTGGTGTCCAGCTTGGCATTGTACTGGGCGAGTGATTCGTGGCGGTAGTGGGTGATGAGCTCCACCACCGAGCCGAAAGTCAGCGGCTCCGAGAAGCCGTACTTGCCTTCCCGATGGAAGATCTTGATCAGCTTGTTATTGCCTCCCTTCCTGTAGTGGAGGGGAGAGAAGAGGGCACTTACCACCATCCCGGCACCCTACACCAGCCAGAGAACTTGGCATCCCTGCAGCTGGAAGCACAGGGACATGTTCCACGAGCTGCATGCCTGAGGCTCCCAAGGGCTCCCAGCTTCCAGAAGATCCCAAAGCCCTACCTGAGTGTGAGTGTGTATTCCCCCTGGATCTTGCTGGAGGCATCACGCACCAAGAAGGTCCCATCTGGTGTGTCCCGCAGCTTCTCATTCACCTCCTCCCTGCAAGGAACAGGGTTATCATGGCCTGAGAGGTGGCCCCAAGGCTCACCTGATGGACAGGGCACCCCAAATCTGAGCTGCCAGTCACCTCCTTACCGAGAAATGTCCCCCCAGTACCACTCAGCGTCCTGCAAGGGCGCGTTGTTCCCGTTGGCCAGGCTGGCTGCACTGGGCTTTGGCTTTGGTGGTTTGGGAGGCAGGGCTGTGAAAGGAGGGATGAAACAGGGTGAGCCCAAATCTCAGCTTCCCACTGGCAATCCCTTGGAGTGCTGAGTCCCCCTCCCTGCAGTGACTGGCTGGGGAAGGCCTCTTGGCCACCCTGGAGCTGCTCCAGGCACATCTCCAGCAGCTGAACACCTTGAGCTGGCCTCCAGGCACAGCTGGGCTATCAAAACGCCCCTGGCAACCCAATCATGGGCGCAGAGAGTCCACACCCACAAATGCCAGCGCCTCAGGCCCCAAGGAGGGGGTGTCTCAGTACCTGGAGGCAACTGTTCTGGCTCCAGCTCCTTTGTCTGCAGAAGGGTCTCAAGAAACAGCACAGAGAAGTCAGGGCTCAGCTCTGGGCTGCAGGGAGAGAAGAGGCAAGTTAAGAACAGCAGCTGAGGGGTAGAACATGGCAATGCTCCCATGTTCCCTGGTTCATTCCCAGGCTGACAGGGCAGAAAGGTCTCTGTCCCGGCTCTGAGTCCCACCTCTGTGTGCTGCCAGCAGTTTAATCCCACGTGCAGCCCAGCAGGGGCTGTGGGCAGCCCTGCTGTTCCAGGCTGGACTCCTTGTCCTGGCAGCCCAGTGGCCGGAGCT
Source organism: Brachypodius melanocephalos (assembly GCA_013398615.1). Classification (NCBI taxonomy): domain Eukaryota; kingdom Metazoa; phylum Chordata; class Aves; order Passeriformes; family Pycnonotidae; genus Brachypodius; species Brachypodius melanocephalos. Next base: position 366,931 of record VZSR01000386.1, read on the forward strand.
GGGAACACTGCTGGGACCAGAAAGCTGACGTACCTGGCGCCAGGCAGCCGGAGGAGAAGGGGGCCGAAGATCTCTCCCAGGGCCCGAGGGTGGAGGGTGTTGCTCTCGGCCTGCTGCGATACCTTCCCCAGATGCCGGAGCAGGAACTGCAGGGTGAGCGTGTTCTGGAGCGGGACTGCAGGCGACTCCAGGGCCAGCAGCAGCTGCTTCCGGCAATTCTCTGGCTGGGGGATCTCTGGGGAGAGAACAAGACACGAGGGAAGAGCTGGGACAGCCGGCAACACTCTCCATGCTCCAGCTGCGTCACAGCACAGGAGCGCTGTCAGCAGTGGGGCCGTGTGCCAGGCCCCACAGGGACACGGATTATTTTAATATCCCAGATGTGTCCACCCCACCCAGCTGCCCAAGGCAGCCAGGGGAGGCCCTTACCCTGCAGGATGCGAAGGATATCTCCATGCACTGACACTGGCACCACTGGGGAGGGCAGGTCCTGCAGGTAACCTCGCAGTGCCTCGCCCAGGGAATGAACGTCCAGGGGCTCCAGGTCACCCAGAGTCCAATCTGTCAGGGCACAGATTTCCCATGGGAGGGTGGATACAGCACTGGGTGCCCAGCTGGCAGCTCTGGTGCTGCCAACACCCATCCCAGGAACTGTCATACAGCAGACAGCTATCATGAGAGCTCACCAGCACCATGAGGGAGCTCAGGCAGCCTTCAGGCAGCCCATGCGACAGAGGATGTGCACCTCAGAAATAAGCTGGCTCTGGGAACCCCAGCAGTTCCCCTTGGGAGAAGGCAGACGTCATTCTGGGTACCCACAACCTTTGCCCTGAGCCCCAACACAGGAATTCTGGGCAGGCATAGCTTGGGTGAGAGTTTTGCTCCTCACTGCCAGCAAGAGTCGAGTGCAGACTGAGCAGCCACACGCTGAACCCAATGGGGAAAACACCTCCCTTGAACACATGCACCAAACACATGTTGGGAAGCACATAAAGCCTGTCCTGAGAGCACAGCCCAGGCTGACAGCACCACGTGCTCGGGGTTTGAGGAAGGTCTGCAGGAGGGGACTCTCCAGCGTGGTGCCAGATGAGGCCCCAGCCCAGCCAGAGGCAGATGGCTCCCCCGGCTCCACGGCAGAGACATGGGGAGCCATGGCTCCACCCACCAAGCCGAGCTGAAAGATCCTCCCCTGCTTATTAGTGGTGTGACAGAGCCACAGAAGCCTCCACCAGCCCATCAGCAGAGCACCCCAAAGACAGCAGGGGACATGTACAGGGGTTCACTTGTTTGCCTGTGAGTATCTGAGCCAGCACCACATCCCTTTGTTGCCCCCCACGGATGGTCCCAGGAATCCCCCGTCCCATCCCTTCCACGCAGGACAAGGACGTATTGGGATGGGGACAGCCCAGCCCCAGAAGCAGCGTGCTGGGAGTCAGGAACTGCCGGGGACAGGCGAGCCTGGCCTGGATTGCATTACTGCTGGCACTGTCACATCCACTAATCTCCTCCATCTGAGCCGATTCGCCTCCACCGCGCCGAGCTGGTTCTTACCGGTTCTCAGCGCCTGCCTCAGTTCGGAGCCAGATGTCCTGTACAACATCTCGCTGTCCAACCCTGCGGAAGGGGGGACACTGCTGTCAGCTCCAGCACAGGCACTGTTTTGGTGCCAGCTGGGCAATGCCTGTGGCACAGCAAACCAGCCTGGATGGTGTCCAAGCCAACCCCCTGCAGAGGCTGCTGCAGCCCCCTTGGCCCCCAGGACACCCGGTTCAGTGGCCCCATTTCTCTACCATGGCACAGATCCAGGCTGGAAGCACTTCCCAAACCCCAGCACCCAGTGCGGGTAGGTGCTCAAAGCAAACACCCTCACAGGCCTCAACAGCTCAACCCAGGGAAGAACATGAGAGCAGCTGTGTCCTGTGAGTCTCACAGAGCTCAGCTCTCATTGTGGGGTTTTGGGGTGTATCAGCATCCCGTGCTCAGCATTGCCCCCTTACCTTTCTTCTCAATAGCTTCCACCAGCTTCACCAGGAGTGGTGGAGCAATCTCGGGAGGGCTGAACTGCTCCTGCAAGTCTGGGAGAGGAGACCCTGGGGGAGAGGGAGGGAGAGAAGGGCTCAGCACCAGCTCAGCCCTCAACAGCAGAGCTGGGCCAGGGCACAACGCAGGCAACTCCCAACAGGAGCAAGGAAAGCTGTGGCCCCCATTGTGAGGCTGTGTCCCAGGCAAACACAGCATGGAGCCTGCAAGGAACCTGCCCAGGAGCCAGCACAGCACTTGTTGAGCTCCAGCCCTGTGTGCACAGGGAGATATCTACTGCTCTGTGCAGAGGCTTGGAGACAGAGCCCATCCCCCTGGGGACCCGTGCCCCCGGGCAGGCAGCACAGGGGTTAGCAGGGCTCCTGGAGCTCAGGGCTGGGTCCCTGCCCAGCACAGGGACTGCGCAGGGCTGGCAGCAGAGCAGGGCCAGGGAGCTCACTCTGCTCTGCTCCGTGGTGAGCTGTGATTAATCCAGCGATTCAGACAGAACGCCATGTCAGCAAATTCCTGCCCTTAATTGCTCGTTTAACATGGAAACCGGCCCTGTGCTTCCCCCTCCCCATGAGCCCACAGCCTCTGTGCAAGCTGCTGCAGGGCACAGACTGCCCATGGCACGGGACCAGGGTCCCCTCATTCCTGGGGGATCTGCAGCCCCATGTTGGGTGGTATTTCATTGTCATTTCCAGAAAATCTTCAGGTTCTGGCTCCAGGCACCCCCTTCCCCTGTGCATGCCAGGGCAGGAGCACGCAGCCCTGGCTGAGGAGCTGCCAGCAGGAGGTTTGCCGAAGGATGAGCGGTGCCAGGCTCCATCCCGCTTCCAAAGGAGCACCAGCCAGAGCAGGAGGTTCCTCCAGGCTGGTCCACAGCACCTGGCAGACCCTGGGGAGCCTGCAGTGGGTGAGGACACCCAGCACACCCCACTCTGCAGAGGCAGAGCCAAGAGGCTGCTCCCCATTGCGAAACAGCTCCGTTGTCATGGATCTGACCCGAACTCGCCTGGTGTGGTCTCACCACAAGGCGCAGCAAGCTGGAACTGCGCACCCAGCTCAGCCTCCTGCACCCACAGCCTCGAGGGGAGACACAACAGCCATGGGAAGGGAAGCACACGGGTCAGGCACCCAGCAGCTCTGCTGTGCTGCTGGGCATGGGGGGGACAATCCCCCACTGGAGCGAGCTCCTGGGCACGGGAAGGGGCCCAGCGTGGTGTGGGTCGGTGTGGAGAAGCTGCAGGCAAGCTTCCAGGCTGGCAGCTCCCAGCCTGACCCTTGGGAAGGGCTGAAGGGAGAGTAAATACTGGTGCTGCCCACGTGGCCCGGCCGGGAATGTGCTGCTTCAGCAGGCAGCAGCTTGTCTTTTTTTGTCAGGCACAGAGCAGGAGCCAGCAGCAACTCCTGAGCCTGCCGGGCCTCCGGGTTGGGCCGCCGCGAACAAGGCTGCTCACAGCACGGCCCGGGCAGCTGCGGAAATATTCCCGAGCCGCATTTTCCGCTCGTGTTCTCTGCGGAAGGCAAACACCAGCAGCTCGTAAATCCACTGGCAGAACGCGCTGGGGCTCGCTGCTCCGCGGGGCCGGCCCCGCTCGAGGGACAGCTGTGGTGCTGGCCCTGCTCCACAAGTGACACCGAGGGGCTAAGGGGTCCCTGCCAGCCAGGGCAGGACCTGGGAAGCAGGGAAGGAGCTCCATGGGGCTGCCAGGAGACGGTTCTGCACCTCCTAAAGTGCACACCATGAAGAAATAAGACAGGCTTGGCTCAAATACGGTTTTTCCATTGCAAAAAAATGTGTCTTCCCAGCAGAATACAGAAATAAAGCGTCACAGAATATCCTGAGCTGGCAGGGACCCACAAGGATCTTCAAGTCCAGCTCTTAAGTGAATGGCCCATACAGGGATCAGACCTGCAGGCTGAGTGTAAAGTGGCTCTGGGGGTTTGAACTGCCTCCCTGCAGGCCCTGCCTGTGGCCAGAGAGGAGGTTGACTCTGGGGATGCCCCCACAGGAGACAAGGACAGGGCTGGCACTGGTCTCACGTGCCCTGGTACCACACTCTCCATCCCTGGGCAGGATGCAGAGAGGCTGGCTTTTGATTTCCTTCCCAAATTTGTCTTTTCTGTGTTTCAGGAGCTTTGGCACGTATCTTGTTCCACGTCCACTGGTGGCTTTGACCACCCAGACACACCCCCACCAAGCCCCCTCCAGAAGAGAAGAGAGCCAAGGAGGGCAGAAATCCAGCCCCCGAGGGAGCGCCGGGCCGCAGGCAGGCAAAGCCAGCACATCCAGCAGAGAGCACATCCCAGGCTCCTGAGAGGAGCAGCTTTCTTGGAAAGGCAGGTTGTGAGAGGGATGACTCAGGTCAGGCTCTCTCTGCCAACCCAAACGCGCTCAGGGCCCGGCCGCATTCTCACCCTGCGGAGATGTTTCCTGGGGCCGCCCCTCCGGCTCCGGGAGCAGGAGTGAGGGAGGCAGCTGCAGGGAGCCACACCAGCCCCACAACCCCGGTTTCGTAAGACCCCAGAGGTGTTTTCACACAGCCAGAAGCATCTGCTGGGGTAGCTGTGGCTCCCAGGCAGAGAGGGATGGGAGGATGCAGCATTGCCAGCTGGGAGCGTTCCCTGGCACCCTCCAGCTCCTGCTGCTGACCCCGCTCCTCCCATGTACAACAGCACGAGTTCTTCTACAAGGCATGGGAAAGCAAAATGTGGCTGTCACCCTTCTGAGAATCACAGAATGGTTTGGATTGGAAAGGACCTCAAAAGATCACCCAGTTAAAACCCCCCTGCTTTGTGCAGGGACATCTTCCACCAGATCAGGTTGCTCCAAGCCCCATCCAGTTTGATCTGGAACACTTCCAGGGATGGGGCAGCCACAGCTGCTCTGGGAAACCGGTGCGAGTGCCTCACCACCCTCACAGTCAGGAATTTCTTCCTAACATCTAATCTAAATCTCTCCCTCTTTTAATTTAAAACTTCCCCCTTGTCCTATCGCTATCTGCCTGTATAAGAAGCCTCTCTCCCTCTTTTATATAAGCTTCCTTTAAGTACTGGAAGGCCACAATAAGGTCTCCCAAAGCCTTCTCTTCTCCAGGTGAACAACCCCAGCTCTCCCAGCCTGGCTCCAGAGCAAAGGGGCTCCAGCCCTAGGAGCACTTCTGTGGGCTCTCCCCTGGATTCACTCCAACAGGTCCACATCTTTCTTGTCTTCTCCAGACCGAGACTCAGCACTGCAGGTGGGGTCTCACAAAGGAAGAGTAGAAGGGGGAAACCTGGGGGCTGCTGAGCCCTGGCCACAGGGTTTATGTGCCTGGGAGCCAAAAAAACAGGCTAAGAGCAGGCAGCTGCCACAGCTCCACAGGCAGGGCTGAGGCACGTTGGCTCTCCCAGACCAGGTCTGTGCCAAGGCCAGGCTGGCTGGGAGGCAGCTGCAGGTGCAGGACAGCCCATGCCCAGCCCCAGGGTGGCTGCCCGGCCCCAGCGAGGGCTCTGCGACCCACGGGGTGGGCTGGCTGCCAGGCAGACAAGCAATTAGCTCCAGTTCTCAGAAGCACTCTTTTAGACCCTGACTTTTCTCCTCTTGCCCAGAGACAAGTAATTGTGTCTCTCAGCAGGGCTGAGCAGCTCTTGGCAGGGAGCACTGCCCCAGGCGCTGCAGAGGCGGGGAGGTGGTGGTTGGGAGAGGTCAGGACTTATCCTGAAGGGAGGGAGCCTGGCAAAACTCAGTGGAGCTGGGAGAGGGACCATGGGGATCTTGGCTGGTTGCAGAACAGAGAGGGAGAAGGATCTTTGAGATGTAAGAGTGGGACAAAGCTTGCCCCAGGAAGCTCTGCTGAGCAGATTGACAAGCTGGAGAAACAAAGTGCTTTTCTCTGGGCCAGGAATGAGAGAGGCCAGCTTTTGGTTGTGATTTAACTGCACTGCTGCTGGTGGGGCAACCCAGTGCTGCCGAGCTGAGGGTTTCACTGCTGTCCTACAAAGCCTACTCACACACTCTCATCTGTCACACAGCCAGACTGGAGCTGTCCCAGAGGAACAGGGCACACAGCAGGGCTTACCTTGCTCCAGAGCCTCGGGCAGCCGGCAGCCGCCGGCCCCCGGCGTGGCAGGCAGGGGTCTCTGCACTCGGGGCCGGTGCGAAGGGACGGCGATTTTCACCGGCCCCACGTACTCCACGTAGGTGCCAGGAAAGTCCCCCTTCTGCTTGGTGCGCTCGTTGACACCCAGGATCCACCCGATCTGATTGGGGGTCTGTTCATCTCCATCTTTGAAGCCCAAGGCTTGCAGGGCCCCCTTGCTGACGACCAGGATGTCTCCAGGCAGCAGGTCAATGTCCTCCTCGCGCTCCTTGCGGTAGGGGTAGAGCGCGCGGTACTGGAAACCGTCGGTGCTGCCCATCCTCTCTGCCAGGGGAGAAGGGCTCTGAAGGGTAAGGCAGCACGTTCCAGGTGGGAGAGGAGGGCCCTCAGAGGCAGCTCTCCCCCATCAGCACTCTGAACTGTCTCTGTGTGAACTGGCACCCCAGGAGCCTGGTCTGGGTGCCCCAGAGCGCTTAGGTGCAGCCCCTTTTCCTCAGCTTGAAACCACGATTCAACCAAATTATGGAGCAAAGGGAGAAGGAGACGAACATAATCCAGCACTGGTGAGAGGGCATGCAGCAAAGAAACCCGAGATCAGGGTCTGTTTCACCAAAAAAGCCAGTCTCTTGGAGTCTGGGGAGGAAAAGCACAGTAGGCTTCCAGCCTGGAACAGTGTTGCACACTACGTTCCCCTTCCCAGTGCCTGCAAAGAGAAGAAGAATTGTCACTGCACAGCCAGGCACCCCACACCCTCCTGACACGCCAACATTCAAACCAAGGGTTCACCTGAGAGAGGCAGGACTCGTTTCTCTCCTACCTAGCAGGTGATGCTGAGCCCTGGATCCAAGCAGGGCGTGCTAATCCTGATTTACACTCCCAAAAGCAAGTGAGGAGCCAGTGGCTGCGGGCAGGAATGCTACCTCCTCTCTGCTACAGCCAGGCACCAGCTCTGCATCTCAAAGAGGTTCACCCCTGCTTCTTCAGCTTACCCTCCTCTCAGCACTTACGCAAACAAGGAGACAACAAGTGGGACAAAACAGCCTTTATGCAGGATAACTTTTGCATACAGAAAAGGGTGACCCTGCACCCAACCAGCTGCAGGCCCTGAATAGGAGCAGAACAAACAGATTTAACCTTCCCTTGTTGAATCGATTAAATTTCACAGTTCACCTTTACAACTTGCCATGCAAACCCCCACAAAGGCATCTTCTGAAGGGAGCTGCCCACAAATGTAGGTTAACCACGCTTTCAGCAAAAGGCTTTCGAGATGCACTGCCATTCCCACAGAGCAGCACTTCAAAGCTTTGCTCTGAGCAAAAAGTCAATTTTTGAACTTTTCAAAAGCAGCAGCAGCAGCATCAAGTGCAGGCACAGGTTCTTTTTGCAGAGATGGAGGCAAAAGGAGTTAAAATAATCTTCTAGAAGCCTTCAAGTCTACTTAAAGCTCCTAACTGCCTTTCAGCTATTCAGAGAGAAATTGAATATGCTGCCTGCCCTGCCCAGAAATCCACCAAAAAGAATAAACCTGGGTTATAACATGTTGTTGAGGAGATGTACGAGCTGGGACATTTCCACCAGCCAGGCACGTCCTCTTTTCCCATCCCCTCCTGGCTGCACAGGCCAGTTTTCCACCTCCCTCAGGCAAATCCCAGAGTTCTGGTTCCCGCAGAAATGGCACGTGGCCGAGGACCAGACCTACAAGGTACCAGGGCAGCCAAAGCCCAGCCTTCCCAGGGACACCCTGGGCCTGCTCAAACGCTGCAGGCCTGTTAAAGCTGTTTTGGCCCAGAAACCACCTCAAACTCTTGAGTCTCATCTGAAAACTCTTAACGAGCAGGAAGGTGCTTCTCAGGGCTGTGGGAGCCGGAGCAGAGGGAGGAGAGGAGGCAAAGGGAGCCAGGACACCCTTCCCAGAGGGGTCAGTGAACAACCAAGCACGGCACGAAGCCAAGGCTGCTCTGACTGCTGGTTGGACTCTGTGACAAGTCACCAACGGTGGTGATCTGCAGGATTTCAAAAGAACCCTTCCGGGCCAGCAACACCTCACAGTTCATATCAGCTACAAATCCCTCTTTCCTCTTCCACGTGGTATCACCCCTACACATGTCACCACACCTGCACGTGTCACCACCCCTGCACGTGCTGCTACAAAGTCTGAGATCGGGGTGAGTCCCCCGAGAGGAGCCAGCCCCACCTCTCAGCCAGGCTCTCCAGCCCGGCACCAGGGCTCCTTCCCTTGACAAGGACAAAAGGCACAAAGAGGCCATGGCACAGGAAACCTGTGCAGCAGCCAGAGCCCGCACCGCCTGCCTGAGCTCGGGCAGGCATCCCAGCCGGGCTGTCTTTGCCATGAATGAACAGGCACTGCCTGTGGGGAGGTGAGGCACTTGCGGCCAGAGGCGGGTGGGGAACAGGATTGAGCCTGATCCAGCTTGCTGGAGAGCTTCTCCTGAACTCCAGGAGCAACACCAGACTGTAGAATTCATGGAGAGACCCTACAGAGGTTTCTGATGTTCACGGGGGAAGCAGCACATTCCTGCAGAGCCACTGTGAAAGCTCCCATCATGCTGGGATGGTGGCTGCAGGGAACTCGCAGCAGAGCCCACATTTCCCCAGTCCAACCAGCCCCAGCCAGGAAAATATTACTTCATAATCCAGAGCATAAAAAGAGATTTATGACCAGGCTCACTGGCTGCCCCTCTGAGTGCTGCCTGTCAGGGTTCCCTAGAGCAGAGTCGCTGTGCCGGGGGCACTGTCTGAATGCCAAGGGCCTGAGTGGCCATTGCCAGCTGAGCACGGCATTGGCAGCTCCCTCTCCTCCCGGAGAGGACAGAGCCCAGAGTCACCCAGAGGCAGCAGAGCCCAACCCCAGCAGGGTCGATGCTCCCCTGCAGGCACCCCCCAGCTTCCACCCGCGGATCCCAGCCCCGACTCCAGGCGCCTCCGACAAGCCGGTGCAGCTGAAGAGGCTGGAAGGACAAAACGCTCAGGCCTGGCAAACTTGTTCAGTAGCTTTTAAAAGCAGATCTGAGTGGAGGGGTGGGAAGAGGAGAGTGACTCTGGAGCACAGAGTGTCTCCAAAGAGCAGGTCCCACAGCTTCTTCCAACCAACTCTTTCCACAGCCTTCTTCCCTGGGGTGGGAATGTAGGCACAGCTCTGTGCCACCGCATTCTGCACGTCCCAGTGGGTCACTGGGCACATGAAAAATTCCAGAACTCAGAGCCAGGCTATTCCTGGAGAAGCCTCACCTGCTTTCCTCACGCTCAGCCCAGGCAGGCACTGACTGCTCGTGAACATGAGTGAAGAGCCCCCCAGGAGACCCAAATCCTCATGGCTAATGCCAGCACCGTCCTCTCCAGAGGCAGCAGCTGTCCTCTGCTCTGCCACGGACCCAGCCAGAGGCTTCCCTGGCTGAGCTGCAGGAAAGCTCTGCACCCCCGGAGAGCAGCTGACAGAGTCTTTGGGGATTGGGAACACACACTTCCCAAAGCCCTGGAACAGCTCTTTGGAGGGAAGGCAGCGCCGAAAGGCCGGGACACGCACGAGCCTGTCGGCTGGAAGCACACCTCCGAGCAGGAGAGAGGCAGCACCTTGCCAAAAGATTTCTGCTGGGCCCAGCTCCAGGTTTGCTCGGCTCTCGGAGAGGAACCTCGTGTGTCTGTGCTGGCGAGCACTTGCTTAGTTAGGCTGCTCTGAAAAAACCATGCATCAGACAGCTAAATACCTTTGGTAAATCTATCTCAGTGCCCAGAAACAATCCCTCGATTCATTAACTGCTGTCAATACTTTCTTTGTTTAATACATCGGTTTGAAACAAAAAACACATTACAAGCCTTTTTTTCTGTGCCCAGCACATAAATAAAAGCATCTTAACATTTTAAATGTGGTTCCTGTGCTTTTTAACCCAGTTCCAAATGCAGTTCAAAGTGCAGCTTGACTTGAAGTGAGACTGAGTTACTTTCCTTCCAAAGGGGGAAAGAATGCATAAAAATATTTAAAAGAAGAATATGCTCACAACAGTATACACAGCTCCAACCTCCCCAAGTTATATGAGATCCTCAGCAAGCAAAACAAACACCATATCAAGTTTGAACTGCAAGTTATAGACAAAAAGAACAAACTTTTCCTTTAATAAAAAGAAAATAGAACAATGCAATGATGGATGGGAATAAAAATGGACAGGGAATTGCCTGCCATGGTGACATCTGCTGCTGCATCACATCCTTGTGACCCAGGCAGCCAGGAGAGCTCTGATGGCCTCAGCTCCTGAAGCTGGCAATGGCAAGCGCATCACAGGTCATCCTGTGCCCACCAGCACCCACAACATCGAGTGGCAGAGGCAGAGAGGGCAAGAGCTTGGCAACTGCTGATTTATAGCCAGGACAAACAGCACAGCAAATCCCTCCGCTCCCAGGCAGCTTCCTAGGCCCGCTGCCTCCCCAGCAGGAACAATGACTGGAAAAATGTCTCGCGAGGCTGGAGCCATGAGTGAGGCCATGGAAGAGGCAGCAGTGCCACGAGGAGCTGTGGGGGAAGGAGCCGGGAGAGCCTGCAGGGAGCTGGAGCGGGCGGGAAGTGGAGCTGGACACGCTCCAGCAGCTGCCCCTGGGGAAGCGGCCAGCGGAGCAGGGAGAGCTGGAGCCCGGGCTGGCCACGGCGCTGCCAAGCCAGCTGGTATTTCCTTCCAAACAGGGAAAAGCTGCAGGGGAGGAGGGGAGTTATGCCTCAGCCGTGCCCCAGCCAGGCATGGGACGGCCGAGGCCGTTTTCACCTCTTTTCTTCTCCAGAAATGCTTCCCAGCCAGCCAGCAACAGATCCTCAGGAGCAGCAGCTCCTGCCCACAGCCACAAGCCACCGTTTGCCAGGGACACAGAGCATTCACTGCCCATGCCTGAGTTTCATTACATATTTTGCTTTATTCACCAAAGCCCGAGGAAGTGAAGGAACATCTGAAATATTTCACTGAAAAGGTCAATGTCATGATTTAGCAGGGACACCAGGAGCTGAATAAATCAGGATGGCCAACACCTTCCTCACTTTTGGGAGACCACTGGACATCCCAGAGACCTCCTGCTCAAAGGCTGGGCAGCATGAGACCACCTCAGGTAGTCTGCACACCTACTCCAAGACTTCCCATACTGTCCAGAGGCTTCTCTTGACACTGAACTTCCTTGCTCCGGCTGAAGCTTGTTCTTTCTTAACCCCTCACAAACTTTCTCCTCCTGCCTACAAGAGCTTTTTTTTCTCGGCCAGAGACTTTTATTTGCTGGCAGTGGGCAGAGAAGGATCCAGCACCCAACACCAGCTTCATCACCTCACTCCAAGCTGCTCTTACACCATCCCCCACGCAGCAAGAACATACTAATTCCATTTTAGGAGTATTCATGGAGTTGGCTTTAGGGATATAGAAACCCAGGAGCTGTATTTTGGCAAAAAAATTACAGTTCTAAAAAAAAACTGAGTACATGAAAAAAAAAAAATCCAACTGCTCTTGCTAACTTATCTGCTTAAAATCACATTCCCCAGGGTATTTGGAATTTATATGATTTATTAGCAGCTCTGTACAGCTCAGCAATCACATGAAGTAACTGACGAGGTAAGAAGCACCCAAGTTAATAGACCAGCTTGATTTGGATATTGGTGAGAGAGCCAAGACCTTCCAACTTGAGAAATCCACCATCCCTTCCTCTGTCTGCTTTTCATCTTCCATTACCCAGCTACTTTAGCTCCAAGCTGCGGCTTCAGAGATTCCCAGAGGAATTAAAAGAGCCCTCGATATTATAAATACTCTTTTTCATTGTAAACACACCCCGGCACTCAGAGCTCTGACACGGCTCCAAACTGGCTCCGCAAACCACTCTGCTCCTCGCCACATTCCAGCTGAGCCGCGCTTTCCCTTCCAACCCAGCGCTTTTGTCCAAGCGAGACCCAACTGCAGGCAGAGAGGATTTTCCTGCGTGCTCAAAACCTTGTTCCAGGGAGCTGAGAATGCAGGGTTTTGGGGCAGAGATCAGCTTTAGGAGGAATGAGTCCATGCCACGAACCACATGGGCAGATGGAAGCACGAGCTGCCCACGTCAAAGAGAGTCACCAAAGAAACCAAACCATGGCTTTGGACTTTCCCACACCGTGGAAGGCTAGAGCAGAGCCCAATGCAGCCTCGGGGACACACCAGCCCTTGGCATGTCAGGGAAGGGTGGGGGAATGGCCAGGAAAGCAGTGATTTAGGCTATATTTACTCAGCTGTCTCCATTCTCTGCTCTCACAGAGAAAGTCACAGAGCCAGTTCCCCAGCGGCTCCAAGAGCTGCTTGGGAAATCAAAGCCGCGCATTAATGGGAGGAGAGGCAGCCACGGCTCCATTGAAAGGCAACGCTGGGGCCACTCCAGCTCTTCACAGCTCTCATTTTTCGACAGTTTTGCCCCCTGGCTTTATCTCCCATCGATCACAGACACCCAGTTTAGGAGGTAAATGACCATGGGAATCTCCCTCCTCAAGGGGCTGAGAAATATCCACAGGAAGAGAAGAAATACAATGACCAACGTCCCTGGGAAGCAGTGGGGGGGCTCATTCCGGAGCCAGGGTTTGGGGGATGCTGTGTTAAGACACCCTCGGGCTGAACTTGGCACATCCCTGGGGCACCAGCTCCAGCCTGGGAACTGCTGGGGGCGAACTGCCCTCGGGCAGGGGGAACAGCGCTGGGTCCCTGAGAGGCCGCTCTTCTGGCTTCACCGCCCCCGGGGGGTCCCCAAGACTCTCGGTAATGGGGACTGTACCGTGCTGAGGGGGTCCCTGCAGCGTCACGCTTCCCACCGTCACCGGGGCACAGCGGCACAGGGAGGGAATCCGTGATGGCACTGCTGGGTTGGCATTGGAGGGATCGGGAGGCACAGCCCCGGCACCGGGGGGGACAGGGAC
>VZSR01000386.1:384984-401608 GCA_013398615.1 Brachypodius melanocephalos
TCTGAGTCTCCCACCACAAACTTGGGCCTCTCTGGCTTGGAGGACGCCATGCAAGGGCTCTCATCCTCTGAGGAGAAGGCAAACTTGGGCATGGTGTCCAGGCTGAGGGTGCTGGGCAGCGCGGTGGGGCTGCGGCTCCGCTCGTGCCGGGAGGTGTACGGCGTGGAGCTGCCGGACGTCCAGGAGCGGAGGCTGCAGGGAAGAGCCGGAGGGCTCAGGACAACCCAAAGTGGGCAAGGGGGGTGGCACTGAGCCACTGCAGCACCCCCAGGACACTGAATTCACTGCATTCAGTGAATTCAATGTATACACTGTATTCACTGAACCCTCAGAAATAACACAAACCCTCCAGTGCCACCACAAACCCGTGATGTCAGCACAAATCCTTGGTCCCGGCACAAACCCTCAGTGTTGGCACAAACCCTTGGTCCTGACACAAACCCTCAGTGCTGGCACAAGCCCTGGGCACTGGCAAGAGCCCGTAGCAGCAGTGCAGCCCCCCCTGACCACGCACCGGGGCTCAGTGCCCGCTGGCCGGCTCCTGTCCTCATCTCCCGAGTGCCGGTCCCACCGCTCCTCTTTGTCATCACAGTGACTCCGCTCAGAGGAGGAGAGGCTGAGGGTGGAGTTGACTGCCAGGAATTCTGAGCTGCTGTATACCTGAGAAGGAGAGGAGCCATCAGCAAGGAGCAGAAATTTGGGGATTTGGGTGTTCTGGTGTCAGGCAAGACATCAATGCTTGGCCCAGCCACACCGTTTGGGGTGCCAAAGCATTTTGGATACTGCAGGAGGAGTATCCAAAGGAGGAAATATACTGCAGGAGGAAATGCCAAAGCATTTTGGATGATACTGGAGCACCTTGCTGAAGCGGTGGGAGCAGGAGGAGAACTGCCCGATCTCCACTGATGATTCCTCGTCATTGGTTTCCTCATCCTCCGAATCCAAGTGACGATACCGCTCGGAGCGAGCTGAAAGCAAGAGCCAGAGAGGGGAGGGATGGCACCCTGCCTGCAGCAGGACCTACACCCATAGGGTGACAGCCCAGTCCCAAATCCCAGGGAAGTTTTGTGGGGAGCTGGTAAGGGTGAGCAGCCTGGAAAGAGGATTGTATCTGTTTTGTAACTTGGGTTGTAAAGCCACCAGCTTCACCCAGGAGATTTCCATTCCCCAAGAGAGCATCCAAAGTGCAGCTGAGATAATGGATTGGCAGAGGTGGAAGGGGGATGGGTTGGGCCTCACTGTCAAAGTAGCTGGTGTCGTCCTCTGACTCCAGCTGGGGGATGAACTCAGCCTTCTGCCTCAGCAGCCCATTCCAGTCCAGATGGAGGAAGAAGGAGTGGTGCTTCACCTCATGTGCACCTCCTGCCAGGCAGAGAAACGCATGTAAGATATGGAACAGGATCCAGGATGCTCTCACTCCCACCCTGAACAGCAGTGTCTCTCCTCTACACAGAGCAAATGGCTTAAAAAAGATGGACAGGGGCCCTGTGCAGCCTTCCTGGGGGAACCCCGAGCAGGAGACCTCCTCTAAGCACCCTCAGCATGGTAGAACATGCAAATTTGATGGGAATCGAGGTGCCAGGTCACCCCCTGAGGGGCCTGCCGTGCGTACCAGTGCCCAGGCGCTCGAGGGGACACTGCCTCAGCAATCGTGTGATCAGGTCCTGGGCATCTGCAGGGAGAGCCTCGTCCCCTTCTGGCCACATAATTTCATCTGCAAGGAAAAAGGAACAGGGGTTTGGGGTGGCTGGAAGGGTTTGGACACTTCTGGGCAACAGGAAAGACCCCTGGGAGCTCTGCAGCAGGGGAAGAGCTCTCCCAAAGTGGGAAGTCAAAGCTTGAGGAGCCCCCTCACTGTTCAGCTGAGTGTGAGAGGAAGGAATGAACATTCCCACGTGTTAAAGGACGAGCCTTGGCTGCTGGGAACACAAACCTGCCCCTGACACTCACCACTGATGACCTGCCCGAAAAGCTCCTCGGGGGTGTCTCCGAAGAAGGGGACGCAGCCCACCAGGAACTCGTAGAGGATGATGCCCATGGCCCACCAGTCCACGGGCTTCCCATAGCCCTGGATGAGGATGACTTCGGGGGCGATGTACTCTGGAGTGCCACACACCTGTGTGGGAAGCAGGGGCTGACATCTCTGCAGTGACCTTTGCAACAAATCCTGAGGTTATCTGAAACCCCAGTGATGGCAGGGCAGCCACGTGGAGCAGGAGCTCATACCTGCTTGTCCATGAACTCCCGCGTGTCCTTCTCCATGTGCCCTTCATAGAGGTTTGTGGTCATGTTCATCAGGCCTATCTTGGACAGACCAAAGTCTGTCAGCTTTATGTGGCCCATGGAGGTGATGAGCAAACTGCAAGAGGAGACAGACACCCCACAGTGCTGCTGTTTGCTTCTGGGGTGATCTGAGATGGACCAGCCGTACTCCAGGGCCTCTGGTCCTGATGCAACAGCACAGACCCAGTTTCTGGGGAGCAATCCCCATTCGGCCTTTCCCTCTTGGATTTCCTTTCCCCATCCAAAGCCACCCCCACCCTTGCTCAGACCCGACCCACATCCTCACTTGTCAGGTTTGAGGTCCCGGTGGACGATGCCGTAGTTGTGGAGATACTCCAGGGCAAGGACAGTCTCAGCGAAGTACATCTTGGCCATGTCGACGGGCAGTGGGCCCATGTTCTTCAGCAGTGTGGCACAATCCCCCCCTGTTGGGAACACAGGGGGCTCAGGGAAGGCAGCGAGATCAGCAGGACCAGCAGGCTCCCAGCCAGCCCCTCTGAGCAGCTGATCCCCAGGCATGGGGCACAAACATTCTCCAAGGTGACCATGGCCACCACCCTCATCAAGGAGATTAGGATCACAAAATCATCTCCTTGTGCTTCCCTCTGCTCCCTGGAGCAAAGCAGAGAAGCAGATGTCCAGGTGGTGTCCTCGATGCTCAGACTTTGATATCCTCCCCTCCTCCCTGCACCGTCCAGCCCCGAGTCCTTCTCTCACCTTCCACATACTCCATCACCATGCAGAGGTGTCGCTTCGTCTCGAAGGAGCAGAACATGCTGACCACGAAGGGGTTCTCAGCAAAGGTGAGGATGTCCCTCTCCACAAACACCTGCTGGATCTGGTTCCTCAGGATAAGGTTCTGCTTGTTGATTTTCTTCAAGGCGAAGCGCTGCCGCGTCTCCCTGTGCCTTACCAGGTACACGGCCCTGGAGGAACGGCTGGACCTCAACACAGGTCCTCCAGCCACCACCACTGACCACCCCACACCGTGAGGCTCAGACAAAAAGTGGCTTTGAAGCTGTTTACAGGTGGAGACAAGTGATAGGAACTCCCCAACTCACCCATAAGCCCCATTGCTGATCAGCTTGATGGTCTCGAAGTCTCCCTCGCAGGGCTTCCTCCGTGGGACAGTGACCGAAGGCTGGCTCTGAGTAAAACACAGGTGTTTAATGTAGGCAGGAACTCATCCAGCACCATCATGTACCACTTCCAAAAGCTTCTTTCTGCCAGAGCCCTCTGCAGTCACAAACCCCAAACCAGAAGCCCAAGATGTTCTGCAGATCAAGACCCCACTCTGAGCTCTGTCCACTCAAGAAGCCAAATGAGGGACTGTGAAATCTTCCCCTTGAATACATCAATCACCCCTGGTGACAACCCAAAACGAACATCTCCCAGTCTAGGACAGCTGCAAGGAGCTCTGGTGTGGGGTGAGTCGGGAGGAAGCTGGAGGCAGCAGGTGGGACATGCAGGTGGCACCACACTCACCTCACAGGTGTCATCGTTCTCTGGTGTGATGGTGTTCCCACTGTCAAAGTGATCCAGCTGCCCCATTTCTGCAGGTGACAGGGTTGGTTTTCACTTTCCTCATGCTCAGCACTCACCAAAATCACCCCCTGCCCAACCACTCTCCCTCCAAACTCAGAGACCCCACGGGGATTTAGCCACAAGCTTTTCTCGAGCTATCGTATGGAGAAATTCAGGTCATGACGTTAAGAAGTTCAACACGAGGTTAAATATTTACATAATTCTTTTTTTTGATAGTCATTCCTGCGTTTTCCAGGGATTATGATTCCCCCCCGGGGCCACGGATTAAGTGTTTTTGAGCTTAATCTGCTTTGCTGAACGTGTTGGAAGCAATAATAAGGGATGTGGGGTTGGCCAGAAGGACTTGGCCATCATCCTGGTCCTGCTGTGACCTCCCTGCCATGACACCAGCTCAGCCCTACAGGTCTCCATGACACCTCCCAGGGCTCAGTCATGATCACCACTGGTCAAACTGGGAGTCCAAATCCTGCTGCAGACCTCAGAGCCCCCAGCCCTAGTGCTTCCCTACCCTCCAGTGGGTCCTTGACGAGCCCCAGTTGGCTGATGATGTATCGGGGAATATCGGTCTTTATTCCCTGTCCAACTTTGGCGTGTCCTTCTGCAGCTTCCAGGAGATGGTAAAACTCCTCTGGGTCGAACTCCTGGATGGGGAAAACCAAGCACAGTTGAGGAGAGAGATTCTGCAAAGTTAAACTTTTCCTCTAAGCCTTGCAGGTGACACCTGTAACTGGGGACAGGCCCTGGATGCATCGTTCCCCCATCATTCCCCATGTCAAGGGTGATGGAAAAAAAACCATGCAGCTCTGTGAGTTGGACTTAGAAGGGAAACTAAGGGAGATGAAAACTTCATCAGGAACCACAGCACAAGGTCACTGCTTTGGAAATTCAGCAAATCAACCGAAAAAAAAGCCCTGAAAACCACAGAACCACAGAATAGTTTGGGCTGGGAGGGAACTTGAAGATCATCTTATTCCAACCCCCTGAAATGGGCAGGGACATCTTCCACCATCCCAGATTGCTCCAAGCCCTGTCCAACCTGGCCTTGGACACTTCCAGGGATCCAGGGGCATCCTGGAGGCTTTGTCTCCTCTCCAGTCTGGCACAGGCCATGAAAGAGTCTTACCAGGCACTCCAGAAGTCGGGCAGGGCGGGAGATGATGATCAGCAGCTTCCTCACCAACTGGTCGATGAACTTCACTTCCTCACTCTCAGAACGCTCCTGAGCCTGTTGGGAATGGAGACAGAAGCCAGCTGGTGTCTCTTGGTGGCCTCACGAGGTGGCAGCAGGCAGGGAACTGCCCCATACTCACGTCTCGGAGCATCTTCTCCAGCTTCTCCTGCAGCTCCATGAAGTAGCGGGAGGTGATGAGAGCTCCCTGGGACTTGGCCAGGCAGTCTCGGGCCAGCTCGATGATCTGGTGGTGGATGAAGCCCAGCACCCCATCAGCCAGGGGCAGGGTGCTGCTCGGGGAGAAGTTTGTGATGGTGTCCTGCAGGCGCTCTTCCATCTGGGCTGTGGCCTGCAAGGCAGAGGGGATGGTGATGGCCAGGAACACACGTCCCCATGCCCCAGCCAGGATCTCATCCTACCATCTCCTGCACTGGGTTTTATCAGCCAGGATCTCACCCTACCACCTCCTGCACTGGGTTTTATCAGCCAGGATCTCACCCTACCATCTCCTGCACTGGGTTTTATCAGCCAGGGGCTCATCCTACCACCTCCTGCATTTGAATTGACCATCCAGGATCTCACCCTACCTCCTGGACTTTAATCTGCTTTGCTGAACGTGTTGGAAGCAATAATAAGGGATGTGGGGTTGGCCAGAAGGACTTGGCCATCATCCTGGTCCTGCTGTGACCTCCTTGCCATGACACCAGCTCAGCCCTACTGATCTCCCTGACACCTCCCAGGGCTCAGTCATGATCAACACTGGCCAAACTGGGAGTCCAAATCCTGCTGCAGACCTCAGAGCCTGGACTGTGTTTGGCCAGCCAGCATCTCACCCTACCACCTCCTGCACTGGGTTTGGCCATCTAGAATCTCATCCCACCACCCCCTGCAGCTCAAATATCCACGTACACATCGAGGCCCCACCTGGGGCCACCTTCCAACAGACTGCAAAAGCTCCACCAAAGTGTCCAGAGCCCTCTGCCTGCTTGTGTGACGGGGCACTTGTGTGGATGAGAAACCCCAGGTTTATTAAGTCTCCAGTACCCCCCACGATACACCCATGCATTCCACACTCCCACAGGGAGTTGTTCTGGAGAAGGTTCTGCCAGGATGCCATGGAGGCACCAACACACTCATCCCCCAAGTGCTGGCAGTTACCTTGGGGAACCTCTCCTTGTAGACATGGTTCATCATCACCACCTCGTTATCAAACGTTCCGCTCGTCCTTCCAGGGCTGCAGAGAGAGGAGAACAGCAGTGTGAGGAGGTTCAAGTCATTTACACCTATGCAAACAGTCACTACCCTTGGAGAGCAGCTTGCTCCCTCCTCCTTTTAACCTCCAAGTGGTCAAAACTCATCCCAGTGGAGCCATCAGCCTTGGGCCAGCACTCCCAGCAGCATCCCAGCCACTGGAGGTCTCTAGGATGTGGTCTAGGAAAGCTTAACCCAGGTGCCCAAACACAAGTCACTTGGAAATCCAGAACTGAGAGGCTGTTCCATCATCCACTTGGCTTTGAAGAATGAGCTCATCTTTCCCTTCCTCTGGAGCCCACAATTTCTCGCCATCATTACCATTTTTTGCAGCTCACCAGCAAAAAAAAAACAAAAACCCAACCAAATCTTGTGGTGGACACAGCAACCTTCATTAATCATGGTTTTCCTCCTTCCCTCACCCAACACTGCCCCTCCCAGGGCTCTGCCTGATGATCCCGTTATGCAAAGCAAGTCACAGGAGCAGCCAGCAACTCATTAACCTCTATAAAATAATAAACATGGTGATAAAAACCAGCCCTGACCCAGCCCTGCCGCAGCCTTTGCTGTGCCAACTGCAGAACTGGCATCTCCTCAGTGAAAATCTCACCACAAACCCCTGTCAGATCATTAATCTGATTTTAATGAAATTTTGGGCGGCAACACGCAGGGCCGTGGCTCTGGCTCTGGTAGCAATGAGGGTCAGGAGATTTTTCAGAGGGAAAAGAGGATTTAACCAAAACATCCCCTGCAAAAAGCACAAGCCTCTGGTGCTGGGCAGTGTGGGTGGCTCACTGCACTGGGTGTGGTCCTGGAGCACCAACCTGGAGCTCAGCAGGTACAGCCGAGGGTCAGCTCACACAATGCTATGGCCACTTTGGAAAGTCCAAACTTTCCTCTCTCCAGCCCACAAATGTTCATTCACCTGCACTCCCTGTGGGTTTTTTTTGCAGAGGCAAAGGCCAGTCCCGGCAAGCAAAGGTGATGTTTTCTGATCCAAGCCCAGAAATGGGATTTTTATTTTTTAACAGCAGGTAAATCACTAAAGGATGGGCCACTGCTTGGGCTGCTGCTTGGCGATCCCTTCCTCACCACCAAAATCATTCAGACAACTGAGCAAGAGGCTGCAAACCAACTACTGTGGAACAAATCCCAGCTTCAGCTCTAGGAGACAGGAATTGCCTGGAGAGCAGGAGAGCAATGCCACGCCCCAGCAGCTGAGGAGATGCTGAGAACCAGACCATGGAGCTCAGGATCACAGAATCACGGAATACTTTGGGACACTTTCCCCCACACCAGGTTGCTCAGAGCCCCATCCAACATGACCTTGAATATTTCCAGGCACGAGGCACCTACAACCTCAATCCAAAATTTTTCCACTTCCCAGCATGGGAAAAACACATTTCAGGGTTTGGGACAGGCTTAGCAGGACCAGGACAGCTCGTGAGGGAGCAGAGGGATGTGCCAGCACCCAGTGCAGCGTCCTGGGAGCTGCTGGGTGCCCCACCTGAGGCTCCTGGATCGTGGGCGCAGGCAGGGCGAGTGCCTGCCCTCCTCGTCCGTGACGCTCTCCGTACTGCGGAAATGCTTAGAAAGGAAATGCAGCTCGTCGGGGGTGGGCTGGTACGGCAGCTGGTGCAGGCGCTCCTGGGAGGATGAAGATGACTGGGGAGACAGAGAGGGAGGCAGGGCATCAGCGGGTGGGTCCGTGCTCGTTGGTTTCTTAAATTCTTTTCTTGTGTCAGAGCCGGGATTAAAGCACGGGAGATGGAGTTTTCTCGTGTTCGCACTCGGGTGTTTAGTGATTCTTATCTAAAGCACAGTCTCACCACTTGTGGGTTCCAGCCAATGAGGTAGAAAATGGCTCTGTCTCTAACTCTTTCCACGGTCTTTTAAGTTCTAATTATCCAACAACGAGATGACACCTATATTATTTATACTTTTAACCCAACAACCGAACACCCATGGTCTGCAATGCAGACCTTTTCACCCAATTAGAAAAAAAAACCACCCAAAACCATGAAGAAAAAGGTGAAAGAACAACCTAGCCAATGCCCCAAATCCTCCATCTTGCTCTATATACATTATTATACACTAAAATCTTAAATCCTAAGTTTTTCACCCTGTGATATTGCACAATTCTATTCAAACTCCACACCCACAACCCCAGTGCTGTCACTCAATTTTGCTTCCTGGTGATGGGGTGGGAACCAGCAAGCCCGTGAGGGAAATATCCCTTGGAGCCTCTTAGGAGGCTGGAAGCACTGACAGACAGCATGGGCTGGGCTTGGGAGTGTGAAATGTGAAGAGGAGCAGTGTGGGGAGGTCTGCACTGCCCACTCCCAGCCCAAAATCTCCCATTCTCCCACTCAGTTTGGCTCCACTGAGCCCCATCCCTTGTAACTCCAGCATCCCAGGCAGCTGTAGGAGAAGGGAATCCAGGTGACTTTGTCCTTGATAAGTAACAGCTGTGTTAATTACCCAGTTCAGCCTTGCCCCATAAGTTATAGCTATATCCAATAAAGATAAGTGTGATGAAAGGGAGTGGGTTAACTGCTGATGGGAGGATTATGAAGGAAGAGGAACCTTGAGGAAGAGGGAACGAGAGGATAATGATGAAAAAGGATTCTGAAAGAGAGAGAATCACTACTCTAAGGTCAGTCTGGGTCTGCAGTCAGAGCCTGTTGTTAGAACCTGCAGTCACAATCTAGCTGGGTAAAAGCCTGCAGTCAGAGGCTGCAAACTAACCCCTGCAGTCAGAGTTTAGCAGCAAATAACCACAGGCAGAGGCTGCAAGTGTTCCCTTGCTGCAGCCAGAGTCAGTGAATTGTGGGAGTCAGGATGGCTGAGCTGTAAAGAGGAATAAACCAGGACCCTTTTCATGCTGTGATAAACAAGAAGTCTGTGTCTTGGCTCGTTTCTACCCTCTGACAAGAGAGCTGCTGCAACAGAGAGCTCAGTCCTGTCACATCCAGGGATGCTGTCACATCCAGGGATGCTGCAGCCCCAGGAACACTGTAACCTCAGGACACAGTGAATCCGAGAGATGCTGTAACTCCAGGGATGAAGTTAACCCAGAGATGCTGTAATTGGACACTGCAACCCCCAGGGATGCTGCAAGACCACAGCCAAGCCTTATGACTTTCTCGAAAGCTCATTTGGGAAGCACGATGCAGCTAAAGCACATGGCTCTTTAGAACCCAGCACTGTGGAGCTTGGGAGGCATTTCACCAAAAAATGAGGGGGTTTAGGATCTTATCATCTGCTAGCATGAGAAAGCAAATGTTACCGAGACCGTGGAGCTGGGGGTGTTGGTCCCATAGCCAGAGGAGGGTAACGAAGCCAGTGACCACCTTCTGCCATCAGCCCTGTGAGTGCAAACGTGACAATCACACACAGGGGAAAAAAAACCAGCATCTACAGGCAAATCAACAACATCAGAGCCAAAAGCTGGGGAACAGGACACAGGTGTGGCTTGAGGAACAAAGCCCTGAAACCTCTTTTCAGAATGGGCTGAAATGGGGTGAAATAAGGGGTTTGCAGGTGAGGGGGGGCTATTCAGCAGCCACAGTGTGAAGCGACAGTGGCAGGCAGCAGGGTCACTGTGAAGAGACAAAACTGGGGCTCCGTCAAATCCATTTCACACGGGGAAAAAAAAAAAAAACAAACCAACTTGTGAGAGCCTGATTGTTAATTAAAACAAAATTCAGCCTGCTGGGAGTTTTCTCGGTGAGAAATTGGGATTCCCAAAGACTCATCCTGAGACAGCAGGCACCGGGGAGCAGAGCCTAGCCATAAACAGGAAGGGAACTGCTCATACGCAGGCAAATGCTTCCTCTTGGAGACGTTTCCGAGGGATGGGGACACATCCAGGTCAAGATGAGGCCCTTCACCTCCCACTGCCATTTCCCTTGTGGGTTCAAGGACAGCAGGAGCTGGCAGGGTGCCACATCCAGCTCCAGCACTGGCCAGCTCCTGACCCCACAGCCTGGCTGTTCTCTCTGGTACAAGTGTGCAAACCACCCGAGAGCCTCCGGCGTTTTTCCATGCCAGCATTGATGAGTTGAAATCAGCCACCCGCCCTCCATGTGCGCAATTAATTAATTAGTTAAACAGGGTTTGGTGGCTGCCTCTGGGGCGGGGTGGGCTGGGAGGGGATGCAGCAGGATCTGCCTCTGTGTGGGACCTGGATGAGCATCCATCCCTGGACATCTTCTGAGAATCCATCAGGAGTCAAGGTGGGGCTGAACACATGGCCAGGGGTGGTGTGATGGGAACAGAGAGATTTCTGCTCCCAGAGCTGCAGGGAGCCCAGTCCTGGTGCAAAATTTCTCACCCAGGGATGCAAACAAAGAATCACAGTCCCAGATGGGACTTGCATTGGAAAGGACCTCAAAGACCCAGTCCCACTCCCTGCCATGTGCAGAGACACCTTCCACTTGACCAGATTGCTCCAAGTCCTGTCCAGTTTGGCTTTGAACACTTAGAAAAGAAGGTCCCTGATGATGTGGAGCAGACACCTCCCCAAAATGCAGCCCATGCCCATCCCTGGTACTTGCCTGTCAGTCCGAGGAGCATGGCTGGGGTGGCAGGAGGAACCAGTCATGGCAGAGGAAACATCACCAGACCAGAAACCAGGCAGAAGAAAAGCAAAAACAAAAGCAAAACAAGTCACTTGAGATCCACAGAACAGTTCCCTGCTGGGGGAATGAGCTTTACTAGTGAATATTTACTGCTCTGGGGCTGGGGCTGAGAGCTCACCTGCGAGCAAAGGGGAAGTTGATGGAGGTGCTGGCAGAGAAATTCCGTGGGCTGTCCAAGGGGCTGCTCCCAGCTGCAGGGAGAAAGGGGGAAAATTCATCCCAAAACCCACCCCAGTACAATGTCCAGGGTGCTTCAGGCTGCTCCTTCAGGGGAAAGTGTTTAAGTCACTTCCCAACCTATTTCCCTCCTGCAAAAGGCACCTGGCAGCCAGGGGCCTGTCCGCTGTTGCTAACAAGGTGCTGAAGCCCTCCAAAATATTTGGGTAGTTTTGGGAGATGCTGAACCCATCCACTGGGATGATCCCTTACCTGTGGGCACAGAGAGCGGGGAGAGAGGCCGTGAGAGGGTGGGAGAGGGGGTGCCCACCACTAAGCTCTTCCTATTGCTGCTTCGGCAACTGGGGAAGAAAGAGAGGGAATTAATTCAGGGAATCAATGACAGCCAGAGCTGCACGGGCTCAGGCACATAAATATCTGCTTGCAAGTGAATTCCTGTGCCAGGGAACACGACTGCTGTCACCCCACTGATTACAGATCTCCTGCCACAGGCAAGATCCATCTCCAGGCCCAACGCTGCTGGAGATGGGCAGACAGGGTTATTTTTAACAAAGAATTGTCCCATCAAGGTCCCACTTCTGGTTTTGGCTCGCTGGGGAGGGCAGAGGCAGGAGGCCCCTTGGGCAACAGCCGCAGGGCAGGAATAGAAAAAGGGATGTAAAAGGAGGAAGAAGTGGAAATGCCAAGCAGCCACAAGCTGACCTGCTCCAGTGTGTGGAAAATGCCCCCAGTTCCTATAAATCTCCCTGTCCTTGGTGGTCCCCATGTCACAGCAGAGGGGACAGTCCCAACTCCCTGAGACTGCAGTGTCAGCAGGAATTTGTGGGAATTTTGCCCCGGCTGGGTTTTGCTCTCTCTGGCAGCAGGAGGGAGCAGAGGGACCAGGGGGGAAGCAGAACCAGCACAGTGACATCCCAGAAATCCCATCCTGGTACCACAGCCCAGCATCCCACAGATCATCTCTGCAAGGCCACATCCACGAGCGCTGGGTCTCCACATCTCCATTCCCACCCTCCCAGCACACAAGGTTTCAATCCTCACGGGAATTTTGTTTTTCCTTTCCTTTCAACCCTGAGTCCAAGACTCCCTTGCAAGAGTGGCTCAGCCTCAAAAATTCCCACTCCTGTCGGAGTGCTGCAGCCCCACTCCTGTCATACCCCACTCCCACCTTTCAACCCTGTGTAAAACATGACAGGCTCATTTAAAGTTCTCCTTCCCTCTGCCAAGAGGAAACTGCAAATATCCACGGCACAGAGCAGAAGCTCAAGCACGAGGACAACCACCCCTTCCTCTATTTCCGCTTCCTCAGGCTGCAGATTCCGCAAAGACACCGAGTTTCCTCACCAAGCTGGGAACAGGAACCCACACAGATGCTACTAATTAAAGGACACCGTTAAACATCACACCAGGGCCACAAACACCCACAGCACCGAGGGGGTGAACTGGAAGCGAAGGGATTCTCCACGGATCCCAAAACCAGAAGGGAGTGGCAGATGTGGCATCCAGGGTGTAAAGGGCAGTGATTCACAACAGGTCCCTCCAGGTGGATTTACAAGGCACTGATGAAAAGCCAATGCCAGCAAGGCAAGGACAGAGCTCCAGACACATGGACAGAGCTTCACACGCATGGACAGAGCTCCACACGCGTGGACAGAGCTCCACATGCATGGACAGAGCTCCAGACACATGGACAGAGCTCCACACACATGGACAGAGCTGCACACGCATGGACAGAGCTGCACACACATGGACAGGGCTCCACACGCATGGACAGAGCTCCAGACACATGGACAGAGCTCCACACACATGGACAGAGCTCCACACACATGGACAGAGCTGCACTGGCATGGACAGAGCTCCACACGCGTGGACAGAGCTCCACACCTGACATCCAGCACCCCTCACCTCCCTCTGGTATCTCTCCCCTGCAGGGCTCCTCCTGCTCTGGGCTAAAACCAGGAGCCCCAACCCTTTCAAAGGTCTTGGCCACCAGGGAAGCTGCTTGGGGCCCCCCAAACCCCTTCTCTGCACCTCCCTGCACCCAGGATGAGAAGTCTCTGGGTGTCCCCCAGGACACACATCCTGTGACTACTCTGAGCTCACCTGGAGCTGCAGTGACCCTGGAAGGCTCAGAGGATCCCCCCGAGCACCTGGGCTGAGCTGAGATGTTGTGGGGAGACAGAAACCTTCCCCTCCTCAACCATTTGCCCCTTCCTGGAATCACAGAATCCCAGAATGGTTTGGGTTGGGAGGGAACATTAAGATCATCTCTTTCCACTCCATGACATGGCCAGAGACACGTCCCACTGTCCCAGGCTGCTCCCAGCCCGGTCCAACCTGGCCTTGGGCACTGCCAGGGATCCAGGGGCAGCCACAGCTGCTCTGGGCACCCTGTGCCAGGACCTCTCTGTCCTCCCAGGGAACAATTCCTTCCCAGTGTCCCATCTAACCCTACTCTCTTTCCTGCCTGCAGTGTTTGATTTTCTCACAGGCTTGAACCCCAATTAGAGCTGCAAACTCACAGCCAGAACCCAGAGCCTCAGCCCCGTGTGCCGGATGGGAACCCGAGGCAGCGTGAGCAGCCCTGCCCCAGCCCCCCAGTGGCACAGGAAGAGGTTTGGGAACCAGGAGGGCTGCAAAGAGCTGCCAGCAGCTCTGACCTTGCTCCACTGCCAGCCCTGCCACAGGGACGGGGTGCGCCTGCGTCTGTGCCCTGCACAGGGGACAGCCCGGGGGAGGGGGACGAGGAGCTCACCTCTCCTCCCTCGCTTTCATTTTGGAAGTGAAAACAAACCTTTAGTGAAGCAAGTTCCAGTAATGGTGACACAGAGAGAGAGAGGCCGACGTTTCCTGTTTCCGCGCGCTCCACCCTCGGCTCCCACAACCATCTTGCGCCACTGCAAACCCCCCTCCGCCTGACACATCATCCACAGCTGCTTCCCATCCTTCCCGCACGGAAACCTCGGGCTAGAAACCAGCCCCAGGGCAGAGACGAGCTGCCGAGCCCCGATGGCAGGAGCTGGGGCTGCTGCCCGCTCTGCCTCCATCACCTAATTGCACGTTTGGTACCAAAAATGGAGTGGAAAATCGCTGTCAGCATCTCCCGGCCCGCTCGTGCTGAGGCTGCCTCGCACTGCCGCTGCCATCCAGCACTTGTTCCGAGGGATGTGGAAAGTGTGTGACAGCCAGTGTGACCCCAAAGCCTGGAGCAAAACCGTGTGTCACCCGTCGGGAGGCTGCCTGGGAGGAGGGACCGGCATCTCCCAGCGCCTGCCGGCACCGCAGCAGCACCCGGCGTCGGCACGGGATGTCCAGAGGCAGGACACGGAGCAGAACATGGCAGCTCCACCGAATCCCAGAATATCCTGAAGTTGGAAGGGATCCACAAGGATCATCGAGTCCAACTCCTGGCCCTGCACACCCCACCAATCCCACGCTGTCCCTGAGAGCGTTGTCCAAGCACTCCTTGAGCTCAGGCTGGGTACCGGGAGCGGTTCCCTGGGAGCCTCCCCCGGGCTGTCCCTCGGAGCTCCGGGAAGGGCAGAACGCGGCTGCACAGCACAACACCGATGTTTGAACTGGCAAACGGCTCTGCCAGGATCTGGGCGAGCTCAGAGGGATGGCTGGCTTGGGGTCAGGGCTGTGGAACACCGAGGGGCAGACAGGGAAGTGCCCAAAGGGGCTGCAGCTCCCGCTCCTCTCCCGCGGGATCCGCCCCTAAAATCTTCCCAGGACATCAGAGCACCGTGTGCCGGATGCCAGCCCGGTGCCGGGCGCTGCCGGCAGGTGAATCCGAGGCAGAAAACAGCCGGTTTGGGACAAAGTGGGTGCGGGGTGGAGGGAGCAGGGCGGGGTCGGGCGGTGATAAGGGAACAGGAGCAATCTCAAAGGGTAGAGCAGGCGGCTCCGCTCCTGCTGCGTGACTGGGAGCACGTGTCTGTGCTCCCAGCTCCCTTCCTTGCTGGCTTCATATCCCCCAACAGCTCTGATGTGCCTGGAGATTTGGGGAAGTGCCATGGATCACCGCGTCCTGGAAAAAAATTGCTTTCCAGTGGGATAAATTCATGTTTAACTTTGAAACCCGCTGAACCAAGCAGCTGCATCCCAAGTTTCTCCATGACATTTGTCCTCCATGACTTGTGACAGCGCTGAACTTGGCTGCCTGCAGGGATGGGGCTGGGAGAGAGTTGGAATGGGGCTGGGATGAGGACCAGGGTTTGGATGGTGAAATGCAACATGCTGCCTGGCACAGTCCCCACCACACCCTCACTCTGTCCCCTCATCCCACCCAGCCAAAAGCACTGTGGGTGCTCCTATGAACCCACCCTGGAGCACCAAGCAACACATCAGGCACCGCCCAAGAGCAAAATCCTAAATACTCAAAGGGAATCACAGGGTAACAAGTTTGGGTATAGACTTATTTATTTCTCTGCACTGCAAAAAAAGCCTCAGGAACCTGCCCGGCACCCTGGGATGCCTCCCTGCATCCCATGGCATCCCTGAGCCACGGGTTCCCAGTGGTGGGTAGAAAATCGTACCTGTTAGGTTTGCTGGGCTGTTTTCCTGGGCTGTTTGGGGTGTAAAATCATACCTGTTAGATCTGCTGGGCTGTTTTCCTGGGCTGTTTGGGGTGTGAACAGCCACGGGCAGCATCCACGGAGAAGGAGAGCCCCGTCAGCGTCGAACCACCGGCTCTCCTGCCCTGCACCAGCCACCTCTGCATCCCCCCACGGGAAATTAGGATCCCTCAAACCTCTTAATCCCACTAAACAACATCATATGGTTTCTGTTAAATAGGCCAGACCAGTCCTCACCGTGGATTCTAGGAATACCGATGAAAGAAGAGCAAATCCTCTGCCCTTCATGAGAATTACAGCCTCATCATGCTCAGCTGGAGACAGAGGAGTGCCTAGATCATCTTTCCAATTACACATCTCTCCCAGAGCCCCCCCGGCTTGGCCACTCCAGATTGGAAAACTCCATCCAGTGCCCTTTCTTAATTTTTAAGGGCCTCTTTGCCTGTCCTCATGCACTGGCAGCAGGAATTCCCACATCCCAGGTGAGGCAGGTGCCTGGGATGGGATGGATACCTTTGCTAAGCAACCGTGTTGCTTTGTGCCAGCTCACACTGACACTGAGAGACAGCAACAATGGGAATCTCTCTGCTCTGCCTCCGCAGCGCCTGAAACACCTCAGTCACACAAAGCCTTGGCAGGGTTTGATGCCTGGACCAGCTACAGCACCCCAAACCTGCTGGAGGGAGGTCCCAGCCTCCACCACCCACACCTGGGGGAGCTCAGCGAGGGCTCTGCACCTCCTGTCCCTCTCCTCGGGGGTGTGTCCCACCACCCTGCCTGGGTCAGGCCTGGCCTTGCAGCTGGAGATCAGGGGCAGCCCCATTGCACCCCATTTATGCACCCCCCACCACTGCCCCAGCCCTGCTGCCAAAGGGGGTGGGAGTTCTTTGCTCCCCTGGAGCCCTGGCCCCTTCCCACCCCTCCAGGCACCCTGGGGACCCTCACCCTGGCTCAGGCCCTGTGCCATATGGGATCCA
>VZSR01000386.1:412643-427019 GCA_013398615.1 Brachypodius melanocephalos
AGGGCTGCGGGGAGGAGCTGCCCTTCGCCTACCGCAGGCAGGAGATGCTGAGCCCGGGGGAATCTCCACCCTCTGGCAGCACCAGCTGCACTGGGCACCCACCCGGAGAGGAGGAGGAGGAGGAGGAAGAGGAGGGAAAGCAGGGGCTGCACCAGCCGCTGATCCCCATTGCCCTGCTCATCTCCGACAAACCCATCATCATCAGGGACGAGGAAGGCTGGGATCTCTCGCCGGAGCAGTCGGTGCCGTAGCCATCACTGGGCTGGAGCAGCGGGGATGGAGGGCAGGGAGGGCGCGGGGGTGTCCCAGGGAATGTGGAGTGTCTGTGTGGGATGCTGAGTGCCCAGTCCGAGGGTGGCACCGGCATTTTCAGGGGGTTTTTCTGGTTTCCAGGACAGGGAAGGTGATGCCTCTGGATGCAGCATTGCACCAGGACAGGTTTTGGCCACGCAATTTCCAGCCTCAACCTTTCACCGGCAATAAAACCCGAGCGAAGGCGGCTGCAGAGTCTGGCCAGGACAGAGGGTATTTCCATGCCTGGACTGGGAGGAGAGGCAGAGCTTCATCCCAGCCGGCTGCTACCTCTGCAACCAGTATCCTGGTGGGGACACAAAGACCCCCAGCACCAAACACCAGATACCTGCAAAAAAAAAAAAAAAAAAAAAAAAAAAAAGGGAAAAAAACACAGATAAAAAATAAACACAACATTTAAAATAACTGCACAAAGCAGCAGGGCTGAGATGGTTAGATGGTTTTTCCTCTCCTGACCCGAGCAGATTACAGCAAGGATTTAGAGCCGGGGTTCAATCCATAGCGCTGTGGAGGACGCAGCCAGGCAGCCGGGATGGGGGTGATCCGTGGGGGCCCCCCCAGCCCCTTCCCGTGGGGCCACGCCGCCGCCTGGGGCCTTATCTGGGACAGAACCGGAGATGAAAAGCGATTTGCGGTTTTCTCTGCCTGGCGCGGCGGTGTTTACTTGCTGAGAGAGCAAAAAGAAAAAAAAAATAAAATCTTCAAAACCTAAAATCTACGTGAATTTAGTAACACGGGGAAATCCAGGTGCACAGCCGTGCTGTCTCAGCCATTGACGCTGGGCCTCCTCGCTGCTGCTCCTGGCTCCACTCGCGTTTTGCAAAGTGCTTCGCTCAAATCGCACTCGCAGCAGCGGCACCCGCGGGCGGAAACCGCGGCGATGCCGAGAGGAGACAGCGCTGCGGGGCTGCACCTTCACCCCGACCTCGGCCACGGCCGGCCGGCCTTGGATTTAGGGCCATTCCCAGCGCTCCAGGCATGAGGCGACTGCGGTGCTGTCGCTCCCGTGGCTGGGGGTCTCATCCAGATGGGGACACGCGGGACCCCCATCACCGTGTCACCAGTGCCGTGTCACCAGTGCCGTGTCACCAGTGCCGTGTCACCTCCGTCCGGCACTCGCGTCCAGCCCGGCTCGGCTGCTGGTGGAGCCACGAGGTGGCACCAGCCCCACGTCCCCACGGGCCATTCCCAACCTCTCGGCAGCGCAAACCCGTCATTCATTCCCTCCCTGCGTGTGTCAGGAATGTGTGTCAGGAGTCTGTGTCAGGCTCGGCAACTTTGCCTCTCCAGCCCCCCAGATCCCTGGGGAACGGCTGGAGGGGGAAGGTCTGGCATCCTGCCACGCAAAACACAGCGCAGGGATCAGATTTAGGGATTTTGTCGGGATCTGGGCGATGCCAGGCTCACTTCAGAGCGCTCCAGGCACGTGTGGAGGAAGGATCGGGTTACGGGCGTGGAGGCACACTCGGGTTTCAGCCCCGGCCCCTGTTTACAGCCGGGTTTGGGGCTCAGAGCCGTGAAGAAAGCGCTGGGGGTCACTGAGAGCTCAGCACGGTTGGGTGGCAGCAGTAAACACATGGGCAGGCTCGGGGCCAGCGCCGATGCCAGTTAATCATTCCAGCTCATGGAACGAGTTCACAGCAGGACAGCCAGGCCTGGCGCTGCAGTAAAAACACCCTGGGCAGGGAGGGCACACGAGACCCCCCTCACTGCCCCCACAGGGCCACTCCCCAGGGATCCATCCCATCCATGGTGCCACTCACATGGCCTCTGACCCCTTCAGGGATGGCCCTGTCCCCAGCAATGGTTCCGTCCCCACCAGTGGCCCTGTGCATTTCTCCCCACTCGTGCCCCTGCTGGGCAGCGCTCTGCCAGGAGCACGGTGCCATGTGGAGCCATGGACGTGCTGGGGAAAACTAATCAAGCCAGGCCTGCCAATTAGTGCCAGTGAGCGGCTCAGGACTTGCTAATTAGTTTAAATTTCACAGCACTGGTTTCCAAATGAGTTCTCAGGCACCACACTGAGCTTGGTGACCCAAGGACAGCCACCAGGCCAGCTTTTGCAGCCAGGATGTGACCTTGCCTGCTGCTCTGCCCCAGCACAGCACCCAAAGGTGCCACAGGGCACAGGTTAGGCCTGGCAAGAGCCACTGCCACCCACAGCCTGAGCACAGCTCATTATACCCAGCAGGAGACTCATTACACCAACTGGGGACTCCTTTCAGGACAGTTCTGGGATAAACAGCCAAAATCCATCCCAGCAAGGAAGACAAAGGTCAGCTTAGTCCCACCAGGATGCATCAAGACCAAAGTCACTCCATGGGGTTCCCTGTTCACACCAGCAGTGCCAGCACTGCCCACACACCACCAATAACAATGTCATTTACTGGCATAAGTGTGGAACATCCCTGCCCTAAAGAGAAAACCCCCTTTCTTCCCTATTCTCACAGGGTCCCTGTGCTGTGTCCCCAAAAGTAAATGGCACTGGGGACATGTGCACATGGAGTGACCTGGCTCCTCTTGCTCTTGTGGAGTGGAAAATTCAGCACTGCCTCCCAAGGAAGCAGGTGGGTCAGCCAGAAGGAGCTGCAGGGAGGTGGTGGCAGCCCAGGGTTTGCTCTTGGCTCCCTGATTTTATAGAATCACAGGATCATTAAGGCTGGAAAAGCCCTCTAAGATCATCGAGTCCAGCTACTAATCCAGCACGGCCAAACCCACCACTGACCCATGCCCCCAAGTGCCACAGCCCCACAGCTTTTAAATCCCTCCAGGGCTGGTGACTCCACCAGTGCCCAGGGCAGCTTGTGCCAGTGCTTGACAACCATTTCCATGAAGAAATTTTTCCTGATATCCAACCTAAACCTCTCCTGGTGCAACTTGAAGCCATTTCCTCTTGATTTTGAGGGATGTGATCTCAGAGACAGAACATAAAATAGCCAGAGGGGTTTGCTGTGGCCCCTCAACATCAGCTCTTGGGGGGTCTGAGCCCCTGCAGAAGGAGAGGTGAGGACCCAGACTGATATTTTAACACCAGATTAGGATGTTTTGCTCCCAGGTTGAGAAGTCTAACCTATTTTCCAGCCCTGCAGAGCCACAGCCTGGCTTTAACATAGGCAGAGGACAACACACAACTTCACAACTTTGCAACCCCCTCCCTCATTCATCCATCCAGCCCTTTCCCAGCCCCTTCCCTCATGCATACTTCCCTCTCCCAACCCTTTTCCTGCACCCCTCATCATTTCCTGCTCCCTAAACCCCATCCCAGAGAAGAGCTGATGCCAGAGAAGTTTGAGCCCAGCCTGACCACCAGCCCCAGCCGGGAGCAGGATTATCTGCCGGGCAAAAAGCCATCACTGCCACCACCTTCACAATGTCACCCGCTGCCAGGCAGATTAGGTGACTAAATCCCTAAGCAAACAAACTGATCCCTGGGATTTTTTTTTTATTATTATTAATTATATTTTAAGCAGAATTCAAGGGCTGCGACAGCTCATCTCATTTGCCTCCCAAGCACTGCGCAGCCCTGTGTAGGAAACCTCTGTAGCTGGGGAATTGGGGCTTTTCTTCCTTAAAAAATCTTCTGGGATTTTTCTCCCCTCCCAAAAAAAAAAACAAAACAAAAAAACAAACCCAACCCCAAAAACCAAGCATTGCTGGTACAGGCATTCTAGCGGGGAAAGGGCTGCAGGGCCCACAGCTGGACAGACAGACAGACAGACACATGTGGACAGAGAGCCGCCGGCTGCAGCTGGGCTCAGCTTGTTTGGAAAGTCACGGGTATTTAAACGGCGGCGTTTTGCAACCATTCGGTGTCACAACAACAACAGCTCGGTTCTACTTCGCAAACAGGCCCCGGGGCCGGCCCGGCTCTTTCCTGCTCACGTCAGCTGCAACTGCCTCGCCCGGGCCACGGCTGTTTCCAAACCTAGCCACGGAAAATGACTCGAAGCAGCAGCGAAAGTGAATATTTCATCTGTTCCCCTGCACCGAGAGGGGCTCGGAGCTGCCCTCGGGGCGGCACTGGATGCTCAGATCACTGAAAACCCCTCCGGGATGCTGCGAGCCCCAGCACGCCAGCCGGGAGAAATGGTTGAAAAATCATCTTCTTCCTGCCCGGAACGCCCGGGCCACGGCAGGAAGCATTTTCTTCCTTGCAGTTTGAATATTCTCGGATGGCTGCTGGCAGGGCCGGCAGCCCCAGGGGCAGCTCAGCCGCTGGCACGGCCAAGAGCTTTCCAGGCTTTGGCAGCTGCCAAGCTACAACTATTGAATTACTTTTTTTTTTTTTCTTTTTTTCATTTTGTTTTTTAGTTTCAACGGAAGCTTTATAATAATCGTAAAAAGAAATCATAAACTCAGTGTGTCGGGAGGCGGGCGGCCGCCTCCGTGCGCTGGCCTGGGTATCGGGTGATCGGGAAGGGGAGGACGCTGCGCCCTTATCGGCACACGCCTTCCCTGCCCCCTTGGCAGCGGCGCCGGCCAGAGGTTTCGCAGCATAAACATATTTTGCTCAAGCAGACGGCCAGAGTTGAGTTAAGGACAACTCGATAACCAGAGAGCCCCCCAAAAATCGCCTTTTTACAGCAGCCTCCCCCATCTGTCTCATCCCAGCAAGGCGCCAGTCCAGCTTTGCAGCGATAAACACAGCACCAAGAGGAACCCCCCCGCCCCTTCTCGCAGATTCACTCCCAGGGTGTTTACCAGCTCTTTGAAAAGCAGATTGACTCTCCCTCATTTTTCTTCACACGCCAAAACCGCCGGGAAAGCGGAGGGAACCGGCTGGAGCCCCTCCGGGACCGTCCCGCAGCGCCGCAGCCGCCCTCCCCACCGGCACTGCCCGGCGCAGCCACCTCCAACCAGCCGGGACCCCCCGGGCTATCGCTGCCTCCATCGCTGGGACGGATGCGGTGGCATTTACACAGCTGCTCAGCAGGAAAATCCCTCTCCCTATGTTATCCACATAACCCCTCGCGTTTAAAGATAACTGCCTTCAGGCTTGCTGATGGGGTTGGGGAATAGGGAGGGGGTTCATTGCAGGCTGCTGGCCATGTTTGGGCATCCCTGCGAGCTGGCTTGGACCCTCCTGCCCCCAAACCGAGCTTGGTCTGAGATTTTGTTGTTGAAATCAGCTCAAATTTGCTGCTTCTTGCAGGGTGATAGGAAAGAAAAAAGGAGCATAACCCGGTTTCTCAGGACTTTGAGGCTGGGGCCTGGGAGGAGGGATCAGAGCCGTGGGGTTTGACGAGGCTGCCCCATCACTCCTGAGGTGACAGGGAGCAGTGGGGGTGACAGCCCCGCACTCCTCGCCTCTTAGCTAGGGGCAGCTGTGTCCCCTCTGTCACCCAGAGCAGCTCACCAGTGACCGTGGTGCCCCTTGCTACACCCTGGTGCCACCTGCCACACGAACAAGGTTTTATCTGCAGGGATCAGGGTGTGGGATGTCACCGTGCCACATCCCCCTGCCCATGGCGAGGGGTACATACCCACCCAGGGCTGGACGGGGATTTTTCGGGGATTTCTCTACGATTTCTGGGAGTGACGGCAGACCCAGCCGGGGTGTGGAGCAGCGCTGGGAGCAAAGTCCCATCGCGCCACATCCCTGGCACGGGGCACGCCCGTGTCGCCCGCAGATCGTGCCCGGTCCCCGGGGGTGGCGTGGGAGCCGTGCCCCGTCCCCAGAGAGGCTGGCGCTGTCCCCAAGCTCCTGTTTGTGTGCCAACACATCACGTGCCGCCGTTGAATGACCCGAGAGGGGATTTTTTTTTTTCTTTAAGTGTTGTTGTTTTTTTTTTTAACAAAGCCAAAATATTTGCGTCCTCACGGGGACTGCTCTGGGTCACCGAGCATGGAGAGGGTGACACACTGGGGTCCCGGCAGGAGAGGGGACACCCGGCTCCGTGGGGAGGGTCGGGTGGCGGCGGCTCCATCCCTGGCGTTGTCCCCAGTGTTTATACATAGACATGTTTGTGCGCGGCACCGGCCCCTTCCTCGCTCCCAAACAACTGCAGGAAAGCCAAAAAGTCACAAAAATTTTCCATTGCTCGAGGAAGGGAGGGAGTGAGGAGTGACCCTGCAAGGGGCCGGACGGTGCCCACACCGAGGGACACCAAATGATGGGTCAGACCCTAAAAAGCGAGGGGTTGGTTTTGATAGAGTGAATAAAGGTGGCGGTTTGCTGCAAAGACAACGTCGGCAGCACCGGCCACCACCGGGGTTAGTGGGGTGTCCCGGTGATGTCACCGTGCTGCTGGCACGATGCTCGCAGGGAACGGGACGTGTGACACGTGCAACGCGGCCACCAGGCTGCTCCAGACCCCGTTTTTTTGCGTTAAAAAACCCGATTTGGAATTAAAAAAAAATTCTGCGGTTTCTCCGCAGTTTCTCCCCGCAGCCGGAGGGGCTCGCTGCCCGCACCAGGCTGGGGAAAAGCTGCGATTCCTGTCGAGCCGGAGGGAAAAGCCCCAGCGGAGGGATGCGGGGACTTTGCCTGCGGTTTCCGTGGGCGGGAGCAGCTCCGGCAAACAGGCGGCTGAGTCAGCGGGCGGAGGGCGGCCGCGATGCCGCCCCGGCATGTCGGGGTGCACGGCTGCTTCCCGGAGCCCTGGCAGAGCATCAAGGGGAGCCTCAGAGCCCCAGACCCCAAAGATGCTGCCAGGGCCAAGCCATGGTGCTTCTGGAGCAAACCCAAAGCAAGGCCTGGTGCTGCTGGGGACCGTGAGTGTCCCCGCGGTGCTCAGGGACCCTGTAATCCGGGCTGGGCAGGTCCCCGTGCTCCCGAGCCTCCCTCAGCACCGACTGCTGCTCCGCAGGGTGCGAGTGCTGCGAGCCCAGCCTCCCACCGGCTCAGAGATGCTGAATTTGGGCAGTGCCCAAACCGCGACCCCAGCGCAGGGACAGAGCGGGGCATTTCGCTTCGGCCAAAATCCAGGTTTATCATCGCCACCCTTGCCCCGTGCAAACAGATCAGCCCCCGGTGGGTGCCCCTGGGCAGGTTGTGGGGTGAGCTGCACCCCGCAGGGCTCAGCCCAGCTGGGACGGGGGAAGCGGTGCTTGTTTTGGGAGCTGGACGGGCGCCCGGGCCGGAGGCAGCAGCGGCTCAGCTAATCCCGGCCCTCGCAGGGCTGCGCCAGCCCCGGCACATTCTGTCCCTGCCAGCGCCGGGACGGCCACAAGATTCGCGTGTCACCGTCCCCGCGCTGGCCCCCGCCGCGGAGCCCCCCAGGCCACAGGACAACAGCCTCAGCTGCGGCCACCGTGATGGACCGAGCATCCCCCAAAATGCTGCAGAACCAGGGCGTCCCAGCACCCTGTGAGCTGCAGTGAGGAGGGGGTTCCGAACAGCCCTGACTCCGAGGCAAAGGAGTCACACAATTTTGGGAGTGAAAGGCAAAAACGACAGGATAGAGGAGCAGAGCAGGGGCTGGGGGTTGGGGTTCCGTGCCCCTCGCAAGGAGCAGATTCTGACGGATGGTCTGGGCAGCATTTTCCAGCGCACGGGGCCAAGAGCTATAAATAATCCCGGCACTGTAATTGCATCACGCGCCTCCTGCCCGGGGTCGGGTCTCGGTGCTGCCGCGGTATCGCCGCCAGGGCACGGGGCCGTTCCGGCTCAGCGGACCCCCAGGGAGCCCCAAACTCCCGGGCTGTACCAATAAACCTGGAACAACCCGGGCTGTTCAATCAGGACTTTGGAGCCGGGGCAGATAAACAAAAAAGGTTGGAGGGAGCACCGGCAGCACTGCCAGCAGTTGTGAAAGCACCGCCTGGAAGGGTCTGCACCGTGCCCTGGCTCCAAATGTCCAGACGAGGTATTTTTAGCCCCTCCGGGGTTCAAGATTCACGAGTGCAGCCCTTTCCTGGCAGGAGCCCCAGCCTGGCCGTGCCCCCCACAACCTAGCTGTGCTACTGCCCGACTGTACGAGAAAAACCTCGAGGCACTGGAGACAAGAATCGCTGTCGGAGAGAGACAGCTCGCTGCCACATGGGCCCCGGGAGCACTGCCCAGCGGCGTCGGGTTCCCCGGGCCGGCATGGCCTGTCCCCGTCACCGTGTGACGCCCTTTCCCAGGAAGGAGCAGCAGGACAGGCACGGGGTGCTGGGCGCTCGCCCCCACTCCGGCCCCGGGAATAAACACCCCCTTGTGCATCCCCCCTTGTGATCCGGGGCTGACCAGCAGCCCCAGGCCATTCCCACTGCTCTGCTCGGCCTTTGCCGGCACAGAATGGCTCCCTTGTGCCTGGCTGGGATCAGCCCGGTCACAGGGCTGCCTCCGGGGCCATCCTCACCTGGGGGCTGTGCTGCGCTTCGTGTCTCCTTTGATGTCACCAAAAAAACCCCCAAGAGGCCACGCAGCCCCAGCCACCGCCGCTGCTGCCAGCGGCAGATCCAGACACGATCCCCTCAAGCGGGGATGTAAACAAATTCCCTGCGAGGCCGCTTAATCCTCCCCCGGGAGGAATTAATCAGAGCAGCAGGGATGCCAAATAAAAGCCAGATTTGAATAAAGGTTGCAGGAGCACCAGGTTCTCACAGGCAAACACAGGGACAAGTTCTCTCCCCTGGCCCCGGGCAGGAGCACGTGCTCTGATGCAGCTGCGGGGCTGAGCAGCTCAGCAAACAAAAAAAATAAATAAAGGGGGCGGGGGGGAAATCACATTCCAGCGGCAGTATTTTTAAGCAGCACAGTCCCTGGAAAAGAAAATTAAAGCCCCGAGTCAAACCCTGCCTTGCATGCACCAAGATTTGCCGTGCCCAGGGGTGATGTGGAGCACAGAAAGGCTGTGAAAAACCAAATTCCAGCCCAAGGAAGCAGGTGAAGGATTCCCCCTGCTCTTCCCCCAGGGCAGCAGCTCCCAGGCAGCACAGCATGGGGCTGATCCCAATCCTCCTTTGGGACTTGCTGAGCCAAGGCAGAAGTGTCCCAGCTCCCAGCTGGACCTGCTGGGTCCCTGCCAGGCTTCCAGGATGAAGGAGAATGTGTCTGTCCTCCAGGAGCCTGGACACAAACAGCAAGCAAGTCTGGAAAAATACAACAGGTTTTCTCACAGCCCTGCATCACAGGTAAGGGGAAAAAGTGCCAAAACTGCACAGAGGTGGAGGAGCTGGAGGCTGAAGGGATCAATCCTGCTGGGGAGCAGTGCTAGCCAAGTGACCAGTTCATCCCAGTGCAGGACTGGGTGCAGGGTGGAGCTGGGTGCCTGCAGGACAGTGAAGAGAGGGCAGGGAGCTCTCCCACATCCCAGCAGCTACAGCATGGCTCCAGACAACGAGAAGCAGAAAGAGGAACAGAAAACTATCCAGGCAACAGTTTGGTTTTAAGAATTTATTTCAGACAAAAAAATTCCCCACCAAAAAAGTCGTACAAAAAGAGTAGAGACAAAGAGTGGTCATTACAAAAGTGTTCACAGATAGAAAAGACTCATCTGAGCAACCCCAGCACAGAGCCCAAGGCACGCTGGCTTTAGCTGTGCATGGCATGGGATTGTCTCAGTGAGGGAATGCAAAGGTCCTCAGCCCCCAAATTCTCCTCAGGTCCCCCTGCAGCGAGCAGGGTCAGCCCCTGGCTCCTCTCCACAACATCCAGCTCACCCTCCCCACACTTCTTCCCACCCCACTGAGCACAGGCTGCTGCTGTGTCCCCACCCCACCAGGGCCCCTGGCCCCTCTGTGGGTGCAGCACCAAGGACCCCCAGCCCTGAAGGATTCATCCCAATTCCACATCTCCCATCAGCATCCGTGGCTGCCACCAGCCTTAGACTGGGCTTCCCTCTCTCTTCCTTGGCCACCAGGCACAGCTCTAAGCCCCTGTATTGGTACCACAATTTGGGGCTGGTTTCAGCCCCATCTTGGGGGAGGCAGCAGCACACTGAGCAGGTTTGGTGCTGACACTCATGAACCAGCTTTCCTGTTCTCAGTAAATGGCATCAAAACACCGCCACAGATCATAAATTCACCTCCCAAATCCTTGTTTCAGCCCTTGAGGCCTTTAGAGTTTGGTTAAGTGGCTCAAACCATTCCCCCCACAGGTACCCAGAGGCTTGTGGCAAAGATTATCAGCAGTGGCTGAGCCCTCTGCTTCATCCAGCCAGAAAAGGACCTTTCACTGCCTTGGGGACCTGCAGTCCTGGTGAGCCACAGGTGAAGGGCTGCACCTGCATCACCCCAGGGCCCAACCCTGAGCACCATCCAAACATTCTCCAGCAATCCTGAGAAATGCCTCCAGCTCCTGTTCTCCACACCAGGAGCTGACACAAGTTTCCAGAGCACGGCACTCAAGGCAAGGAGAGAGCAATCTCGGCTCGTACTGCCTGTTCCGAGCCCAAAATCCCGGGGCAGTTCTGAACCCTGGCCACAAAGGACGCCAAAGTCCTGCCCGGGCACACATGGAGCCGCTCCGCACCGCCAGCCCCTCGTGTTCTCCTGCCCTGCCCGGGGCCACGGCACTGCTGGCTCTGGGCCCGTGGGACAGTCACGACAGGAGTGGCCAAGGGCTGTGAGCAGGGTCAGGGTCTCCTGTCCCCGTTTCCAGACCCCAGTGCTGTGAGGGTGCAAGCTGCCATCCCCAGGGATGCTCACGCTGTCACACGCAGCCGGTGCGCTTCTCTCAGCAGGTCATGCAGCGCGGGCGGATGGTGTCTGATGCGGGGTTTGGATCCACCTGCAGAGCCAAGGCCAGAGTCAAAAACCTCAGCAGTGGCACATCCCCAACCTCCACCAGCCCCCCAGGCCAGAGGGGTTCATCACCTCTGAATACAGCGGAGGTGGTCGGAAGCGGAATTCCTGGATGTAGGCGAAGAAGGGACCCTCCAGGATGTCCCCAAGCTCACTGCGGCACGGGGGAGCCAGGCTCTGCTCGGCCTCTGGGCTGGACACCACTGCTGAGTACTCAGGGGGGGCTGAAGGGAAAGGAGAACCATCAGAGAATAGCAAACACCCCCTATAAATGCAGGACACACAAGCACAAAAGGGCTTCAAACCCAGTACTTCCCAAACCCTCCCAGTTCCCTGAGGAAGGAGCCCAGGAGATTCAGCACCACAACCCAAAAAGGTTAAAAAAAGGCAAAACTGGCCCAGTGGAGAACTTTTGAGTCTCGCTGTCCTGAGCAGGGGGTTTAGCTCAGGGAGAAGGAGATGCTCACCCTCCAGCTGCTCTGGGATGGTGCTGAGCCAGTCCAGGTTGACGCTGTACTGGCTGCTGACACTGGAGGTGCGGCTCCCGAAGGGATGCAGCGGGATGGTCCCGATGACAAGAGGCAGCTCAAGGAGCAGCTTAGACGTCCCAGGAATATCCACACAAACCTGCCAAGACATAGAGCAGCAGGGAAGCTCAGCTGGTGCTGCTTTCCCAGTCTGGAGGGGCAGATATCTCCACTGAGCTGGGCAGGAGGGAATCCCTGCAGAGCTCCTTGGGAGCTCCCTCACCTTCAGGGAGTATTCCACCTGGATGATGCGGCACTGCAGGATGGACGGCCCCACGGGAGGGATCTTCAGAGCCCTCCCATGCCACACCTCCCTCTTCCCGGCTGGAATGGGGTCCCCAGAGATGCTGGTCACCACTGACTTCTTCTGCTTCTTGGTGCCCCGGGCGATGAAGGTCTGGGTCTGGATTATGGCTGCCTTGGGCACCACAGCGCGGCTCGTGCAGTTGTCGATCTCAGCAAAGATGGGGATGACCTCACCTGCCAAAACACACACACACATTAGAGGACGGAGGCAGAGCCCAATCCTGCCTCAAGGAATTGCTGCACTGAGGGGTGGCCAAGCTGTCTGACAGGGCAGGCACGTGGGTTCACCCAGGAGGAGAGGCCCAAGGATGCTGCCCACACTGAAGCTCTCTGATTTCCTGCCAGCTCACAGTGACCCAAACCCCCTCCTCCGGGCTCTATCCCAGGGCTCACTGAGGTTCAAGGGCTCCAGCACCTGGTCTCACCTGGGGTGTAGCCTTTTCGGTCAATCTTGGCAGTCACAGATACTTGGCCACGGTTGCAGTACCAGGCACGAGCAAGTTTCTCCTTAGCACCTGCCTGGGGAGCCTGGAGAAAGGGAAATATTTAGGCTATTTAGTAACCAAGGATGAAACTCAAAGCAATCACCTCCCTGGCACCAAGAACCTGCCGGGGAGCATCAGCAATTTCTCAGGCATCTGATGCAAGAAGCTGTTGCAATGCATTAAAGTTTCCAAAAACAAAAAGGCACAGCTGACCTCTGCCCAACCCAGGTAATGCTGGAGAGCACAAGTCACAGAGAAGAACATATTCCCTCTGGAAACCAGGCCTGCATTGTAATGCTGAAGGGCAGGCAGACACCTTCCCCATGGCCTTCCTGGGTAAGTTTTGGATGCCAGAGCCCCAGGGTGGAGCAGGGGGAGCTCACCAGCAGTGCAGGGGTGTTTATGTCGATGGGTTCAATCACAGTGAACTCCTTCTTTGCTTTCTTCACTGTTGACCAAGGTCTGTGCAGCTTGGCCTTCACCCAGTAGCGCACACTGCCATGCTTCCCCTCAAAAGAGGTGGCCAGGGTCCTGGGCACGAGCAACAAACAATTTTAGAAGGGTTTTGCTCAAAAAACCCTCATTTTCAAGATATCCTCTCCCCCCAAAAATGCCAACTTACTCGGGGAGCTGGAAGGTGAAGGGGAACTCGTGCCTTCCTGCCTGCAGCACAGTGGCCTCACCATTGTCTGTGGGCAAAACAGATTGAGGAGGATTAACTCCTCCTGCAGAACTTCCTCCCCGGGAGGGTCAGAGAGAGGTGCAGCAGCCAGCAAGGAGCAGGATGAGGGCACAGCAGAGTTTCTGCCAGGGCTGAGCTGTAGCAGCTGTGACACAGGAGCTGGGCACTGTCTGCATTCCATGTGTCTGCAGACACGCACTGCCCAGGGGCACCTCCTCGGAGAGCTGGGCAGCTTCCCCAGGAGGGGTCTGCCTCACCCTGCAGCCACCCTGCTCCACAGCTTTGGGGTGAGACCCCAAGGAGCCCAGCTGGAGGGCTAGCGGCCAGCCAAGCCCCCATGGCCCTCAAGAATTTGCACCCCACGGTTGGAGGTGACCTCAGGGGATCATTTAGGCCAACCCCACTGCCCAAACCAAGATCCTGAACCTCCAGTTTTCCAACACTGCTTCCCTGCCATGAACAGCTCAGAATAAAGGGGGAGTCTCATCCCTAACCAAGGTGCCCTGCACGGCAGCAGAGTGCAGCTATGCACCCCAAGATTTTGGGGTGCACCCAGGACGTGAGGTGTCTGCAGGGTCCTAAACAGCCCATTCCCACAGCGCCCACACCCTAAGGCACCCGTGCACCCAGATTTCAGCTCGTTAGTGTGCCATGCACCCAGCAGCCAAGCTGTCCCTGGCACCCAAATTTCTGCAGTTTTGGGGTGCTATACACCCAGCAGCAAAGCTCTCCCCAGGAACACAGATTTCTGCAGTTTTGGGGTGCCATACACCCAGCAGCCAAGCTGCCCCTGGCAGCAGCTTTAGGGTGCCACGCACCCAGCATCGACAGCTGCCCCAGGCACCCAGATTTCTGCAGCTTAGGGGTGCCTGGAGCACCCAACAGCTAGGGTGTCCAGGCTGCCCCAGGCACCCAGATTTCTTCAGTTTAGGGGTGCCTGGAGCACCCAACCCCAGGGTTTCCAGGCTGCCCCACAGCCCCGTTACTTCAGCCCCGTGGGTGTCCGGTGCCCCCACGCCCCCGCTCGGGGGGTGCCCCCGGGGCAGGGCGATGCCGTACCTGGGGGTGCCATCAGCGTGTCGCGGTGGCTCAGAAACTCCACCTGGTCGCTGTAGCTCTGCGTGTAGGCGGTGCTGGAGCCGGCGCTGCGGGACTCGGTCCAGTGGACGCGGGCAGCGCCCATGGCCCGCAGGCGCAGCGCCCCGAGCCGCGCCGCCGCCGCCAGCTCCAGCACCACGCGGCCCGACACCGCCTGCCCGGGGCTGAAAGCGGCCGGGCCGTCCCGCTCCGCGCCCTCCAGCACGATGGAGAAGCGTTTGAGGCGATCGAAAATCATGGCGCTGCTCAACCCCGACCGGCTCGATGCGGTTCTACCCGGCCCGGCGCGGCTCGG
>VZSR01000386.1:440847-513501 GCA_013398615.1 Brachypodius melanocephalos
GGTGTTTGGTCCCGGGTGTTTGGTCCGGGATCTCCCGGTGTCCCGTTTCGGTCGGTGCCCCGTGGCTGCGGGACGGCCCCACCGCGCTCCCGCCACCGGCTCCTCTCCGCGGCCGCCGTCCCGCCGCAGCCCCGGCCGTGCCGGCTCCGGGCCCGCGCTGTCCGTGCTGACTCGCCGGTTTTGCCTCGCAGAGCGGCCTCAGCACTATGTCCGTCAGCAGCCACGAGAACCGGAAATCCCGCTCGAGCTCCGGCTCCATGAACATCCACCTCTTCCACAAACCGGGCCACGCCGACAGCCTCCTCACCCAACTGAACCTGCTCCGCCAGCAGAACCTATTCACCGACGTGGTGCTGCGGGCGGGGAACCAGAGCTTCCCCTGCCACCGCGCCGTCCTGGCCGCCTGCAGCCGCTACTTCAACGCCATGTTCAGCGGGGGCCTGAAAGAGAGCAGAGATGCCGAGGTCAACTTTCGTGACTCGGTGCACCCCGAGGTGCTGGAGCTGCTGCTGGACTACGCTTACTCAGCCCGGGTGCTGATCAACGAGGAGAACGCGGAGTCCCTGCTGGAGGCCGGGGACATGCTGCAGTTCCAGGATATCCGGGACGCTTCGGCTGAC
Source organism: Brachypodius melanocephalos (assembly GCA_013398615.1). NCBI lineage: Eukaryota > Metazoa > Chordata > Aves > Passeriformes > Pycnonotidae > Brachypodius > Brachypodius melanocephalos. The sequence continues at coordinate 441,468 of VZSR01000386.1, forward strand.
TTTCTAGAGAAGAATCTCTACCCTGGGAACTGCCTGAACATGCTGCTGCTGTCTGATGCCCACTGCTGCGAGCGGCTGCTGGAGCTGTCCTGGAGGATGGCCTTGGCCAACTTCACCTCACTGTGCAAGACTGAAGATTTCCTCCGACTGCCCAAAGACAAGCTGCTGGAGCTGGTGGAGAGTGAGGAGCTGGAGGTAGAGGACGAGACGCTGGTCTATGAAGCCGTTATAGGCTGGATCCGCTATGATTTGCCCCGACGTCACGAAGTTCTGCCCGAGCTGCTGCGCTCCGTCCGCCTGGCCCTGCTGCCCGAGTCCTACCTGCGGAAGCAGGTGGCCTGTGAGAAGCTGGTGACCAGCCACAAGCTGGGGGAGGAGATCGTGGCCGACGCCGTGCGGTGCAAAATGAAGATCCTGCAGAACGACGGGCTGGTGACGGGGTGCTGCGCCCGGCCCCGCAAGGTCAGCCAGGCCCTGCTGCTGCTCGGGGGCCAGACCTTCATGTGCGACAAGATTTACACGCTGGACCATAAAACCAGCGAGATCATCCCTCGTGCTGACATCCCCAGCCCCCGCAAGGAGTGCAGCGCCTGCGCCATCGGCTGCAAGGTCTACATCACCGGCGGCAAGGGCTCCGAGAACGGCGCTTCCAGGGACGTCTGGGTGTACGACACCCTCCACGACGAGTGGGCCAAGGCTGCTCCCATGCTGGTGGCGCGGTTTGGCCACGGCTCCGCCGAGCTGGACCACTGCCTGTACGTGGTGGGGGGTCACACGGCCATGAGCGGCGCCTTCCCGGCCTCTCCCTCCGTGTCCCTCAAGCAAGTGGAGCACTACGACCCTCAGCTGGACAAGTGGTCGCTGGTGGCTCCTCTCCGGGAAGGCGTGAGCAACGCCGCCGTGGTGGGAGCCAAGATGAAGCTGTTTGTTTTCGGGGGCACCAGCGCCAACCAGAACAAGCTGCCCAAGGTGCAGTGCTTCGACCCCTGCCAGAACCGCTGGACGGTGCCCGCCAGCTGCCCCCAGCCCTGGCGCTACACGGCCGCCGCCGTGGTGGGCAGCCACGTCATCGTCATCGGCGGGGACACGGAGTTCTCCGCCAGCTCCGCTTACCGCTTCCACAGCGACACCTTCCAGTGGTCCAAATTTGGGGACGTCACGTCCAAGTGCATCAGCTGCCGCGCTGTCACCTCGGGGAACAGGCTCTACGTGGTGGGGGGCTACTGCGGGGCTCAGCGCTGCAAAACCCTGGACTGTTACGACCCCTCATCCGACACGTGGAGCAGCGTCACCACGGTGCCCTACTCCCTCATCCCCACGGCCTTCGTCAGCACCTGGAAGTACCTGTCTGCCTGAGCGTGGAGGGGGACCTGCAAGGTAAATAGCTGTGGGTTAACCAAAGCTCCTCTGTATCAGGTTAAAATTTGAGGGGCAACATGGCTCTGGACTGGAGTTGTCCTAGAGAACAGCCTTGTGTGAACATCAGCTCCAAAACTTCCTGGCTGGTAGTGTGGGATGTAAAACCCCTGCAGGAGAGAGAAGGTCTCTCTAGGTGCTGAAATGCTGCAGGGAGAAGAGCAGTACAAATAAAAAGACTCTTAACCTGGCATCTTGGCCTGTGCAAAGATTTTGGGGAATGCTGTGTGCGAGGATTGGGTGTCGTCCCTGGGTCAGGAGGCTGGAGGAGCCGATGTTTTTGCAGGCAGGCTGTCTGCAGGAGCTGGGACAGACCCTGTGGTGCCACTGGCTCCCGCTGCTGCTTTTAGCACAGCCTCCTCCTCCTGGTGCCACGCTTAATCTGCCAGTGGCACCCAAATGTCTTGTGGGACGCCAGGGCTGTGAGCTGGTGCCAGAACAAGATTATAGCTGGGATTTAGTCCCAGAATGGTGGGTAATTGCATTTATAAGACAAGCCTTGTCTATGTATAAACACAGGGTTCCTCTGCTTCTAATTATTCCCTGGTGTCCCTTTCATGCCATTGCTTTTCTGCTACACAGAGATTGACTTTCAACATTTGCAACTGGAATTAAACCTTTCTAAAGGCTTTTGGCAGAAACGATGCCAGTGAATCACAGACCCTGCAGGGTTTTCCTCTTCTCCTTGCAAGAGTCATGCTGTCTAAATAAAATTACTTACTGTAATAAAACATCCAGTGATACCTTTAGAAAATTCCTGGCTGTAGAGGGAAATCATGAGGCATTGCTGGGATTTCTCTGGGATTTGGGGCCTGAGGAGTGGGGTTGGGGTTGCTGTGCCCTGGTCTCACAATACTCTGCTCTGCACCACAGGCTTCTCACCTGATTTTGCCGAGTGCCTCGCTTGACTGAGGATGCAGATGGAACAGGCAGGCAGCAGGAGCACCTCCTCCAACCTGGCAAGCCTGAGCTGGGTGCCAGCGTGGAGCCCATTGGCACCAGCAGGGCTCAAGGCAACTCATTTTGGCTTTGAATTGCTTCTGCAAGTCCATCCCCTTGGTGAGCCCAGGGAGGGGACAGGCACGGAGGGACCTGCTTGGGCCGACAGCTTGTGCTGTCCCTTGAGACAGTAAAAAGGTTTCCAAGTTTTCCCCTGACTTGTGTGATCTCAGAGCAGGAACCACAGGGATTATTTTGGTTTCAGTGATATTAGAAAGGAGAAAGGACTCTCCTGACCAGCTGCAGGACTGCACTGCTGGGACTTGCAGCACCCAAGCAGTAGCCTGGAATGTCAGAACATGTGACAGTACTTTGCCCATGAGCTGGTTCTGTACATTTATTTCTTTTTTATATGGCAGTTTTGTGTGTTTATTACTCAGCCTGGAGCTGCTTCAATAAATCTGAGTAAAATCCACCGTGTCCTTTGCCTGTTCTGCTTAAGGTGCAGGTTTTCCCAGCCCACACTTGAGACTGTATCTAGTAGAACAGTGAGGAGCATTCCCTGCTGCAGTCCAAATCAAGGGCTCAGATCTTCCTGTATCTTTGTAACTTGGGACTGAGGAAAGCTCAGATCTCACACTGCCTTCTGTCTTTGAAGAAGACACAAATCTCTTCAAAACTTCAAAGATTAAGATATTCTCTGCCCTTTCCTGGTCACTCTCCACAGAGCAGGGTTTCCTCACTATCCAAGAGAATGGGAGAAGGTGCTTCTTCTGTCCCAAAGGGCTGTGCTCCAGGCCCTGCTCCAGCTGAGGGGCGGCAGTGCCTGAGAAAGAAAAGCTCTGTTAAGGGGAAGAGATGAGACAGGAACCAGCATGGTCAGAGGAAACAGGCACCAAAGGTACAACCAACTGTCTCACCACAGAAGCATGGTTTGGGTGTGATCCATTATTTCAGAATTAAATAAATCAATGTCACAGTTCTTCCGAGCTGCTTGCACAGGCAAGAGCTGGCAGGATGGGAAGGAAGGGATGTGCCCCGCTGCTGGGGGCTGGAGCAGATGCACCAGCTTCATTTCCAACCCCATTTTCTGATGATTTTGCCATTTTCAGCCCCCAGGCTGGGGCTTTTTCATGCACCCTTGTTTGTGCCTCCTCTCCATCGCTGGCTGAACTGAACAGGAGCTTTTCAGGCTGCAGGGAGAGGAGTCCACAGCCTGCCTGGAGCACACAGGCAGCAGCAGGGAGACAGACTCATTTTGATGAGAAAAGGCTGTTAAGATCATGGGATCCAACCATCCAGCAGCTCCCAGCCTGGCTGTGCCTGGCAAGCAGGGAAAGTCATAGCACAGGGCTCTGCTGGAGCCAGCAGCGCCTGGAAGTCTCCAACCCTGTCATCCAGCCAGGAGCTGCCTCACCTTTGTTACATCTGCAGCTACTCCTGAGGGCTGGACAGAGTCCGGCTGTGCTCAGCGAGTCGGAGGAGCGGAGCTTTCATTCATGGCCGTTTGAGCAGCAGCAGCTGTTTTGTTTGCGCTGCCAAGCAATAAACGCTGGCTCCCCGCCACATCCGCCTCCCGCTCCGGGGCTGGAGCAGCTTCCAGCAGCACCGATCCGTCTGCCTGGGTGTTATCTGAGCCAGGCTCGGCTGTTTTCAGCTGGGGGAACGAGCCCCAGCTCTGCTCCTGCTGCTGCAACTTTTGCAGGAGCTGGGCATTGTTCCCTCCTGTGAATCCAAGCCCTCTGTCAGGGAAAGCCGGCGCTCCAAGCACACCTGGGCTGAGCTGGGCTGCTCCGCCGTGGCTCCCTCCTGTCGGCAGCAAAGCTGCATGGCATCGGTTCATCCTCCTTCAGCTGGCAGAGAGCCCCGTGCTGTCCCTCCAGCTCCACCTCCTCCTGGCAGGAACCAGCTCCCAGCTCCCGAGTACCCTGGGGTAAACGAGGGAGCTTCACCGGTGCGTGCTGGAGCCGTCCCAACAGACCTGTTTTCCCAGTTTGACATTTCCATGCGTGGATCCACTTGCTGCTTCAGTGCCAGGGCCAGAAGGTTCAGGCCAACTGAGCTGGAGGTGAATTTGGTTTAGAGGTGAAATTGGTTGCTGGGGTAGGAATCCTTGTGAATTAATAGAATTAATTTAGAATCTCAGCATAGCTCAAGCCTAGACCTCTCTTAGCCCAGGCCCCCACTTTGTGTCTGCACTTCCAGCTGCAGGAGTTAGACCCCAGCCCAAAGTCACATCTGGAAGAGGCAACTCACACGGGCATCATAGGCTCAAAGGCAAAACAATCCAAGTGTGGTATCACTGTCCCATGGGATGTTCCTCTTCTCACACCAAGCTTAGAAGCCACCACAGCCAGAGAAGTTTGGGATCAGACTGATGCACCTCCCTCCTGGCCGCACGAAAGACAGGGTTGATTTTAAGGGAATTGCTGCTTGGGTTTGTAGGTGCCAAAGCAACAAGACAGCATCGTGGCCCTTCTCCCTCCCTTCCTTTCTCAGCAGTGGCTGAGAAATTCCCCTTCCTGGTTAAGATGAGATATGGATCATGAAAATGTTCTGCAGCACACTCACTTCACATCTAGCAGGGAACTGTTACAATGATAATTCATGGCAGCCCAGGAAAACAAAGTTTTAATTACACACAGTGTGGTTTTGTTCATGACTCCCAATGTTCCAGAAGGTAAAACGGGCATTGGACACCTGAAATTCCCAGGCAGATCTGCATTTCATGTGTAGGTAAATGAAATCTGGGAGAGCTTCAGGTCTAGCAGGACACTGTGCTTCACACAGAGAAATGACATCAGCTGCTGCTCTGACATGGGAGAGACACGAACACACTGTGCTGTCAGCGAGGAGCTTTCATGGTCCTGTGCACAGGGAATCCTGGAATGGTTTGGGTTGGAAGAGACCTTAAAGCCCATCCAGTCCCACCCCTGCCATGGCAGGGACACCTTCCACTGTCCCAGGCTGCTCCAAGCCCTGTCCAGCCTCACCTTGGACACTTCCAGGGATCCAGGGGCAGCCACAGCTGCTCTGGGCACCCTGTGCCAGGGCCTGCCCACCCTGCCAGGGAACAATTCCTGCCCAATATCCCATCCAGCCCTGCCCTCTGGCACTGGAAGCCATTCTGTGCCCTGGCAGTCCAGGCCCTTGTGCAAAGTCAAGGAGCCCCAGAACAAAGGGATGCTGCCCTGAGCCTCCAGTGTCTGTGACAGTCCCAGAGCTGGGGACTCTGTGTTGCATCTCCAGCACTGCCAGCTCCAGGAGGGTTTGGCTTTTATCCTCTGCCAGATCCCACGGGCACAGCAGCAGCAAACAATGTAGGACAGGCCCCACATCCCCTGTCTGCTGAGCCTTGGGCTGGCCCCATCGCTGGGGTGAGAAATTACATCGGATTTGAGTCACAGGGCTGAGGAAAGGGAAAGGCAGCAAGCAGCACATTCCCACTGCTGGAGCACACTGTGGAGCCAATATCCTTTGTGCATGTTTGTCCTCGAGCATCTGCCTCGCAGATGAATCTCAGATGCACGTATGGGAACCATCAGCCTTGTCTCACCCACATGAAAGAGGGAGGTTTAGCATAAAGCTGGTCATTGCCGATGGCCTCGGCGTGATTCATCCACAGAAAGAATGTGGTTTGGGTTTCGGGTTAATTAGCTACAGATTGGAGAGAGAGACAAGGCAGGGCGGAGCTGCTGGAATATCGGCATGAGCAAGTTACCAGCTCTGAAGGCACCGCCAGCCTGTCCTGAGGTCCCACCCTTCCTGAAATCACACCCTCCGTGTCTCCCAGAGGAGTGACAGCCTTATCAGTGCCACTGCCAGGCACGGTGTTTGCAATCCCCAAGGAATGTCTGCCCTGCTGTTGTGGCAAAAACTGAACAGAGCAACACCTACACACCTTTGAACAGGGATGGCTGCAGCAGCACCGAACTTCTAACAGATGCAAATTCTGCCCAGGATTTAAACTTGCCTCTGCTGAGCTCTGGGCTGCTGCCGCTGGGCAGTTCCCAGTGGGAATCTGTGCTGCAGGGATCCCTCTTGGCCACGTTAATCCTGGATCTCCCTGATCCAGGCTCTTCTTTTCTTCTTGAAAATAATTCCTGCAGGTCTGGCATGAAAACAGCTGCACAAGAGCGCAGTGCAGCTCCTCTTAGCTTTAGACTCTCCCTCCCTGCTGTCCCCCACAAAACCACTTCGATTCCACTTCTTGCTGCTAAAAAATATGTAGAAATGGACATGTAGTGACTGGCCTTGCTGTGGTGACACAGACACGAGGTCTGGAAGCACAGAGGCAGTGACTGATCTCCAGCGGGCACCGTGGCTCGGCTCCCGGGAGCTCCACAGATGGAAGAAATATTTTCCTAAAAAGAACACAAGCAAAAGCTTCTACACACCCTCACTTTGAGACGTCATTCTCTCACATGACAGCTTGTTAGCTCCCATAAAGACCAAATTTTAAACACTGGTCTGCCCAGAAGCCTTTGATTATTTACGTATATGGAAAAGTAGAAAAAAAAAATTGTTTTTCCGGTGGAGTTCTAGTTTGTGTCACAACCCAGATGTCACATGCACTTCATAGGCTGACAAATACTGGCTTGTTTTACTGACTGCTGCACACAAAGGCCCAGGGTCCCCCCAAAGCTGCTTTGATAACCAAAGGCAGTGACAGGCAGAGCACACTGCTGGCACTGCCACCAACCCTGGCTCAGGGTTTTCCTCACTCCTGGCTGCAGCTCAGGATTCTGATGATAAACCTCTCCCTCCTCCTTGAAAGCACCAATCCGAGGCCCAGTTCTCCCACTGTCTCCCTGGTTTTGCATTTCTTCTCTCTAGAAATGATTGGAGGTTACAGCTCTTGGATTCGCTTGCCACCAGTGGGGATTTCACCAGGAAACTCATCCTGCTGCAGTGCTGGGAAGAGCAGCCCCAGCCAGAGGCTATGGGATGGTGCTGGCAGCAAGGGCTGCCAAACTGGCACGAGCACTAGGGAGAAAGTTTCTATTTTTGTTATCCTTGTTCCAAGTGGGAACCGATACTGCCTGGGACAGAGCCAGGCATGTCTCAGGCTGGCACCATGCAAAGCACCTCCACGCTAATGTAAGCAACTTAACCAAGCTCTCTCTCTCTCACCAGCAGAGTTCAGATGTTTGGGAGCAGCTGATCTTTCCCTCAGGTGTTCACCTCACTGCCAAGGGCTGCAGCTTTTTGTGTCCTGCACTGAACACCTCCTATGCTCCGTCCTCTCCTTCACAGTCCTCCTCTCCGTCACAGTTTTGTTCCTGTGGCACATTATTTCTGTCCAGGTTAGAAAATGAGAAGCATGTGAGAAATGGTAGCTGCTTTGATCTTCACTCAAATAGAAAACAATAAATAATTATATAGATAAAAGGCAGGTTTTAAATGTTCTTTTTTTTTATTGCTAGAAGTTGGTTTCAGTCCTATTGCAGCTCTGAAATCCTTCAGTGGAGAAACATTGCAATCATTGTAAAAATCATCATTTGGTGTGCTAAGATCAAGTTTACAATTAATCAAGAGTGCACAATTCAACAGAATATTAACATTTAACCATCAACTTTACAAATAAAATAAAGACTACAAAGATGTTGCTACTACAGTAAACAGTAAAGGAAATATTTACAATGTTTACACCCTAACGAAAAAAACAAAACCAAACTCTTCCCCAACAAAATGGTCAATTTAACCATGGACCATGATTATTTATTAAATCTTTACAGTGCAAGGTGGGCCTAGAAACCAGACCTAAGACTAGAGAGCATCAAGAGAATTCACAGCTCTGAGTGAGATGCACGCAGTTATGCCAACAGGATCTACACCCATGAGAGACCTCCTTCTGGCTACAGACAGAAATGGAATTTGAAATCAACTTGCCTAAAGTGCTCCAATTTCTTTCAGTACAAAAATATAAAAAACTGATTTATAAACATGGCACAAATGTTATGAACCAGAGCTCACACACATGCTGTTTGAAGAGGAAGAGGATGGTGGATGATGTTGGGTCTGGTCTCGAAGAGAGAGCAGGGGAAAGGCTTTGCTTTGCCTACAGCACTTGTGTAACCTGGCATGCAGATCTGTTTCCTGGTAAATGTGAGAACTGCTGGGGAAGACAACAAAATCTCCAAACTCCCTTGCACGGGGGGGGCACAACACATAGGGACTCCACTGAGCAGCACCGGGGAGCCTCAGCTCCCATTCCGCAGAGTTAGAAGTAAAATGAAATAAGTATTTTTAACCCTTTCCTAGTTTAAGTTTCGACTCTCATTGTAAATGCAAATGACAAACACCAAGTTCCATGTATGCAAAATCATCTGACCACTACTCAGAAAGACAAAACTGCCTGCAAATTATTTAGAATGACTCCTAGCTGTGCAGGAAGGCGAGTACCTGGATGAGCAAGCGTCTCTAGGAACACCAATTCTTCTGCCTCACGCTGGGGGATGATCAGCGATCTCAATTCGTGGGACATGCCACAGCTACAATCCACAGACAGCACAGTTAAAAACTAGGGAAGCATCCACAACACACACAGGGCAGCTGTGCTCAGCACTAGTGGCCATGGAGGCATCCTCAGCCTGGAACACGGAACTTCCACATTCCAGATGGGAAGAGAAAGAGGAAGCCTCCTTAACACCAGAGTTCAAATTGAAATCAGAACCATAGAAACAGCCTCTACATTGCAACAATCACAATATTGAAGGACAAACATGCTGATAATTTTAAGGCTGTGACACCAAGCAAACGTGGCGGCAGTTCAAAGCTCGTGCTGGCATTTCCTCCACACCCCAGCTCAGAAAGAAGCCAAAAGGCACCCAGGAGGCACAGAATTTTGAACTGTCTAATCCTCGGAAATCACTTAAAAGGAAAGTTTTATCTGAAGTGATCAAGAAGTCCAATAGGAAGGACATGATTCAGAATCAATAGCAGGTTACTTAGCTCAGGACACAGCAGTACTTTGCAAACTAATTTACCTACAAGAGTTATTTTTCTAGGAACAAGATCTGAGTGAAGAGTCCAAAACCAGTTCACTCAGCTGAAGTGATCTGTTAACAAATTCACAGATTCAGTTTTGCACAAGTGAAGAGACCCATGATTCATTTAAAGAAAGTCATATTCATTAAAAGAAAATAATTCACTTGCTTCCTTCAGCCTTCTACAGATCCCCTGCCCACACTCTGGCAGCAATGAGGTATCACAGCATCTGCTAATTACAAAACCTTCTCCACAATGACCCAAGTGACAGAAGACACCATCTCTGCTCAGGGTGCAAACAGGTTTCATAAAGGCAGCTGCAGCCAGACACGTGCACTGAGGACAGAGAATGACTTCTAAGGTCATTTCTTAGTTACAGATTGAAGTCCCATATTCCAAGGAGCTTTTTGGAGTTTGAACCACCAACCTGGCCTGTCACAGGCCTGGGTCCATTTGTTAACAGCCAAAACTTATTTCAAGCACTGCTGACAAGAAGTATTAAAGAAGTTATGTTTAAGTTAAAACATTAAAATAAATGGGACCTCACTGCAGACTTCATTTTCCACGTGTCACTGTTCTGTATTCAAATTTGTCCATTGCACAGAAGAAGAAAGCAGCCAATGAGCTGCTCCAGCCCTTCCAACACTCCCTCCCATACTTTAGGACAGGCACAAAATAAACCTAAATAAATGCTTCCAAAAATTGCTTCCAAGCACCAAAACTGACATCCCTTTTTGGCTGAGGTGATTTACTCCACTGATGCAACTTAGCTTTGGGCTGAAACTCCTATAAACCTGGTAATTTAAGGCAATGGAGGCATCGAGTTTTCACTAGGAGTGGCACAAACCACAGCATGAAGGAGAGAACCCCGTGCATTCCTGCTGCCTCCCTGTGTGCTTCCAGAGGAAATTACAGGGGACCAGAGGTGACTGCAGTCTGCACATCACCCAGTGGAAAAATCAGTGCCAGTCCTACCGAGCTGCTGGATCCCACACTGCTGCATGATCAGGAGTTACACTGATTTTAAGAATTCCCCTCCATTCCAGACTAACTTTTTGGAAAGCAAAAACTGAATATGGACTGGAACTCTGTTCTAATCACCAAAGATATGGTATCTCAACACTGGAACAGTCCCATGCTGTTTCCTGCTGACAATCACTCCAGGCTCTGCAATGCTGCTGATTTACCAAGCAGTCCTTTGGTATTAAAGCCAAGTATGTGCAAGTTCACTTGTTGGGGGCTGGGGGAGCATCCCCAGTCTGGTAAGGAGCCAGTTTGGAGTTTCCTCTCACTGAACTCAGTGCCACTACCTTAGGTTTGTACTAGCATCACTCAGCTACAAAAAAGACCCTTAAATCCAAGAACTGTTCCAGCAGGTGTGCTTGTCCCTAAGACCGACTCAGTATTTTGTAGCTTCTTTCCCCTGACCAGTAAATCTGGGATTTTCAATTTCTCGCCTGAAGGCAATAACCCAAATTATCACTACTTGAACATTTAAACTGCTGTTGTTTCCTGCTGAAAATTGGTAAAGTTTCTTGCATTGTAACTACTGAAATAATTTTAAAATTCTCAAGCAAAGAGAAGTTACGGCCTTAAAGACATCACTAACATCACACAGGGCCGAATCACAGGGACAACTCAGTGATTTGAGGAGACTGGCAAACACCACTGGATCCATTGCCATGAGACTGGATGGAGAACTGACCAGGCCTTCCACCCACTGCTGCTAAAATCACTTTAAATCAGTAAAGATATATTAAAAAACCCATTATCAATCATGTCCTGAAAGGTATTAATCTAAGATTTTAAGCTTCGAGATCCTGATTCCTTGAATTCTGTAACAATACCCATAAAGAATCTCTCCTGTGCATCATTACCTGACCAGTCACATTCAACACACACCAGAACACACATCCTTGGGTGAGGGTGGGAAAAGAATCCAGGACACGGAGTGAAAAACACAACACAAAATGACTGTGCAAATTACTACAAAGGGAAATAATGCCTTTTCAGCAGAACACTTAATGTCACCACCATTCCATGAACAAGAACTGACCCATTTCACAAGAGGTATCAAAGCTGGTTTAGCTGAAAGCAGCTAAACACAGGTTTAGCTAACAGTATTTGTTTTTTTAGCATAAGTATTTTTAATTCTAAAACCAAACAGTTCTTATTCCCTTCATTCCTAACATGATGCTGCAGAGAAGTCTCTGCAGTAACAGCAGCTTTGATATCTTCTGGTACTGGGAGTAAAGTCCCAACAAATTAACAGACAAACAAAGGATGCAGAAAACAGGATTAAACAAGACAATAAATTACTGCATTTCAACACTTCTTAGACATGTCTTCAGCAAAGAACAAAATCCAAGTCTCTAAGTTCAATCAGAAACAACTCATGAGTTTGCCTGGAAACCTGTACTGCTGTCCCCAACAGGGAGACAGGATCCCAGTGACGCTGGTGGCCAATGAAATGTGCATTCAGTCCAATTCTTCATCATCATCGTGAATTCTCACACGTCCAACCCTTCTCCTTCACAAACAGGTGGAGCTCCTGCCCCTTGAAGACGCTGTCAGAAGTTCACCTTACCTTCTCTTCCACTGGACCTGGCCACGAGGCTTGTGCCACTGGGTTCACAGTGCCTGGCACACCTGGCTGGGAGGGGACTGGCTTGCTGTCACCTGGTTACCAACACACAACCCATTACTGACCTGGGAAAACAGATTTAAAAATTTGCAGCCATTTTGGGGCCTACTACTAAAACTTTTTACATAAAAATCTGGGTGGTTCAACATCACCGATAACAATTTACAAGATGGTGCCCATGAACAGTTACATTCTCCAAAAAGAGCACATTACAATAAATGTCAGAATTTTAACATGCTCTGAATTGATACAGCCATGCCATGTGTCAACACACTGGAGAACTTAGAAGCAAATTGTTACTACTGTGCCCTCATTCTGAGCTGCTGGCAGAGAAGCCAACAAAGCAGGACAGTAATCCTGGGCTGGTCCTTGCTTGTAGTAACTGGGCAGGGATCAGAAGACATCCATGTTGGGTCTCCATCACATGCACGCTGGGGCCTGAGTTCTTGAAACAGTGTGTCAGGTGATTCATCTTCAAATGAATCCCTTTTCTTCTTCAGTTAGAAGAAAATGACATCCTCTTTGCTGGTATCATCTTGCACATTCAACAGGCTGGGCTGAGAGGGCACCAGGGGCTGAACCTGAACGTTGTTGGGCTTGAAGAGGGTCGCTGAGGCAGATGAAAGTGCTTCTGGCTGAGCATCTGTAGGGCCATACAGTTCTAGAGGGAATAAAATGGAAGAAGACATATTCGTGACACTGCAGAGAGAGCCTGAGGCACTTCCACGGACAGGCAGGTTGGCCAAGGCATACCTGGCTGGAATGCAGGGCCCTGGCTGCTCGGCAGGGATGGACTCGCTGACCGCCTGCCTCTCAGGACAGCCTCCTCTCGTCCAGCAAGCCTGGGGGGAAGCAGCTGCTTCTGATCAACAGAGGCTGAAGAAAACATTGCATAAATTAGTATTTGAGGTGAGCAGCACTTCACAAATGTCACTACTTCACGCTGGGGCACTGTACTGACACCTTTACACATCCAAGAAAGCTGCAAAAGCACAAAGAGCTGGTCCTACTTATATTATCTCTTCAGCTGTTTAAACTATGAATAATTTTATCTTCTTTGAGACTCCTAGTTCAGTTACTGGCAGACCCTGACAATCTCAGATTTAAAACTCAGTATTACCAAGCATGGCAGAGAGGAAAAAGAAATCTTTGTAGAATTCAAATAGCAAATGGCCATTTGTGCTACTTCTAACACACAGAGCTGTGATGAACTTTTGTCTCTGCTCTCCATCTGTCTCACAGCTGCTCAGCAGCACAGCCCACTGATTCTGGTCTTACACCCTCTCAGTTTCTTGGTTTCAACAATGAAAGCAGTTCATGAAATGGCTATTCTGGATCTAAAGAACTTCTCTCTTTCAGTACACATTCCTCACATGTTACAAAACCCAAATTCAATACACAGCATTTTGCCTCTGGTACAGAAAGTTTTGTTCTATTTTATTCTAAGATCTACACATGGGCATAACAAGCATGAAGCCCACTAATGCTCACAAGAGAACAGAGACCAATATATTTGTGGTTTATACCTTTCATATAAATTACAGAAAAACGCCATTAAGTCCATTTTCACTGCAGAGACCATTATGTAAGAGCTATTAAAAATAAACTGGGGACATGTGGCATTAGAACTTTATATTACCACCATTTGGTACGCAGGGTAAGAGGATACAGGCTTCATTTATGTGCAAAACCATAAGCAAGTTTGCAAAGGCACTAAACTTTATGCAGGACAGAGACAGATGTTTCTGCAATGTGCCAAAACCCCTCCCCCTGCTCTCTCTGTCAGGTTTGGCTCCCAGTTCTCTGTAGCAGTACAGAGTGATGGACAAGCTTGCCAAGTCTGAATCCAGCACAATGCTAAAACGATAATTTTATGACTTAAAATTACAGGCCATTCCCCTAAGCTGGCAGTGTATCTCTACCATTGCTTGAAGTGGTAGAGATAAAATGGTTTTTAGTGTTTCTGTCATTGGCAAAGATCACTACTCCAGTACCCAGCAGTTAAAAGCAGAAATTACACCAGGACAGGGTGACTGAATTTTAACTTGCTTCTATTTGTGACAAAATTAGCCCCTTTCAACTCTACAACACACACGACATCTCAATTTTGGCCTGGAGATCTGTATTTACTGACTGACTGGTGCTAAGAAAAGCACTGCACTCGATGTCACTACAACTCTGGACAGACAGCAAGAAAAGGCTAAGCCAGCCTCAAAACATTTCACTCGTGCACAACAGCTTTATTTTAAATTTTTTTGGTTTTGCTCTTTTTCTTTAACACTACAGTTAGACAAGAAGATTTCACATCCAGGTTTAAAACCTCCCACCACCATTCTGTTTGCTGGAATACACAACTCCATTTTCACCACTATCCCTCTGCGTTACACGTCCAATTCAAATAGTATAGATGTGGAACTCCTAACAGGATTTTAGGAGGTTAAGAGATTTTAATGGCAGCAAACACACCAATAACTTGTAGCATATTAATTTCTGGGTTTCGTGCAGAGGTTTAAGTGCAGGGTTCTGTCTCCCTGTGGTCCTGGTGATCAGAAATGCATTTAAATGGACTCGAAAGCACATACCTGAACTGTCTGTCCGATGAGATGCTTTGTTCTTGCCACCTTTCTCCTTGCTTCCTTTTGTGAAGGTGGCCAGCTTGGTGGGGATCTGCTGCTGGACTGCAGCTGGTTTCTGGATCTGGTTGGTTGCACTCAGGAGATGGATTGGCACTTCGTTCTTCAGGGAGGGCCGGTTCTCCAGGGTGGTGCTGTCCCTGCGCGCCACGTCCGGCCGCTCCAGGTACTCCAGCCCGGCCACTGAGCTCACCCTCACTGAGGATTTGGAGCCAGCTGCAGATGCTTCCACCCCTTCTCCGTTGAAGCTCATGGAATGACTGATCATCTGGCTCTGCAAGAGGAAAAAGGCATTCTAAGTCAAACGGGGATTTTCACCTTCTCCAGCACAAGGAGGAGAGACCACCCCCAACACCTAGAGCACAAAACACTTCCTGGTGCAAGGCAGAACGGGGTAGAGGTTCCTGAGGAACAGAAGGAAGAGCAAGAGTGTAAGTCCTTGGACACTGAGAAGAACCTCAGCAGCTCCAAACTGCTTAATAATGCACCTAAGAAAGAGCAGACTGCACAGGGTGATGACAGAGCAGAGGGAAAGCAGGACTAAAGTTTCAATGAACCAATTTCATCAGACCTCCAAATTTCTATTTAAAACACAAGAAATGTTTTTAGAAATCAACTGTACAACATGCTGCTGATGTAGCACAGCTTCTGCAATCACTTGCCTGCAAAAGGACAGTTCCTGAATTTGAAAATTACTTAGTCAGGAGTATTTTCAACGCAATTGAAAATAACTTATTCTCCATTTCTATATTTTTGAAAAATATTCTCAGTGCCAGATATCTGGGTGGAACTTCACAGACACTGGGAAACTGCCAAGCTCTGACTTCCCTGACAGTAGCCATCGCCAGTTACTTCAGGGGATGGTTCAAGGAGCTCAGCGAAAGGCAAAGGTTGGTGCTGCAGCAAGCGCAACCTTCATCCAGAAGCCAGTGGGTTACTAGGGATAAAACTGAGAAAACCAACCCCTCACCTGGCCCATTTCTGGGGAGAAGGTGCCTGACACCGTGTTCTGCTTCTTCAGCTTCTTGAGCTGATCCAGGCGCTCCCTCTCCTTCTCCACAGCTCTCTGGGCTTCCCTCAGCCTCTCCAGGTCGTGCTGATAGGCCTCCCTCTGCCTCTCCAGCTCTTCCCTGTCCTGGCTCAGCCTCTCCCGCAGCTGCCGCATCTCCTCTGTGTGCTCCTGCAGCCGCGCTTCTGTGAGTTCAAATTCCCTCTGCTGCCGGCTCCTCTCCCGCTCCAGGCGCTGCTGCTCCAGCTTCAGCTGGCTCTGGAGTTTCTGGACATTCATCAGTTCTTCCCTTTGCTTTTCAAAGTTCCTCTGCTTCTCCTGCTCCAGCAGCAGGTTTCCTCGAGTGGATTGCAGCCGGTACTGCTTCTCCCGGTCTGCCATGGTGGCTCGCTGCACCTCGATGTAGCTGTCCTGCTGAGAAATCACAGCCTGGAGGGGATAAAAGTCCAGCATGAGGCACCCAAGTTCAAAAAACATGCACAGCTAAGCAGGAGAAAACAGCATCTACCAGGTGAGGTCACAGAGTCTTTTTCTTCCATATCTTAGTTCCAGCTCGTACAGCTCATGGTGACTGACACAACATTGAAGATGGCCAAGCGAATAAATTATGCTTATGTGTGTCAAATTGGACATTTCTTGCACCTAGAATTGTTACCCTGAATCAAAACAGTCAAAATATTGCTGATGACAAGGTAACAGTAAAAACAACCAATTCATACACATGTGTATGAACAATGAACACAGAGAGCAGATAGAGCTCAAAGCAGGAAAAGAATTAAGTGAGCAGGAAAAAGGAAATAATTTCTTAACACAACAGCTCTAACACTTCCTCCAAAACACCAGGCACAGTTTCCTTGAGTCTCAGGTTCTGCACTTCATTCCAGCTTTAGGGGATATTTTCAAAGTAGCTCCTCTCCACACCTGCATAAATTTTATTACATTTAGTGCCTAACAAATGTCTTGGATGGTAAAAAATGGTTTACCTGAAGACTGAAGAGCAACTGTAACAGCGTCTGTATCCTTTGGACAAGCTGAAGAGGAGGAAAAAAGCATTAGGCACTTGAGCAGAGCTCTGTTTTGAGGCTTTAGATTTTTTTTTTTTTTTAAATTTTTAACCAGTGGAAATAATCCATGGTATCTATACAACAACACACATAATGGAAGCATGGCCACCAGAGTACTCTAGCATAGCAAAAGCCAATATGCAGGCACAAGGAATTTTGGTTTATTATCTTTGTGCAGATGTGAATCAGTGCCCTGCAAATCTCCCTGGGATTCCATGGAGAAGTTCTCATCATCTTCTCTTCACCTGAACTATTTAACCATCACTTCCTCCCGTGCCCCAGCACTGAATCACTGCACAGGTACAGACCTCACAGGGATTTGGAGGCAAGTTTGGCCAGTGAGCTGTTAATGTGCTGGGTTCCACAGACATTACAAACACTGAGTTTTGGAGGTGGTTTTGGTTTGATTTTACATGCTATTATTATACTATGGCTATTTGCCACTGGATTTCTTAACAGCAGAAATAACATACCTGAGACTCTACGGTGGGCTGAAAACCACTGCTGTCATCCAGCCTTGTCCCATCACTCTATAAGGGAGACAAAACCAGCATTTGTCTGGGACATTTGTTGGGCAATGGCAGAAAAAGCTGGGATTGCTCCCATGCACTGAAGGACATACAACAAAAATACTGAATTCACAAGCCAAGCTGAAACAGCAGTGTGGTGATTAAAGCCTGTGTTAATGGTATGGCATCAAACAAGCAAATGGAAAACTGAATTTTCCTGCCTCTCAAGTGCTGAGCTCCCAAGTCACCCCACAAAATATCCTAAATAGAGTCAAGTAATTTTACAGACAAAGCTGTTCCAAGTCCAGCCCTGCCGGCTATGACAACTTTTAACTTTGTGAGATTTGTTCTGCACCACTATCACAATGAGGAACACAAGGAAAAGCATTTAAATCCCTCATAAGCTCAACATACAGTTTGAGATCCTTCTTCTGCGTCAGAAGACAGGTCATGGAGTTGCACATCTGAAGTCAGTGCAGGGCCTCTCCATTCCCACTGCCTCTGGTCACCACCACTGTTCTTCCTGCCTGAAATAGGAGAGGAGGATGAGGAGCTCACAGCAGCACATGGCCTGGGATAACTCAGTGAGTGCCAAAGCAAGCAGAAAAACATTTTGAACCAAAATGCAACTGCATGGCTTCTCCATTGCTGATCAGGCAACAGTGACACACAGGGCTGCTCAAAGAAGTTTAAAAACTTGAGAAGACGGGTTAAGATAAATAGGGAGGGTAAGTTCAAATTACGTTACACTATTTTAAGTGAAGCAACCACAATGTCTGTATGAAAATAATCAGCTCCCAGAACTGCAAGTTCATGACACAGAATACCAGTCAGCAGGAATATTGCAGCCACAGCAGCACCACTGTGAGTGTGGAAGGAGGTAAGGGGAGATGGACCACCTCTTGTAAAAAGTACATGACAGATGTATGGAGCCTTCCAGATACCAGAAAGTGTTCTAGAGATTAACAACCAGTGAAATAAGAGCCATCTGCTTTTTTAATTAATGCATGAAGCAAAAATGAAGATAAATAGTATCTGGTCTTTCCTTTTTATGTCATTAATTAACTGATAAATCATCTGTGTCAAAATGACAATTTATATTATTTAAGGATTCAGCAAACCTCTAGTGACTGTGTAGATACAAAGTGGAAAAAAGTGTTCATGACATAATGAAAGCAGACAGCTGAATTCAAATTTTCTAGGTTTTCAGGTCAAGCTTTTTTTTTTTTTTTACAAAATTAAAGTTCTGTGTGGAACTGTGGTAATTATAAAGAATGGGTTAAAGCAATGCCCTCAG
Organism: Brachypodius melanocephalos; assembly: GCA_013398615.1. Classification (NCBI taxonomy): domain Eukaryota; kingdom Metazoa; phylum Chordata; class Aves; order Passeriformes; family Pycnonotidae; genus Brachypodius; species Brachypodius melanocephalos. The sequence goes on from VZSR01000386.1 coordinate 459,969, forward strand.
CACATCACTGAGAGCCCTACTCTGCTCTCTAGTGTTGGTATCAGGAGCAAAAGATCCAACACACTGGAGATTTGCTCTGATCTTCCTTTTTAGAGCCTGGTGAAGCTTCCTTACATGAGAACCTCAATTCCTTGTTCTTATTCTCTGTACAGTAATCACAGTAAAAAGATCAGAAAAATGCTGAATGTTTCCTTTCTTACTTTTACGTGAAACTGAGGGACTACTGTCATATCCTCCAAAGGTCTCTGCTCTCCGGGGGAGCCCTGAGCCATCCTCAGGCTGACAGGATGCACTGCCAAAGTGAGTGAAGATAAAATCCTGGAGATTTTCAGCTGGGGAAGAGGAGAACATGTCTTGTAAACAGCCATGTCTATGCAGCAATACAAGTTATCATGCTAATGACTCTAAAAAAAACCATTTCAACCATCAAGTCTACTAAAAGTTCTGCAGTCTGAGAGGTCCTGCAGTACAGATGAATCTTCCTTTGTGAGTAGCTCTGCGTGACAGGCTCCTCATATGAAGATGAGCTCTTCCTTAACTGCAAGTTAATATTACCAAACCTTGAGTGTTTGTTTTTAACTTTTTTTTTTTAATAGAAACTATGTTTGGGCTTATTTTCTTTCTAAACATACTATCTTTAGACAGGCTGTTTGTAATAGATAACCCTCCTATAACTTTGTATTTCAGGACTGTGTATTATTAGAACACTGTCACCCTTTCTGAACACTGGTTGATCCTTAAAAATAAAACAACCCAAGCTGTGCACGTCTTCTACCTAAACCCACTTCAATCTTTCTTGCAGATTGGTTCTGAGAACGAGGAAGTCTGAAGCGTGTTACATAAAAGCCTTATGTTATTAGAGGATGATTTTCAGGGCCTGTACTTAGATCCTGGGTGTTTATCCCCACCCCAGCACCTGAGTGAATCCCCACATTCCATTCACCTTCAGTCACTGCAGACTTCAGAATTGCCTCTCCTTGCAGATTCTCTGAGATATCCCCCCGAAGCAGCAGCCTGGCTCGGGATCCTTGGGAATGGTCTTCAAAGCCATTCACCTCAGCCATTTCCAGATAAATCTGTTGCTTCTCAGTGAGACTTTGCAGAATCAGGTCATCTTTCATGTTCAAACGCTCTGAAGGAAGAAATAAATTCAGTCCTGCCTTCCTTGTCACTGTCACAGAACTGTGCTCAATTTGGGAGATTATCATTCATTTTATGGCCAGAGCATGAAATGCAGAGATATAATTAACAGTTTAGGAGAACAATTAGGGAGTAGACAAAGCTTATTAGACTTCTTTAGCCACTGTTTCTACAGAACCTTACACCACCTTGAAAGACTTATGAAGGAGAAGCTTGATCATATCTTAATAAAGAATTAGACAGCCATAAATCACAAATAATGCTGAGAAACAGCTTGTGGAATATATAACTAAGTCACTACCTTGAAAATCTTTTAACTTTGCAGCTCTTGCTTCAGCCAGCCTCCTCTCTGCTTCAGGTTCATTAAATGTTCCTCCTTCCTCATCAGGACAGCTGTCCAAAGGGAAAGACAGATTTATGTCTGATTTGCAAGTGAGATAATTAAAAACCAACTCAGGATTCAACTTGAAGCTTTTTTCTTAGTTGTGGTTTTTCCTGGGTGTCAAACTTCCTCCCTTTTCCAAAGCCCTGTCGCATTTGACATCAGTGACCCTTTTTTTCTTTTTTTTTTAATAAAAGCAGGATAAAGTCTTTGACTAGTTTTTATTTCATCTTTATCAGTGGTTTCTTCCCAATGAACACAAACAGAATTGCACACTGAAGTCTCACAGAGAAAGTTTAGGGAGAGTCAAATGGACTTTAAAGATAAATTCACCCCTGTGAGTGCTGTGAAGAGATTACAAGAAATGGGTCCCTCCTCCCTTACCTCTCCACAGCCCTGCGGATGTGTGCCATCCAGGAATTCCTCTCCTCCTTGGAGCTGGTGTGAATTTCATACATTTCTGGTCCTTTTAAGGAAGCACTAATTAAGAACATTGCCTTTTCCTCATTGGCTACCTCTCTCACGATCAACTTTTGCAGTGAGATAACTGGTGGCTTAGAGTCCTGTAAAGTAAAATACCATTTATTGCAGTACATTATATGTGTTCTTTAGGAATTGTGTTTCCTAGCTGCCCTCTCTTCCTATTTATCCAGAGCCACCAGGAGCTGTAACATCATGAGATAACTCTGACCTTTTCACATGACACTTTTTATGTTGTAAATTTTCAACCATCAATGAGAACATGGAATGAAGAATGTACATGTCAAAAACAAGAGGTTTTGATACCTGACTGAACATCAAAGCCTGTGTCAATTTAAAGATTTCCACTGAGTCCCAGAAATCAAGAACAAGCTCAAAAGGAGGCAAACTCAAAATTTGAAAAAGAAAACAAAAACCTTAATGACATATTGTGAAGTGAAAGGAGAGAACAAGAGGAAGTGTTAGAGGTTTTATGTTGGCTACAAAAGAAATAAAAACAAGGTGTTAGAGAGTGTCAGGTCCTGATAAAAATGATACCAGGTGACAGGTAGTGTATTGTATAATGAGGATTAACTGGATTAGCTGTCAGCCTTTGCAGTGAAAACACATTTACAGGAGGGATATTAGTTACTAAAAACCTGTCTAGGCTTCCTACAGCATAGCTCCAACATATGCAGCCTAGAAAGTTCCTTCCCAGGATAAAGCAGCTCTTTGTGACTGCTGAACCTTCACAGAATAATCTAGAGCCATGATAAGAGAACTGAACTGTGAAGCAAACACCAGGAACACCAGCTTCTGCCAGCTTCTCTGAGCAGCTGTACTGCAACTCCAGCCACAAACAGAGGTCACTGGAAAAACAGAATCACTGAGCACATCCATTTGCTCCCTCACTTGATTTATTTATGGAGAAGTGATATTAAATTTCAAATGAACTGTATACATACAAAGATGAAAAAAAAATTGGTCAGACTCTAAGTGTAGAGCACGTTTCCAGAGGGGAAAAAATCCACCACACAGCACCCTGTTCTGTGCATTAGGAGAAGGGTAATTTGAAAAGCAGTTGTTTGTACAGCCCTGAGGTCACCAAAATAGCTTTTGCCATTAGAATTCAGCTCCAATGTTAATGTCTTGAAAAAAAAAAATCCAAGAAAACAATTACATTAAAAAGTTTCTCTGTTACAGGTTCTACAACAGCCATCAGCGAACTAGATCAGGACAAAATGTACAAATTAATTTCTTTGAGGACACCTGTGGAAATGCCCTAGAAAAAAGCAAGTGAATTTACTGAATGTTCTGGAGTGCTGCAGTAATAACATCTGCATTTAGTGCTTATTCCATGTAGTTCAGGAAAGTTCTCTGCCTCTAGTAAATCTCAGGGCTCTATGACCACAGTTCCCATGTCCCTAACTGAGATGGCAGATTTTTTCCCTGCACACTAAACAGAAGCAGGATTTATTTGCAAGTGTTTTTCAAAGCACAGTTCTAGCATGTGCAGTGTCCACGACTTGTACAAAACCTCAGCCTAACAAAGCCCAGTGAAAGGGAAAGTCAGAGCACAAGAAGAGAAGCAAGTGAAAACCATGGGAGATGTGGCAGCTACAACTGGCTAATAATGGAAGGAAATACTTTTTGCACTGGGAGAGTGGGGAAAGGATTCAACAAGTACCAGAACTGCTGCAGAAAAAGTGATTCCATAATACATGGCTGATTTACTCACTTTATTTTCTTTCTGAGCCTCCTATAACAAGTGTCTAACATCTCTAATTGTGTTTCTTCTGTAGTTACTGTCACTTGCATAAAACCTCTAAGTGCACGTATTAAATAAAAAGAACAATACCTACCACAGATGCAAACGTGTATTTTTGGTCCTTTTCTTGTAAAAGCAACAGTACATCAGTGAGCAGGACTGCCAGAATATCTACAGTAACAAAAGAGATGAAAAAAGGGAGAGAAAGTCATATTTTAAAGCAGAAAGACCACTCCAGACTCAAAAATCACTTAACTTATATTTCTTGCAGGCCAGGGAACAGTATGTCATAATTTGCAATATTGGGTCTGTTACTGCCTTCCACTTGGGTTGTCCTCAGCCAGGCTGCACCGTGCAGAACCAGCTGATTTAAACAGAGCTCATTTAAAGCTTGAGAACACCCACACAGACATCCTACACGTGGACTCCAGCACTCCAGAGGGAACACATCTCCCTCAACAGCAGATTCTTCTGGAACTGCAGCCATTCAGGGTCCCACCTACTCCTGGCTGCACTTTCTGTGCCACTGAAGCTTCTCCTTGAACACTTGAGCAATGAAGCTGCTCAAATATTCCCTGACGGCCACTGCTTTGATTTTCTGGAAAATGCAGAATTAAATGTCATGCGGCTGACACGACACAGGTTTTGCAAAGTGTGAAGCAGAGCTCGCACAAGATAGTGCCTTTCCACAGGAGACTAAGTCAGGATGACTCAAACCTTTGTCATCCACCTGAAGACTTCCCTCTTGAATTGGGAAGCAGATCAGCCAGATAATAAGCAAACAGCATAAGGAACTTATCATGCACCATTACAGAGATGCTTATTGGACAAGCCAAGAATAGAACAAGTGCTATTTCCTCCAATATCCTATTAAACAAGCAGGTTATTGTCATCTTATTTTATACCCAATCGATCCGTAATAAACAGTTACTAAAAAAAAAAAACCCAACATAAATCTTGTTTCCCAGTTGTGTTTCCGCCCTTGCTGGTGCTGTACCTTTGAGGCGCCCTGATGCAGCTTTCCAGTACAGCATCCCATCCAGGAGGAGCCTCCTCTGGCCCATGTCATCCTTCCGGAACAAAAGCCCATTCTTGCATTTCCCAGATGATTTCAGCTCCATTTTGTGCATGATCTCTTTGAGTCGCTGCCCCTTCTCGCACTCGTTTACCATGGCATCTACATGGGTGATGGTGTCCTTAATTAAACCAAGGGCCTGGGTCAGCTCTTCGTAATCTCTGGTTCCAGCTAAGGGAAAAGAGAAGCAGTCAGCCACATTTTCAATTCCAGGACACAAGACATGAGCCATCCAAACATATTTTAGCATAAGGGTTCCATACTGGACATCTTACAGTACTTTCTAGGAGCTTAAGTTTAAAAAAATAAATAAACGTAATAACCTAAAGCTCTGAAAAGCTAATGAACCAACAGGTTTAACTACTATGGGTTTGTGGCTGCAGACTTTAAATGCTGCTCTTCACCTCTGAGAAGAGGGTGGGAGAACTGGGATTGTTCTGCCTGCAGAAGAGTAATTTCAGAGTGATCTAAGTGTGGCCTGAAGGGAGCCTACAGGAACAATGGAGAGAGACTATTTAACAAGGGCCTGGAGTGACAGGACAACAGGGAATAGCTTTAAGCTGAAGAAGGGTTAGATGGGATATTGGGAAGGAATTCCCCACTGTGAGGGCGGGGAGGCCCTGGCACAGGGTGCCCAGAGCAGCTGTGGCTGCCCCTGGACCCCTGGAAGTGTCCAAGGCCAGGCTGGACAGGGCTTGGAGCAGCCTGGGACAGTGGAAGGTGCCCCTGCCCATGGCAGGGGATGGAACGAGACGAACTTTGAAGTCTTTTCCCACCCAAATCAATCTGTGATTCTCTTGACCCTCTAAGGTGAAACTGATCTGGCACCATCAGCCAAGATGGAAGTGAGAAAGCAGGGAACAGCCTGTCTGAGGTAAGAACATGCAAAACATGGCAGAAAATGGACCAAGAGACAACTGTGAGGCTTGCAGGAACCATCCCACCTTCTGTGTTCTGAATGATCCGCTCCACCAGCACCGGGTACTTGGTGATGCGCTGGGTGACCAGGAGGATGCACTCCTGAACACCCAACCTCCTCACGATGGAACAGTTCCCAATTTTCTGGAAAACAAGACAAACTCGTCACACCCACTGTGCATGGTGCTGCTCTAACTCCCTCTCCATTCACATGCTTTCTGCCCCAAAACACTTCTGCACATTAGAGACAGCACCACGAAATTAGCTGCACTCTTCTACTAAAGCAAAACGCCTGATAGCATTCAAAAAATTGCCTTTATTACTGGAAAATATCTTTGGTATTGTTTCCAACTGTTGTTAAGTAAATGTGGAGTCAATCAGGGAAACTTTAAACCCTGAACTGTCTGACTGCCTGTTGCTAACTGATCACCCTTTATAAAAGGGTCAGACCTTAAATACATAGAAAAGTTCTGTGGTTTGAAAACCACACCCAACCACCCACCAGTCAAATAAGATCAATAATGAAGAAATTAAGTGTTTATGCTCCCCAATAGCCTGACCTACAGAAACACATTCCTGTTTAGAAAGGGAGGACTGTAAAGCACCAGTTAATCTCACTGCAGGTACAGCACACGCCTGGCAGCAGGAGAACACAGTACCAAGATCTTTCTCTACAAGGACTGAAGCTACATGTTTTAAAACTCTGGTCACTTATGTAGTTCCTTGAAATGAAGGGCTCTCACTTTAAAGTTGCCTGGCTAAGACGAGCTATGAGTACAGAGCTGTGCTGGAAAGTTCACACAGTATCACTTACTGGTGACTGGAAAATGAGAATATTTAGGCCTGTGCAAAGCCATCTGAGATTCAGGTTACAGCTTCCACTTGGGCCATGTGTCTTCAGCCCTTCCTATTAACTGCATGTTAAAAACCACCCTGGAGCCAATCTCCTGGGTTTGGAAAGATGATGGTGTGAGCAAAATCTGACTAAGAGTCCCTGCTTTTTCTACAGCAGCTCATCAATAGCATTTATCATTGATTTAATTTATTAACGAACCAATTTACCCTGATGGCCACACAGCAGGACAGAGCCCTGAATAGAACATATACTCTATTCCACAGTCCTAGGTGCTCTCAAGAGCCTGCCTCAAATGTAACACTTCCTAATTGTGGTTTTGTCTCCAAACAGCTCAAATGATCTAAAATACAAGCAGCTCAAACCCACTAAATAATGAGAATATGCCTCTAACCCTGCTCATTCACATTTGAGGGATCTTCAAGTACAAAACAAAGCCCAAATCAGTGAAGTATATTTTGCATAGTCAGAATAGGAAACTTCTGGTTACTGTTTACCTTTATCAAGTTTTGGAACTTCTTATTGCTTTGGAGCAGGTCTTTGTAATGGCTAACAGCTTCATTGTGTCCACAACAGAACACAGCATATTTTTCTTTCATTCTCTCCCCATTTTCACCTGAAAACTAATTGAAAATAGAAGAATGAAAGACATGAATCATTCAGAGTAAACCTACCTCCACTATAAACCCCAGGTTTAACATGGTTTCTGAGACATTTCTCCTGTATTTCAATTTCTCCCATATCAGAAATGAGAGATTTATGCAGCGTGACATGTGAGGGCTTGGAATACCACAAGATAACCAAATACTAAATGATGGTTGTAACTATGAGAATTTCTAAAAAGGATTTTCTGGACCTCTGCACTTAAAAAGTTTGTGAACTGTGAAAGTTGAAGGGTAGAAAAAAATGGTAACATTGTTACATACACTCCATGCCAGAATGGTGCTAAGGCTGCCATTAGTTCAAAGGATCCTGACTGTATTTTTAAAATATCAGAACAAAGAAATTTGGCTTTATCTGAAGGAGAGCCATGTTTGGAATGGACACTAGGAATATGTTACTTTACTCTTGGAATAGATGAAAAATAGAACCAAACAAGACACATATCCCACGGCATGTATATGTGCATGCCCGGAGAACACTTAATGACCATTTCATGTTATTTGTGACTAGATACATTTCTGGAAGTCATGCTCCCACATTAACTGGGAAGAGAACCATAAATCCAGGATGAAATCAAGCTTTGCATCACATAATTTTACCCTCACATGTAGCTTTTTAGAAACTTTACAGTGTCAACATCATTGGTAGGATTTAATTCACACCTGTTTTACCAAGAGGTCTCCAATGTTCTGGATTACGTAATTTCGGTCACTGCCTTCTTCCAAGGATTCCTTTCGTCTCTCCTTCAGCTGGAGCAGGAATTGCCCATGCATCTCCAGCAGCTCATCCACACAGGGAAAGAGCTTGTTGATGACTGCATTTGAGAACTGCAGCTCCTCTCTCATGGCTCTGGAGTACACCTTCAGCATTATTTTCAGTGTCCTGACATGGTGCATTTCAGTCTGCATTAGTTCTGGGCAAAGGGAAATACAGAAACAAAATCAGAAGTCATTTATCTGCTGTGCAGTGAGCAGTGAGACATAAGAGCAGGCTCTGAAAGCCACGATCATTTTCTTCACTACAGCCTTTGCATCATTCATGTGAAGATCTTAAATGTGCCTTGCTAATGTCCCAACCCAGCAGTGACTGACCCTACTTATTTAAGGACATCGCCCTACTGAAACCCATGGGATGCTTAAAGGCATTCACACAAGGAATTACACACATTAATGAAGGTAACAGACTCGAAAACCGTCACTCTGTTCTACTTTTCAAGCACAAATTAAAATGGGAATCAACAAAAACGTTTTCTGCTTTGTTTCACAACAGTAGCACTATGAAATAGAAAAAATTTTAAGAACAACAAACACTCTTACCATAAATTACATCTTGCCTTTTTATAACATCTTTCCTTTGCCTCTTTGCATAAGGCTGTTCCACTGCCACACTCCAAGACTCTGCCTCAAACTCATGAGCATCTGTTTCTATTTCACTCCGGAGGGACACAGAATATGCATCTAGACCAAAAGCACATGCAATTCCAAGTATTATTAAATTGTTTCTCACCATATCTCTCTTTACCATCAGTAACAATAACAAGAGCAAAAACATCTCGATGCTGCTTTCAAACCCGTGGGAGAAGTTGCATAACAATCCTGAAAAGCACAGAGATTTCATACCTTCCAGAAAAATGGAGTCTGCTGTTGAAGGCGCAAGCGAGACAACGTCATCTGAAGTCTGCTTAAATTTTATAAAGCCTGAATCCCCTTCATCCATGTCTCCTGAAATTAGCCTAAATGGCCAAAGAAATTAGACCAGAACAATTAATTTTTTTTAAAAAATCCAACTTCTTTAACAAGCATCTTTCCTAAACTACAGTGCAATTATTTTACAATAAATAAATAAGATGCCACTGCACTCTTTAAACAGTTAAAACAATTTAGCAACTCCAACGCTGAAATCCTGCAGTTTAATTAGAGCAGCATGAGCAAAGCTTGTAACTTCTGGTATGACAGTTTACAAGGACATCACCTGGTGACAAGCCACAGCCAGTTCAGAGTACAAAGGGCACTTTCACTGGGAAGGGAGGATAACTGGGGCACATCAAAAGTAAATAGCTACTTAAAACAGCAGATAGCCTTGAGTTTGCCTACTATTTTAATGAAGGTATTTAGCAATTTAAAACACTGCTGCCTCCTACACCAGTCAGCACCAGCCCAACCTAGAACAGCTGAACTCAGAGGAGATGACTGAATTTCACAGCAGTTCTCAAGACAAATACATCCATGATAACCATAATCTAGACAGAAACACTCAAATGCTGCACTATTTTATATAGTATCTTTTGTGACACCGGACAGAGGGACTAAAGACAAAACGGAAAAAAAAAAAGCATTGTTCAGGAAAAAATCTTGCAGAATTAAAAGCTCAATAAAAACCCTTTTGAGCTTGAAAACATGACAGGAGTTCTCGTTTTTCTTTTCACACTGGGGAGGTGGGGGGCAGCTGAAGCCAGGGGATTAGAAGAGAAGCATTTTACTCACCCAAATTTATTAACAGCTCCAGCAGTATTCAGTGAAGGCTGGGGATGTCCTCTTTGGGCGATAGTCATCCCGAGGTTCCGGGACAGTGCTGGGGTGCCATCCGGTCCCAGGAGAAGACTTCGGGGCTGCTCCTTCAGAGAAGTGGCTAAAGAGGCAAAAATGGAATTGGTACTCAGAAAATGAGGCGTGCACTGCAGCTCGCCTGCTCTCAGCCCTCGCTCGGAATGCGGACGGAGAACTGACAGGATCTTGGATGTCAGGAGCTCATTGTCCAAAAAAACATTCTCATTCCATTTTCTTGAAAAGGAACCACAAAAAGACAGCTCGGGGTGAGCTGGAATCGCATTGCTTCTGCCGCTGCTTTTTGAATTTGTATTCCCCATGCTCACCACTGGCTGCCCTCAGACCTGGCACAGTAAAGTGGCCCCAGAGATGCTCTGTTTTTATACTACCTGTGATCCTTCTAGAAATGTAAAGCTGCCACTTAACTTACTGTATTGGCTAAATCAGCAGGTCTGAAGTGCAGGAAATTGGTCCCTACTGTGCCCATTTAGTGTGGAAATTGCAAAGTATCTTCTCCTTTAGTAAAACACCAGAACCTACACACAATTATTCACACCCCACCGTATAAGGGCATAGAACATTTCATGGCAAACAAGAAAAATCAGAGATCACAGGAAAAAACCTCACAGGTTCTTTGCAATGTTTATTGCTCACAGTGATTTATATCTGCATGCACACACACTGCACATAACAGATACCAGAGCTAAATTTAATTTTAATATTGCAGCTTTTAAATGCTTTTTAAATCTAGACAGACTGTGAACTGGAAAGATATTTGAAACTTTAATCACTATTACACAGTATGTGGAAGCCTGTAATAGACTTATAAAAAATGGATACAATTATTTAGTACTAATGGCTGTAATAAATGAAAAGGAACAGGAGACAAAATACATCCTTTTAAGAAAGGAACTTCAGGGCAGTCAAAGACGAAGACTCAGCCAGACAATCTTTAGAATTGATCCCTGACAAGGTCTGTAGCTGCCCTTTTTCAAAGAGCTTTTAAGGACATGGGAGTGGGATATCACAGATCCCTGAACCCAGGGCTCTGTCACTGCAGGGACAGACCCAGCCCCTCTCCCAGTCCCATGTTCAGGAGGCTGCTCCAGGACCAGGGGGCTACTGCTGTAGCAGTTCAAGGGAGCCTCCACTTCCCAGACAAGGCTTATTCATCACTTTTCTAGTAAAAACACTGGTGTCTACCCAGCCCTAAAAGTTGCCCTTTTTCAGCCTGCTCTCCTTAGTGTACTTTCACTAATAATTCTCTCTCCTACCCTGTTCAGTGAAAGACAATTAAATCAAGGTATTTGCGGTTCTTGTCATGAAACAGGTTTTTCCACATTTTTTCATATCCCGTGCTCCATACCTGCTTGTTTCTCATTTCATCATCATTGACAGAAGAATTGTTTTGGGGCTGCAGGGGAGGTTTCATCAATGACATTTAATAGAAATTATATCACTACATCTTTTCCTGCTGGAAATACCTTTCCCAAAACCTATTTGGGTTTGAAAACTCCTAGCTACACACACAGTACACTGTCAGTCTACAGCAAACTGGGTAAACTGAGTCCCCTCCATCCCCTCCAAGCCCCAAAAGGAGACAAACAAAGTATCTGAAAGATCTGCCCAGTCAGATTTCTTAAACAAAGGCTTAATAACCAATTCCCTGTGTTTCCATTTGGGGAAGTATTGAAATTATTGGCCATCAAGTTCTCTTTCTGTGCTCCACAAGCCAGGAACACAAAGTTCTGTTACAAAAGGATAGGCCAGATCTAAAAATCTTCAGAGGCAAAACAAGGAGAGAGGGATGGGGACACACAACACAGTTTTCTCTTAAAATGAATTTTTCTTTTACATTGAGACAGTAGCTGGGGGTTTTTGCTGGGCACTGCAGTCTGCAGGGTTATGCTGTGGCTAACAACATACAATGCCCAGGCTATTAGCTGTTCCTTTAATTTCCAGCTTCTGCTTTTGACTAAGGAAAACGAGTACTGTGTGCCTAGCAGAGCCTGCATGGCCCACAAGCCATTTTCTGAGTTCAATTAGCACTGTCTGCACACTGCTGTGCCCCACATCGATCGCTGCTCCCCTCACACAGACCAGCCCTACAGACAACTTCTCCCATTTTCATCAGCCCTTGCTTCCTATTTTAGTCTCTGCACTTTCTCCTAAATGCACAGACCCATTCTGGGTAATGCAAACAGCCACTTATCTCCTTATAACAATTATCCTCTGTGCTGCCTCTTGGGAAGAATCATTTCATGAAGAGGACACCTTGCAATGCAAATTGTACCTGACAACAGCTGGAACACCCAGAGTGATGCTCAGCCATCCAACCAGCTGTGTTTGACACTCACCTGCTCTGTTAATGCAGACCTTGTAACATCTTGTAAAATTAAAATGCCATTTAATACACCTGTGACTGGGATAGTCTTCTCCAGGAGCAAAGAGATATTTCAAAGCCTACGCTGCAATACAAATGTTCTTTCTTCTTGGTTTTTTTCTCCTCCCAGATCCTTTTTCCTCACTTTGTTTCAACAAAGATTTATGTTCAGACCATTAGTGCTAGCCTGTCTTAGAGATTTCTAGCAACCACTAGCTGCAGGCAAGTTTTAAATAGACAATTATGAAAATCTGATGTAAAACAAAGTTCACAGTTCTAGTCTTTTCAGAGGCCAGAGAATAGACAATCAATGAAAAACGAGCTTATTGATCCCTTTTCACCATGATATTTTGAGGTTACACAGCAAGAAGGTATAAAGAAAAATAAAAAGATAAAAAGATAAAAACACACAGGAGATTGCTAGGAGCCTCTAAGCCATTCCCAATAGAAAAAAAAATGAAACCATCTTATTAAAAGAGACCTTCTCTATACTTCAATAACACACCGTGTATAGCCTTTAAAACATATTAAAGAAAAAAAATGCAATCGAACAGATAAGCCTTGAGCACAGAAATCATTCTTTAGTACAAACCTGGGGAAATGCACTGGGGCGAACTTTGTGGAGATCCAGAAGGTCTGTGCTGCAAATCTTTCTGCTATAGGAAAAAATACAATATTCTTACACATCCAGACCAAACTTTCAGTCCAAAACGAATCAGATTTTTCCTATCCTATAGCATTAACCGTAAGTGAAGATGTTCACTGAGAATATAGAAGATTTAACACAATAACAGCTTTGATTTTTTTATGTGCCAGACAAATGACATATAGACATAAACACTTTTTATTAAATTCCTCAAAGTATAAATCAAGCTGAAATAGAACCAAAACTGAAAGTACAGCTGAATTAAAGCTATGATAATTAATTTATGAGATGAAAGCAATCCTTTCATGTTGACAGTCTTCACTTACACTTTGCTGTTGTTTAGTTCCTAGCAATACTGACTAAATTAATCCAGCCACTTTCAACCAAAATTCAGACTGTCCATTTCAAATTGCATCTTAAGTAATCTTTGCTAAACTTCACTCTTCTTTCAACATTAGGATATTAAAAACCATAGAGATACAAGTTACCAAAGATGCAAAGTAAATAAACAAATAATACAGGTTGTAACAAATGGCTTTTGGAGAGCTTCCCATTGGGGTTCCCATTTCTGACTGAATTCTTCACCCCATTTTGTGCCATCATTCCCCCCTGCTCTCTTCAGGAGTGGTTTGTCAGGGCTAATTCAACCATGAAGCTTTGAGTGATGGTGAAGAGTAGAAATAAAAGCATCAGAGCAAGTGAATTTTTCAGTTTAAAAAGGGAAATTCACAATGCCCTGAGATGTTTAAAATTATATATCAAAACCCCCAGAAGAACATTTCTGCCCTCTGAAGAGTTACATTCTATATCACCAATGGCTGAACACACTTCCTCTAACCTCTAATTGCTCAGGTCTGAGCTGCTCTGCTCTCCCTTTTCCCCCTCACAGTACTCCCTAATCTGCTATCAGTCTCTGAAATCATCAGCACTTGCAGGTTAAAACAAACCAAAACTCCCTCAAGTATTGTTAGTTATAAGGAGGAGGAAATTATTTCCAAAACCAATACCAGAACAAAAACCCCCAACAGATAGACATCTATGTGAAACAACCTGTGACCTTACATGCAATCACAGGCACCACAGTGACAGAGAGAAAAAAAATAAACAGCATAGCAAGACCAGGATCATCACAGTTCCCAAATGAAATCACTTATTCTGCAATTTCCAGCTTAGAAATAATATGCAACTCTTATGACCAAATTCCCCTCCACCACTCATGCTCTTCCATCAGCTTTGAGATGGCACAACATTCAAAGGCACCATATAATTCAATTATATTCCCCGAAAAAGTGATAGGTTTGAGCACTCTGAGGGTTAGTCACAGTTCTGGGGAACAGGCTAAGTAATTCACAGTACAGCAGTAAAACATTTCACTTTATTTTCCCTCCATACATTAGCATTAATTACTATAATAACAAGTTAATAACTACTCGATGCCTTGAAGATGTAGGGCAAGATTCTGTACTGATGTAAATTAAACCACTTGCATAAATTAAACTTATTATGTCAAGCCTTGTTATGATAAAAGAAAAACAAATGTTAAAGCCCACCTTGGGTCTGATGCTGCTGCATTCAGTCAGCAAACTCTTGCAGTTCTTGTGGACATTCACTGCACAATCTGAAATGCACACACACAAAAAAAGTCTTAATTATTCTTCTTTCCTGTCTAGGGAAAGGAATAATGGCACACAAAGGATCTTAATTTTGGAAGAGGTGCAGAGTAATCTCAGGTGTTGTGGCAAGTACCCTTGTTGTGCCTGTTCTGGTCTCGAGTTTATACCAAACCCTCGATTTTTTTCAGTAAGACTGCACCACTGAGTACAATTCACACAGGCAAGAACCAAGAGGAACTCTGGAATGCACGAGCAGTTTTCTGCCCAACCTCCACTCTGTGGAGCACAGCTTTCCTCATTGCAAAGGCCATTTCCATGTCTCTCCATCCAAAATTGATACCAATCAAGAGGGGAGCAATTCTTTGGCTCCACAGGAACAGCTGCCTTTCTGCACGGATTATTGCTGGGAGCTGCAGTAACAACAGAAGATTAAAGATCAAAACACTCTCCAGAATCATCAGAGCATTACCAGCTCCACAGCATTGTCACCCTTCCAGCTGCACAAAGGAATTGTTCCCAGATACAGGAACCAAAGCAGTCCTCTCACCCAAAAGCCATAAAACTATTAATAGTATAATAAAATCCAATCTCGGTTGTTTTTCCTCCTGATAATTACTTATTAAGAAAACAGGAGAGGAACTGATAGTGCCAAAAATTTTTCTGCAGCCTTTCTGCCCATCTATAAAACAAAATCTTTCATCAAAAGCAAAGCAGGACACCAACTCAGTAAAGGACACCAGGATTTGCCTTTTGCCAGACACGCCTGTTAAAAGAGAAATAGAGCAAAACTGGAAAGACGAACACTGTATCTGCTAGAGAAAAGCCAGTTTGTGTTTAAAGCACAGAGGAAAAACGATTTAAGGTCTCTTCAGAACCAGCCCTGCCTGACGCCAGGACTGGGGATCTGCTTTAGGGCTCTTGGCTAACCTAGAGAGATGCTCACTTGTGCTTTCCACAATTTCAGCAGAAGCCAGAGAACATGACCAAAATACTTATTTGGCTTTAAAAACACATGAATTAATAAAGATATAAAAACAAGAGAGAAGAGAGAGTGTACAGACATGCAAGATGCTCACATGTTATACAACTTCCCCAAGTGTGGGAAATGAAGTGCAGAGTTCTGCTCCCAAATGCCTGCCATGCACAAAAAACAACCCTCCACAAAAACTATCACCTCCCACAACTTCTCTTATTTGGGATATTCCTACCACTACCACACCCCACGCCACAAACCAAAAGGCACCACATCTAATTTCAAATGTATGTGCCTCTGCAAATGCACGAGAAAAACGTATCGCAATTATCACTTCTAAAACTTTGTAGAGTAACAAATATATTCATTATTTCAGCAATGATAAGGCCTCCACCTACCACGAGGGAACGAAGAGCTTGTTAAAGGACATGCCTCAACAACAAACAAGTAGTTGACAATAGAAATCCCTTTTCTCCTGAGACAAAGAAACAAACTGTAGGACAAAAATCACCACACAAAAGGAAATAGAGAAAATTCTCCATGACGTCAGGCTGTGTTGGCTTCAAGTCCTGCTCACAGATGGGTTCCCTTCAGGACAGAACAGGCAGCCCCATGGATGCCCAAGGTTCCTACAGCCAATGCTTTCCCACACAGTCCTGAAATCCACATAACTCATCTAGAATTCTGTAATATAGTCATCTAGAAACATCAAATTTCAAGTAGATATTCATATTTCCCAACATTTATCCATTTTCAGTGATTACATTCAGTAATTCTTTTCCTCTCAATGATTAGCAGGACCAATTCCACTTGAAAAGCTTGGGTTCCCTGTTAAGGTAACTGTAAAAGGGCTCTCACTTTAAAACATATTTCAATTTTAAAATCATGCCCTTGCTCCGTTAAAGATAACAGCTTGTGGCACTCTCAGTAGGCATTTTTCACTTAATCAGCTGACATCTCTAATAGTGCTGTGTATGACTTCCCTCCACTGCTGAAAGGTTCTTTACACAACAGTGGAGAACATACTAGAAAACAGGAAAATGCTCAGAAAAGCCGCAGGAAACTGCAGCTGAATCCAAGGACCTGATTCTCCATGAGACTCTTTGCAATGCATTTACTTAATGATTTCAAAGTGGCATTATTTTTGCCCATATAAGAGAAATCTCAAACCTGCCAGAAGACTGTTTTATAAGCATACTTCATTTTATAAAACATGCTCCAGCTTCCTCTATTGAACACTTCTGCAGTGCTGAAGGAAGGCCACTCTAATTCAGGATGAGAAGCAGCTTTTGAATACTAGTGACTGTGGTTTCCTTTTTATGTATGTAAGATTTCTGCATTTATTCCTATTACTCTGCATTCTTATTAAGCCTCTCTGAAAATGATAACGGAGGACTGCAGGAGTGAAAGAAACAGCAAAGAGAAGAATGAGGGACATAGGGACAGGAACCTGCACACACGGCGTTGATGTTTAAGAGCAGAGATACACATGATGGATTGTTTACAGGTGTAAAGAAATAACAGATCTCTAACAGGTGTATAGAAATACCAGATTCTTATCTTTTCCAGTCATCCAGACTAAAGCAGGATCAGTAAATTCAAACTGACAAAAAATTATTTTTGCATTTACCATCAGTAGCATTTTGTATTATTCAGATCAAGAATTTGGGAAGGTCCAAAACCAAATCCAAACAAAAACAACCCCCCCCCCCAAAAAAAAAACCCCAAACCTCCAAAATACAACAACAACAACAAAAGAAAGAAGAAAAAGAAGAAAGGACAGTTCTGTCAGCCAGCTCTTCCCAAACTGGAGAGGCACAGAAGATATTCCTGACAAAGGCAGAGATAAAAACTTAGAACTGCAGCCAGGCTCTTCCTTGTCTTCTCCTCCCTCAATCACTTACTGAACAGCAAGAAGATTTATTTGGCAGGGAAAAACAGACCCTCCAAAGGATTTATTTCATCTTGATACAGACTATGCAGAAGGGCTGCAGCTCTGGCCAGTGCTGACATCAACAAAGTGCTAACACACTGAGACTGGCCAAGGATTTGGGTCACCTCGATTGGATGGGGACAGGAGCAGCACTACTACAGCTGAGGGTACCAGAGCAACTGAGCCACACAGTGTGGAAACTGAGCAAACCCACCAGGGCTGTTCCTGGGCTTTAATCAACTGGTTTGGAATTAAGGCTGAGAATTTTGGGAGCATCACTTTATCCCAGAGCTGCTTACTACAGGGACTGTCACTCACTTGAAGCATTTTGCAGGGGCCTGTGCCAAAGACAACCTAATGAGTGACTAAAGCAGGGACCTCCACCAGTAAAGAAATATTTAAGACTAAAAGGCTCATAAACATCATAAAAGATCCTGTTCATGACTGAAAGTAATGAATTTACTATCTGGTATAATAAAAAAACTTCCCTTATTAATGAGATGTTTTCCCAAGGGCTCACAGAAAGTAATTTACAACCTAGGAGCATTTTATTGGACAGCACATTACAACACCCAAAAGCATCACCCTGTTCACAGTATGAGAGGGCAACAAACCTGGCTGGAAAGGGGCAGGCAAAGACATTTTTTCCCCCAGCTGGAATACCTTCCAGGGGATGAGACACTGCCAATGTCCTATAAATGTCTTCTAGAATTGGATTCCAGGACAAATCTATGACTCACCAGACATTATGAGCACTATGACCCTGACCTTTGGTCTGGAGCGGTACTGCCCAATAAAATAACTCTTAAAAGGCCATTTGCAAACAACAACTCACAGACAAAAATGCTGTGATTAATTTAAAATTCAGTTATTGACTTTCCTTATCTCAAAGATTTTTTTGTTTATTTTTTAAATGACAGATTAAAAAAAAAAAAAAACAAAAAACACCACTTTAAAACATCTAAGTTCAAACAGGGATAGGTTTTAACAGTGATTCTAATGATACAAGGAGTTCAAGGATATATTCACCACCTATGAAATCCAACCAGCCAAGGACAAAATAGCTTCTTTCTGAAATTAGTAATTTTAGAATTTTTTTTCTGTTTTCAACTGTCCAATGCTTCGGGGATCAAAAAGAATCTCTTCCCTCCTCCCTCTTGAAATGACAAAGGAAACAACCTTCATATAAATGATTAACACTGAACATAAACTCTGCATTTATACACAGAGATGCACAACACAACGGCCAAGAAACATTTCAAACCACCATAGCATTCCAGAAAAAGCAGAGTGACTGTGACAAAACTTCTCAGGAAAGGGGAGGAGTTTCAGTGGAACACGAGGAAGTTTCTGTACTGGGTAAATCCAGGTCAGGTATCTTGTGGAACTTGGAGCAGATTTAACTTTGTCCTAGTGGCTCCAGTGGTCGGTGTTTACTTGTTTTCTCACTTGCCTAATTACGCAGAGGCAGAAACTAAAACTGGAAGGGTGCAGGGAGATGAGATACTTCACATTCTGAAACAGAGACAGTCTATGCCAGAGAGCAACAGCACTAAATTATCAAGTTTCAGCCTTCCTGTTAGAGCATTCCTCTTTGTCTCCAAAACAACCTATAATTACTTGCTCACTCTATCTGGTTTTATTGTCAAAATATCCACTGGATGAAGCAGAGAGAGGGGTTGTGTGATTCCCAACCGTGCAAAGTCTGGTGGCCACAGGGTTTTCTTTAGGCACAGAAACACATAAACAACTGATAGTTCTGGTTTTTAAACAATGGCAAGTAGAATCTGCATGTTATCCTAAAAGAAACAGGAATCCCAATACAATTCTCTCATGCTGAACCCTTCCCCCAGCCTATGATACAGAACTGAAGCAGCAACTATGACAATCATAAAAGGTATTTAAAATATTTCATAGGTAAACAGTAGGTGGAACTACAACACACGATGTCTGATGGCTCCTGTCCGAGAGCAATGTTTCACGGGTTTCTTTTATTTTATCGTGCCAAAGAGAAACCATTACTTTTATAAATTTAAGCAAAAAGGACCAAATAAAAAAGCCTCCCATAAAACTCTCTTAAGAGGGGAGTGAAAAGGAAATAAGCACCAGCCCTTTTTTCTCTTGATGACACATCAAATCTTCAAATAATATTCAAAAACTATGCTTATTTATTAGAGCAGCAAAACCAAACAAAGCACCAGAAACATTCAGAAAGCTTGTGTTTGAATCACTGCCTGTTTCCCTGCTCCTCCTCCAAAATCCATCACCACTCCTAGCGTCTCCTTTCAGCACACATAAGCTAAGCTGATACCATCTCCCGCTCCTCTCCCCAAGGAGCCAGAGCCGTGGAATATTTAAAATGGGTCAGTCTTCGCAATTGTGGACAAACAGAACTTTTCACTGCCTTTTCCCTAACGCATTTAAGGTCTCTTCACGCACATCCCAGACTTTTCTCGCTGCAGCAGCACCAGTACATACAATGTGTGTAATAACCGAGAGGACGAGATGCGGGATTTAATGATCACAAGGATGCTCGGACTCAAGCTGTGGCATAAAGAGAGCCGGTTTCACACAGGCTACAGCCGCTCGCCTCCCTACCGCACACAGCAATATTTTTCACTCCTTCCGCACACCTTGAAAGAGCTTTCTATTGTAAACACTGCATCTCTCAAGCTGCGTCCAGTCCCGCAGCTGAAGCCGTGAGCTGCAAAGGTCGAGAGGGCTGTAAATCTGCGAGATTGGGGCAAAGCAAAGATCAACCCGCTGCCTCGGCCAAACGCCGGGACCCCTCGGAGCCCTCTGAGCCCCCGCTGACCCCACAGGGACCGAGGCCGGGCGGTCCCCGCGCCGCGGCCCCGGGGAGGGGGTGCTGGTACCCCGGGGCTCGCTAGGGCCGGGGGGAGCGGAGCCAGGGGCCGGCGGGCACGCTGACAGCCCGGTCTCTTACCGGACTCCCCGGGGAGCCGCCGGTTCCCTCTCGGTCCCGGGAGCCGCCGCCACAGCAACAGGAAACGCCCCCGTGTCCCGGAAGGAAAAAGTGAGGATGAGGGTGCGCCTGCGCGCTGCGGCACGGCCGGGCAGGGTCCTGGCCCCTCAGGGACAGCGCAGGGACAGCGCAGGGACAGCGCAGGGACAGCGCAGGGACAGCCTGGGGCTGTGCCTTCCCCTGGGGGAGGGTACACGGACATCATTTGCCCGCGCTTTCCCCTCAGGGAGAGCGCACGAGCACCCTTAACCCGTGTTTTCCTCTCAGGGAGGACACACGGACACCCTTAACCCGTGTTTTCCTCTCAGGGAGGACACACGGACACCCTTAACCCGTGTTTTCCTCTCAGGGAGGACACACGGACACCCTTAACCCGTGTTTTTCTCTCAGGGAGGACACACGGACCCCCTTAACCCTGCACTTCTCCCTCGAGGAAGGCGCTGGCCACCCATCTCCCGCCCTTACCCGTCGGGGTGGGCATGAGCATCTTTAGCCCACAAGGTTCTCTCAAGAAGGGCACACAGAAATGCTTAGAGGTGTTTTCCCTTCAGGGACGCCATGAGCACCCGCAGCCCGTGCCCACTGCCCAGAAGGGGCACACGGCCACCCTCAGCCTGCTCCTTCCCTCGGGAAGAGCACCCAGCCATGACCCACGCTTTCCCCTCAGAGGGCACAAGTACCTATAGCCCGCACTTTCCCTTCAGAAAAGGCACATGACCATCCTTAGCCTGCGTTTTCCTTCAGGATGGGTACGACTACGCACAGCCTCTGCCTTTCTTGAGGGAGGGCATCCCTCAGCATCCCTCAGGGTGGAGCCGGGCCCTCCACGCCATCCTTTGACCTCCTCATTCCCCTCATGGAGGAGACAGCCGCTCCATCTGCTCCTGCCCCTCAGGGACGGCAGAGCCTCTCATAGCTCTTGTTTTCCCCTCAAGGGGAGGACATGTCTCCCCTGACCTGTCCTTTTCCCTCAAGGAGGGCACACGGTCCTTCCAGCCCTGCACTTTCCACCAGGGAAAGGAGAGCCACCCACAACCCTCACTTTCCTTCAGGGAGGGCACATGGTCACCCATAACCTGCTCCTTTCTCCTGCGGGGAGGGCACAGGGCCCCCAACACACGTCTCCCTCACAGAGGGCATGAACATCCTCAACCTGTGCTTCATCCTCAGAGGGGGCACATGACCATCCATTGCCTGCTCCTTCCTCCTGCAGGAAGGGCATGGCCACCCATAGCAGGCACTTTCCCTCAGGAAGGGTACAGGGTGCCCAATCTGCATGTTCCCTTTGGGGACACCATGAGCATCCTCGCCCTGCACTTTCCCCTCAGGGAGGGCACACTACTGCCCAGAACCCATGACTTCTCTGAGGAAAGACACATGGCCCCCCCAGTCTCTGTTTTCCCCTCAGTGAGGGCACATGGCCACTGTTAGCCCACACTTTCCCCTCAGGGAGGGCACACGGTTCCTTCCAGACTAAAGAGGCCCCTAACGGATGGAATGTGGTACCCCAGGGACATCTTCAGCATGGCACTTCATGTGTGTTCACGCATCACCTGAGACTTAAAATACATAATTTGTTATTGAAAGCCCGATGGGATTGCCATCCCAATGTGCTGGAATGTTTATGAACACCCTGCCAAGGCAAGGCTGCAGTGCCTGCAGGGTTGGCAGGTGCTGGCTTTCCTATCTGCCCTTCAACAGCGACTGCCTGCCCAGGTCTTTGTCAGTGACACCTGCACAGACAAATGATGAGAGCAAAGGGGAATTATCTTCCCTAGCAGGAGATCCATGCACTGACTCATAGAACCAAACTGCTTGCTGGAAAAAACACCTTTTCCCTGACATCAGTGAGGTTTGATGTACTAGCACAAGGCTGCTGGAGTACTCAGAGCAAGCAGGGAAACTGGGAAGAGTTCACCACCCAACCTCCCCTCCCAGTTTCACTCTGAGGATTTACAGTACTGATGGAAAGTTTGTCATATTTTAAATTTGCCTGTTGAGCTTGAAAACACAACATACATGATTACAAACTTCCCTCTCAAAATCCATCCTGCAGCTTTCCCATGCTGCTTTGAAAGAAGCTGCCACTGTTTGGACTGGAGATGCAATGAAATCCTGCCATGGGGACAGTGTGATCTCTGGTTTCCACACTGCCACCTGTTTATTCAATTTTATTTTTTATCTTTGTCTCACAGTTGCAAGCTTTTCCAAAATGTTCCCTTTTGTTCTGCTTCTCTACAGGACTGAGTACACTGAGGTCCCAGTTGTTTATTGGGGCCTGTCAGCACTACAGAGAAATGATCATTACATAAAGTGGTTTGTGGTAAACAGCTGGCTGTCACTTGGTGACTGATTAATCCTTAGGCACTTCAAACTTTGTGCTTTGCTGTAATATAGAAGTAAAGCACTGCAGATTGCCCAACTGCAGCTGTCATGGAGAGAACGTGCTGTGCTTGTGCAGCCTTAGGGCATCGCCACAAAATCAGTGCAAAATCTGGCACAGCAGCCAGCTCCAAGACTCTGTAGCTTAGAGCTAAGGTTTGGATTGCAAAGAAGAGAAGAGTACCAGCTGTTTAATCCTGTGTAATTCTGTAATAGCAAAAGATTTCTTGCTGAATGTGTTTTGGGTTGATTACTGTCCATATGCATTTGTCAGTTTGAGTGTACAAGGTCTTGAGGTTTTATCAGGGAATGGAAGGAGCAGCATTTGGAGATATTCCAAATCAAGGTAGTACTGCCCAGACACAAAAAGAAACTGAAAAGCAGAAAAGGAGAAGCACTGAGAATAGGATGTACTTTGGTTTCCTTTTCTAAGCCCTCTCGAGCTGGCTGAGCCAGCTCTGTGTCAGGACACTCAGCTCAGTCAGTGTTTCCTCTGCAACCAGCACGGCAGCCGCTTTCACATTTGCTTCAGATCCTGCTCCATTGGCTCAGAACCACCTTAACCACATCCTGACGCAGCCGCTCTGGTTTTGCCTCTGTTTATTTGGACTCCTGTCAGTAATAGTTTATTCCAAGTGGGACTCCCAGTCCATTTATCACTGTCATCATGTTACAGCAGCCAAACCTCCTCAGCCCCCCCAAACCAGAAGATTTTTGGCAGCTGTGCCTCTCTACGGAAAAGCAAAGTTCGAGGTTGCCTGCTGCTTTTCAGATTTCTCAGGACTTTGCGTGGGCTGTGAACAGAAATTTCAGGATAGAAAATCAAGTAATTCCTCCTTATTATAAGCCAAAACTATCCTTCACCTATTAGCTTATTGGTACTGCACTGGGAATCCAAAAGCAAAACCCTGCAGGCACAAATGCTGAGTGCAAGGTGAATTTCATACCAAATTTCAGGTCTAAACCAAAAGTTATTCTGGCCTCTCCTTGGCCATGAGTGGAGGATGTTTGCCTGACAAACTGCAGAAATCTGTGTCCTCTCTCGTTTTGAGAAGGGAAATGGTTTTCCAAACCTCTTTCACAATGCGCCTTAAATAAATCCTGGAGACCAGTTGTTACAGCAACCAGATAGAGATCAGCCAGTGCACTCAAGCTGCCAGCAAGGGTCAGCCTAGGACAGGTGGACAGTCCAGCACAGCCTGTATTATTCAGGAAGATTCACTAAACCGAGCACCTTCTCTTAAAGAAGAGGACTTTGTCTGAAGCCTGCCAAACTTTGGTTGCAGCTATAGGTTTCCTTGAAAGAGGATGGTCAATCTGACACCCCTGTGGGGGCCTGGGCTCTGTCTTTCCCATGAAGTAATAGAGGCTGTCTGTCAACTAAAGATGTAGAAGACTCACCTCTACCCCAGTGCTCAAGCTCAAGGGAAGCAATCCTCCTTCCATCTGTATTCCACAGCATATCCCTGGCTCGCCTCCATGGCACAGCCTGCTTGGAGAGCTCTCCTCCTGTCAGGGCTTCCCTGGGACTCATCTAACTCTTGTTGCATAAACTCTGGAAGCATGTTTATTAAGAGAGGATTAATTTAGGCACAGAACCTTCTCCATCCGTGATAGCAAAGGCTGAAGAGGAGCTTTCTCATTTCCAGGTGAACAATAAACCTAGAGACTCACAGCTCATAGTTTACATGACGGCAGAGTTTGGGTGGCCACTGTGGTCAAGATCCCTGTGACTGCAACCATTTCTCTTTGTTTTTCATCCCTACCAGGCTCCTAACTGCACACCTATGAAGTGCAGAGACTCTCCTTAATCTCTGCTCTCGACACACAGCACAGCCTTCTTCTCCCCAGGGAGACTGTGTCATGTGGGGTGAGGATAGATGGGAGGAATCAGTGGGGGAGAAAAACGAATTACCATGTACCAGGCTACCCAAGCTGCCCACTTTCTTCACAGCTCACACACTTTTCTAACAGTACAAGGGTTTTTTGTTCTGACTTAAATGCAGAATTCCTCCTGCTGTTAGGATCTCTAATAAGAAGAGCTCTCGCTCCTCCAGCTCATCACAGCCATGGAAGTCACCAGACCTCTTGTTTCTACTGGACAGTGAAAAGACCTCAGGCTTGCAGTCATTCTCCCAGCCTTCCTCCCCCTTCAGCTCATCCCTTTCTGTAAGCACCATCTTTTCCTGTGTTTTCCACAAGCCCGTTTTGCCTTGGACCACGTGGTGGTGCTGCAGTTAAAAATACCACGGAGACAACAACAGCAACAGCAGCACCTGACCAGCGATGGGCCGACGGCTGGCCGGGGGCCAAGGTGCGGGGATGGTCAAATGTGACTTCACGAGGAGAAAAACGAGAGGCGCAGCCAAATACCCTCACATGCTGGCAGCAGCCACGGCTCAGGCTGAGCCTGACAGAGCTGCTCACACTTCTGAAAAGCAGGCCCTGGCTTCCCGGTGGCCCCGGAGCTTGCTGTTCCGGAGCTCTATCAGGGACTAGTCAGGAGACCACACACTGCTCCGAGCTGCAGTAACGGGAGCTGCTGATATCAACTACCAGCTCAGCAGCAGCTTGCAAAGGTTTCAGCCCAGCATCATCCAAATTTAGGCACTCTCAGGCCATCAGCTGTCACACCACAAGTCCCAGCCCAGCTCTCACCACAGACAGGCCATTAATTTCAACGGACATCTCAGAACCCTGGGTGTTCAGGGTTTGTTTGCTGATTGTTCAGCCTCAGTTCAAGCCACTGCAAAGGCAACATTACAAAACGAGCTGTGCTGCTCTGCCTCCTGTGTTAGCCTGGGCAGCCAAGAGCCAAAGGAGATGTCACAGAGTCCCAGACACAAACCAATGCCTCAGCCACCTTGGAGTTTTTCTCCTGAATGTTCACAGAACACCGATTCCTCATGGAAGGGCTGGGAAACAAGGTGAAGTTACCATATCTCATGTCCAGTCCCTGTGTATTTATGATGGACAAGCCGTGCTGAGCCACACTCTCATTTCAACAGCGAGCTCCGACTCCAGATCACAGATCTCCATAGGGCTGTTCAGAGGAGAATCACTCACACTAAATGCCCTCAGAGTTCCCAAGACCATATAGAGCATGGCTCCATGCTCATGGGTGTCAAGGACTGTCTGTATCCTCACAGGTTAAGGTATTTTTGTAAAACAGCGTGCAGGACTGCAAACAGAGCCTCTGGCTGGGAGATTCCTCACACAGGACTACCAAACCACAGCTCTGCCTCCTCCCATAATGTTTAGGTTCTCTCTAAATATCTGCAAAGCTCTTATTCAGCTCCCTGCTTCCTACTTTTTGCTGTGATGCCTGAAAAATGCTCATTAATAGTCAGCTCTGTGCCCATTTTCAATTTCCCTCCAGCTTCCCTGAAGGGAAAATATATTTCTCACCACACATGTCTGAGGGCAATCAGTCCCTTTATGTCCCAGAAAGGTTTTACTGACCTTAAGAGCCTCTGAGAGACTGAGCATTGCTTGAGGGTACAGGGTGGAGAAAGAGAGCAATCCTTTCATTTCCAGAAAAATTTTCTCTGCCCACAGACAATCCTTTGGGAATGAAAACATTCTTCAGTGCCCTGAGTACCTGCCCCAAAGAGGAGGGACAGGGTTTGTCAGCCAAAGCCATGCCACAGTGGATGCAGTGGGAGCACAGAGGCTCGTGCACGCTGGCACTACTTAGAGCTGAAAAGCAACAGTCTCACCCATGCACGTCCTGGGAGGCAACATTTGACTTTTGGTTAGTTAATAAAGTTTTGGATGCTCTAGAAATCTCTGTGCCCATGCACAGGGCAGATGCTGAGCTATCACTTCAGCCGTGAAAAACAGCCTAAAAGATCCAGCTACACTCAGGCATTTGGGATATTGGTTCAGGCAACAAAAAATTAGTAAAAGAGAGATTGACCTAGAACCCTCCTTGGGGAAAAAGGGCAGGAAATGGTCAAGTGGCCATAGAAAATGAGGATGAATAATTGTCAGGCAGGATTCAGAGATCATTTAGACTATTTGGAGAAACAACCAAGCCAGGCCAAGCAGAGTGGTGGAGTAGAGTTGAGCCAGGCAGAGAAGTGAAGCAATCCAGGGGGCTGGTTTAGGCAGGAGAAAGGCCTGGGCTGGAGAGCAGGCAGGGAGCACAGGGTGGGGCAGAGCCAGGCAGTGACAGCCATACTCACTCAGGCACTGCAGACCACTTTTATTCCCAAGAGGTTTGGCACACAGTGAGCAGCTGGTGCAACTGGAGAAAACTCCTGGCACAAGCTGGTGCCCATTGATATCTTTACACCTCTCTTTTGTCTCCTTTGTCTCTTTCTCCTTCTCTCTCTCCTTCAGCTGCTCTTTGTTCTTACCCTGGAAGGAGAGAAGAACACAGCCCATCACAACCCTTGCACTGCTCACACGTTCCTTTCCCCACTGGTACCAACAAGCAGAGAGCTGGTGGGCAGCAGGTACAGTGGGATGGCAGTGCTTTTCCCAAATGCCTTCCCAAGGCTTGGGCCAGTCCCTCTAGTCTAAGTCTATTTGTGATGAAGGGCAGGACACACTTGCCTGTCCCTCTGCAGGCTGCTCCTGCCACAAAGTGATCCAGGCAGTGACCCAGCCAAGGCACTCTTCTTGCTGTGCACAGCAGTGCCAGGGTAGCACAAGAGCATCCAGAACGTGCCCTGGAGCAAGGAGGGTTGGAATTCAGGGATCACTCGCACTACTACTACTTCAGGGGTCACAGTGCATCTGCTGACCATCCAAAACTGTTCCATACAGTCAAATTCCCTTTTCTACTTGAAGAATTTAACAATTCCTTCCACAAATTGAACATCTCTCTCTCACCTTATCCTTCTGCCAGGATCCAGTGACTCGACTCCGCAGGGAACTGAGACGTCGCATCACCTTTGTGCCTTTCTCTGCTTTATCGCTCTTCCCACTCTCCTCATTTCTGAAAGGAGACCAAAATATCTTAAAAAAGGGGAAATTTACTGATCAAGCCCAGCTTAGGGAGATCGCTGATGAAGTGCATTGAAGCATTACTTTAGGACCCCAAGCGTGAGCTTTCCATCTCCTGGAGGATCTGGTTGGACATTAGCCATGTCATTTATTCATGAGGCTCTTGCAAATAAGGAGCTGACATTCAAACTATGTGTGCAGGTTTTGTTCAGTGCCACACTCCTGGCTGAACCCCTGCTGATACCAGTGTCCTGCACACAGGATTAATGGGACAGTAGAGCTTAGATGGAGGGGACTTGAAATCAGTCTGCTCTCAGAACACAAAATGTGTGTCACCTGCTGTCTCACTTACTCATTAGACAGGAACTCAAACCAAGTGATGTTCTGCTGAGAAGAATCGCTGCCTTCTTGCACACAAGCTCTCTGCTTCACCCTGGGCAGGGAAAAGGCATCAGACACAGCAAATAACACAAGAGCAGAACTTCTGGGGTCAGCTGAAACTCTCATTTTCTAGATGGGGCAGGAACATTTTTAGAGTTACCGAGGAGGCACCTGAAATGCCCCTTCTCCTTGCAATTCTACCGTGATTTCACTGGAATAAATCAGTGACTGGTACCCTAGGGATCTTCCCCTCAAGGGACCAAGTGTCCTTTGCCAGATGTGTCTCAGGCAGACCTGTGACCTCCCCACACGTCCCTGTCCTCGACACACTTACCCATGGTAATGCTTCAGCTCCTGAAGTACCTTCTGGACAATTAACCTACCAAGGATGGGGCAAGAGAAAAGCAAAGGGATTAGAAAATATCCTTGCACATTCTGCACCCCACGAAGCCTCAGGTACTGGTTAATGACCAACTGCTTGGCTGTGCCCCAGCACGGAGTGGGATCTCCTTTGCTGTTGCATCCCCAGTAGCTCAGATACACTCAAAAATCTCCCTCATCTCAAACCAGGCAGGACTGACAATACCTACACGTGGTCTGGGGACACGTGGTCCTTCTCCAGCATCTCCAGAGCAGGGGGTCCAACACCTGGAACACAAAACGCTCTCAGCAGGGATCCTGGTTTGCCTTTGCAGAGCACCACCTTGCAATATTTGCAACTGGACCCTGTTAATCATGCTGGGCTCCCACTCTGTCTTGACTGGTGAGGAAGAAATGCCAGGAGCAGTTAGGGAAGGAGATCCTGCTCTACATTTCTGTGAGGGAAGTGAAGACTACATCACTTTCCTGTCACCTCTCACCTCCCCAGTCTCTATTATATTTGCTGTTGAGGGTTCTGCTTACAGTAGGGAAGCAGCTGGTACCACCCCAGAGCCCTTCCCCATGGCAGCCAGCCTCCCCTCTGCTCCCCAGGCTCTGAAATCACTACATTTTCCTCCAGGGCAATCCTCACAGGTTGGTCCTGAGTAGGGAATGACCAATGCACTGGCCACAGGTAGGTTAAGTGGCAATGTGTCACTGGGGATGGGCATGTCTGAGCTGAGACTGCACTGCTAGCCAGGGCCAGAATCAGAACCAGCTTGGCGTTGTATTTCAGGAGCTCCTGGGACCATGTGGAAGGGAAAGCAGAGGCTGTCCAAGCTTCCAGAGGCTACAGCTCCGGTTTTTTTATCTTCTTAATCACACCTTGAACCCATTTAATGGCATAAAGTCTTTACCAACCTTCCACAGCTGGAAGAGAAGTGTTGAAACTGTGAGGTATCTGGGAGGAAACAGTCCCACAGGCTGATGGGACAGACTTGGACCTCAGTCTCTTCCCATTGCTGACACATTTCTGGAGAAGTAAAAAGTCACAGAAATCTTTGGTGCTTTGTGTACCATGGGGATCTTCATCACAGCTGATTCTTCACCCTTTCCCTCTTGTTTTGTCAGGGTTATGATGCAGGACACCATTAGGCCCAGCTGCTTGTTGGCTCCAGGAAGGCTGGAGCAAGACACTCATGTCTGAAACCTTCTTAGGCACTTCTCACTTTTACTGGACATGCAGCAATTGTCCTTTTAGTAGTAATTGAGTCTAAAGGTATTCCCCAAAGCAAAGTAGTGTGTAAGGTGTGTGTGGGGGGGTGGGGTGTGTGATACTGCTGTCTTCAACTACCTGACAGAGGATTAGAGAGAAGTAGGGCCAGACTCTTCTTAGAGTTGCAGTGACAGGACAAGAGGCAACAGGCACAAGGGAAGGGAAATTCCAGCTAAATATAAGGGAAAAGAGGGCTGTACTACAGACAGCTCCTAGGGCCTTTATCCCACAAGATGGGGCAGTTTATCTCGAAAAGCCCATCCTTGCTAAGATTCCTGCAGACCTCCTGGTTCCACACTGGCATCGAAGGAGTCCAGCCTGCAGCCGACACCTGTGTATGCTGCTTTCTGCACCTCCAGCTTGCCCTGCTGCCCCCGTGCCCAGGCCTCCACACTCACCACCTCCTGCAAGCTGGGGCTGGCCACGAGGTCTGGGTGCAGCGTCTCTATCTCCACTTTGACCAGTGTGCCACTCTGGCTGCTGCTCCAGGCTCCCCGTTCCCCTTTGGGCAGCTGAAGGGACACGTGAGGCTGGAGGCAGGACTGGCTCCTCTTCTCCACATCATCCTGCTCTGGGTCACTGCCCAGCTCTGTGACATCCAGGCTGAACCTAATCAGGGGACAGGAAGAAGCCTCAGAGCAGATCTGAGCAGACCCGACACACTGTGCCCGGCATGGCACAGCCCCTGCAATGTCCCTGGCTGGGTGATCCTAACAAGCTCATGCAACTGGGACAAGGAGGCTCCCCACAGCAGGCACGTGGGGAAGGAAATGACAGGAAGCATCAGCCTGGACAGCAAGTCTTGAGCCTGTTAAAAACAGCTTCCCTGGCTGCCACCAGTGAGTCCCCAGCTCACTGGTCACCCAGGATGTTTAGTGCTGGATGGCTCACACTGATCTCTGAGACTGTGCAGCCACCCTGGCAGCAGCCTGTCCCGCCTGCCCCAGAGCTGCTGTCCTGTCAGCTGCCATCCAGGAAAGTCCCTCTGGGTATTTAGAAGTGGCAGATGATGTTGTTTATCACATCACCACTGTGGCATCATGCCATAAATCCTGCTCCCACCAGGGCCTAGCTTTGAGGAAGGAAAAAAGTTATTTGCTATGAAATGAGGGGTGGACCAGCTCCCCCAGTGCCTCACAGTGTCCTGCACACCAAGTGCCGTTGCAGTGATAAAAACACAGAAGTAAAATGATGGATAAAGCTCAGTGGAAAATCTTAGTCTCTGCATGGGTTCTGTCTGCAGATCACTGTCACTTCATTCCTGCTGCCACAGGCAGGCTTCAGGAAGCATTTGCTTAGGGAACAGTGGGGTGTATTCCCCTTCCCTGGCCTCCTGCTCACACGTGCTTCATCACCCAGTGAGGGGACAGAACGTGTCCCTGACACCAACAGCCACTCCATGCCACTGTTACTCATGTGCCTGTTACAGCATAAACTGTGAATGATCCATGGCACATGGGACAACAATAGGTCTGAGAACCACAGTCTGAACTTGAAAAAGGACTGCCAAGATTTCAGACTGAGATAATTTTAGGGTACCGTATAAGGAGTAGAGATAAAAATAGTCCTTGCTGGCTTGCACCTAAATCCCAGTCAGCTGGGAGATCAATACATTTGTCAGCAGGGAAAGTATTCCTGGAGGAACCTGGAGCTCAAGGCATTCATGTGGCAGGAGCAGAGGATGGCAGGAATGCCAGGCCTGACCCAGCTCCCAGCCAGAGCTCAGCACCGTGCTACAAACACAACCTCCTCTGCAGCCTTGTGGAGGGCAGAGGGCTGCAGGACAGCACAGTGCTTGCAGGCACAGGCCCCACCAAGCCAACTCATAGACAAGAAGAAAAAGGATTTGACAGAGCTCTCTTAATCCCTCTTTGATGGGAAAAATTCCCTTTGAGCCAGGGGATGGAGGTCATCAGGGCAACTGATGCTGTTCAAGATTCCCTCCAGACAGAAAAGTGAGATCCTCTTCCCAGCCCCAACACCCAGGAAAAGAGGCTCTTCCTACTTCCAAGAAGACATTAAAGCCTCTTGCTGCCCTAGCACTTCCTCTTCCACATCCCACCCAACATGAGCTGTGGGTGTTCAGCTGCTCTGGCAGATGCTGACAGGCGAGGGAGACCACCCAGCAGCATCTGGAGCTGCAGGCAGTATGATGTTCAGCCTCACACCTCCTTGCATTGTGTACATCAAATATCACTCACAGTCCCGCCGTACCTGCGCCTGCAGTCCACGGGTGACACGGGGCTCTCCCAGCTGTGCCTCCGGGAGGTGGACATTGATCTCACCAGCGTGGGGAAGGAATCCTGGGCCTCCTGCAGGTCCAGCTCATTGTCTGTCTCTGCAGGATGCTCAGAAGTGCTGGTACCATCATCTGGCATGGCTGCACAGGAGCACAGGTGGCCTTTGTTCAGAAAACGACAGTCAGCCTTGCCGTAATGTACTGAGCAGGAAACGGGATTGGAAAAAGCAACATCCACAGACAGTTTGCTCAGAGCCCTTGGTCTCTCTTCCAATGAGCGAAGGGCAGACACAGTCTGGGATCCTTGTTCTGGCTGTGCTGCTGTGTCTGGCGCTGTTTTGGCAGACGGCAGGCTCAGGAGTCCCAGATCTTTGTAATACTCTGTACCATGGAGAGCAGAGTCTGAGAGGAGATCCTCCGTGCTGCTGTGCAAGTCTGCTGCTGGCACATCCAGCTCTGTGGAAGATGAGTCCTCCTGCAAAGGCAGCACAATCCTGTCTGAGAGCCTCACACCAACCCTGCAAAGGGGACGCCTCCTGTGCAGAAACTGGGGTGCAGAGCAGGGCCAGACTTGCAAATGACTTTCTAGTAGTCACCCTCCCCTGCTGTCCCTCACAGCAACATAACCTTGTATTCCTTGACAATCTGGATCAGTACTGCTTTCCCCCATTCCTACTCCACCACAAACCCCTCTGGACATGGTGCTGACCACCCAAATGCTGCCCCTGGCCTTGCCTTGCACAGTGGTAGCAGCAGGACAGCGGACACTTGCCTTATCTTGAGCCATGCTGGTGCAGAAGGAATCATCCTCAGCGATCAGGGATGGGAGGAAGCTTTTGGGGGTGGGATACACCAAGGCAGGGCTGTGGTGGTCAGTGAATTCCCGTAAGCACGGCTTGCAGTCGGACCCTGCAAGACAGAGAAGGCATCAGGAGGTAATCAGACATCTGGGAGGGATGGAAAACCAGCTGCACACCCACAGGTGACATCAGGCAGTGCTGAAATGTTCCACGTGCCCTCTGCTCCTTCACAGACAGGCAGGGCCAGGCAATCTCCAGACCACAGCAGCCTTGATCCTGTAGGAACCTGGTGCAGGGATTTCCTGCCAGCAGAAACCCATCCCTCAACAGAAACCTCACCTCTGCAGCATGTGCAAGGGGACAGACCAGGCTTGCACTCTCCCAGCCAGACCCTCATAGGGTGTCCTATGCTGCAGAGGCTTTTTCCACAGTAAAAGAATTAAGCACATGTTGATGTCTGTTATTGACATTAAGGACCTTTGAATCAGAAATCTAGGAATAAAAATACTGATGGTGGTTTTATTTTCATCCATAAGGAATAAGGGATGCCTGGGTGGGTGGGTAATAAAGGATACTGGGAGGCAAATTGGTGGCTCCAGACAACACTGAATATGCAAATCAATACCAGGAGCACATAATTGTCCTGGTTCCCGATCACTGCTCTGGATTTTCCCCAGACAGGTGTGTGAACCTGAGTGGGCATGTACCATCTGATAACTCACTGAGAAACAAACCAAGGTCTGGATGCATTTCCTGGTACAATAGATGGTCCAGCTGACTGAAGCACATTTCTGTGGAGCAAGACACACTGTAAACCTTAGCCACAATCCCTGAACCATTGCATGACTCATGGAGGCTTTTTATTCCTTCGAGACACACACAGCTGAGGCAAAGGGCTGAGGCAAAGGGAAAAAAGCCAGGCTGCTGGCTGAAGCACTGTGGTGGATCTCTGAAGATGCAGAGAACAACAGCAAGAGACTGCAAGCAGCCGTATCTATCCAATGGGAAAAACCACCAGGAAAGTACTAGAAACCCATCACACTCCAGGAAAATCAAGCATGAAGATATTAATGTAAGGAAGACATTGTTAAAAAACACACTCTTGGAAAGCTTGCATCCTCCTGTGGATTATAAAGCTACACAATTCGGCCAGGAATTGCATGGTGCCAATTAAAAAAAGGCAGCAAACGTGAGGGAGAGTTTGGAGGTTTGTTCCTTGGATCCCACTGCACACTGCAGATGCCAGATTTTCTGTTTTAAGGAGCATTTGGTGTGTTGAAATGTCTGTGATGGTTTCAAGAGAAGGACTATAAATAATACAGAAAGAAAATACTTCTGAAGGCACTATTTTAATTGAGGGGTTTCTAGGGGTTTCTAAAAGACCAGGGAAAATTTGAAACAGGCTTTCTAGCAAGGCTGTAAAATTTACCTCACATGACATTTTTAATGAATAGACCAATTCTTGCCCAGGATGTCCCTGAGCTGCATCTGCAACTGGCAAAGACTTAGTGAGCTATTAAACATCACCTTTTGCTTTTCTCAGTGCACCTGAGTTCTGCTTGTAATCAAAAATCAGCATTTTGAAGTGAATACACCCTTGAACCAGCACAGATTTTGGCATGAACTTGTAGGAAACAGCAGCCAAAGTTCTCAGCAGGCAGTGAAAATCACTGAAGCTCCCAAACAGGCTGGGATGATGGCTAAGGTAGAATGGACCCATGGGGAGCAACCAGGAGGTGGGGAGCATCCCAGGGAGGCCAGGGATAGATGGTGCTTCCCCCCACATAAATCCAAGAAAAAGGAGATTCCCTGCTCTCACCATTCCTTCAGCAGCAAACTACCCACAGGGAAAGCAGCAAAGCCTTGGGAGGCAGCAGGAGCTGACAAGGGCAGTGGCCTGACAGAGGCCAGAGCCCCAGACTGAAGGTTTAACTAAAATAAGCGGTTTTTTCCTCCCAAGCAGTGTCCAGCCATCCCGCCAAGGCCACTCTGGGCCGGCACCAAGCTCCATGCAGCCCTAGAGCGGATCCCTGGAACAGAGTCAGCTCCTTGGAGGCCTGGAAAATATTCCCTGTGCTCTGCCTGTGCCATGTGGGGCTCAGGATTTGGCCAAGGCATAGGCTGCAGTCAACAGACCCGGTCCAGACCCACCGAAGGACTTAAATCCTCCTCACTTCACACACTGGGTTCCACAGGCGATAAATCAGGCCCGCTGTGAGCGCGGGGTCGAGGCAGCGCACGCGGGCACAGCCCTGGGGACACCATTTTAGGCAATGTGTGAACACCAGCCACAGCACTGCTGGGCCCCCACTTCAGAGGCTGGGCTGGCACCCTGCATGGAGCAGGCACTTGGGTAAGGGGGTGATGGAGGAGCTCATGGGGAAAATGCCTTCAGGCGTCAGGTTGTGGGATGATGGGCAAGCAAGTTCGAGTATGGAGCACATACAGGAAGGAGGCAGGTCTGGGGGGCTGTGAACATCCCCATATCAAGGTGGTCACCAGTGTGTCAGCAAGTGTGGCAAACTCTGGAGCACCTTGAATCTCCCGTACTCTGCCCTCGAGCCTGTCTGGAAGGACCCAGGCTCCAGCACCGTGGCAAGGGGACAGGGAATCTTGACCCCCCCAGGCCCTGGCAGACAGCAGCAGTCACCTTTCCTCAGCTGAAGCTGGAGATGGGATAACAAAATGACACTTTCAAGAACAAATGCTGTTTGCTTTAGGAGAACATTAAGCAGATTAGGTATTGCAGTTGCTTAATTCGTCTCTGGCTGGAAACCATAAAAGGTTATTGCTGCGGGGAGCAGCCTCCTCAGAGGAATTCCCAGGGCAGAGTCGGAGAGGAAGCATCGCTCGCTGGGCTGGGATGGTTCCTGCACTATGCCAGAGCTTCCCATGGGTGAAACATGACAACTCTAGGCTGCTGCATGGGGAGGAAGGAAGCAGTGACAGGCATCCTTGGCATGTGACACTCTAGGATGGTCTCAGGGGGTTTGATGCTGTGGGGACAGCAGGATCAGCTGGCTGAGCTGCTCTGGCTCGAGGAAGAAGGCTTCATGCTGTTCTAATTGTGCCCAAGGCCACTGGGATCATAACAGAGATTTTCATAATTCCAGTTCAGACCTCCAGTCAAGCCCTCCCTCCTGTAACTGGCTGTGCTGATTTCCCTCAGACAGGCTGGTCACTGGAGCTGCACCCACAAGTGTCACAGCAGGTGACAACACCAGAGCAGCCACCACTGGAACAAGCCCTGCCAGCAGTGTCCCATCCTCACCTGCCTGTCCCTTGCCTTGGTGCAGGATGCTGCATGTCCCCGAGTGACCCTGGAGCCAGGCTGGAGCTGGGAGGGGACACATCAGAGGAAAACATGGATGTGAGCTCTGGCCACACCAGTTACATCCTCCAACATCAAACACTGTCTGCAGTCCCACTGGGGAGAGACCACACCAAACGTGGCAGGACAAAGGCACTGGGCAGTTCTGCTCCATGAAACAATTCCAGGAGGAAGGAAAGACGAGAACGTCTGGGCATTTCCCAGCAGTCAGGAACAGAGAGTGTTGGGAAACCATGGAGAGCATCACGGACAAGAAATAAAAATGATTCCATCTTTCCCTGACTCACCCCTGCCCTTCTGGCCCTGCACCAGCTGTCCTTCACACATCCTGCTGCAGGGTGTCCAGAGCTATAGGGAATAACCTCTGGAAAGCAATGCTGAGCTCCCTGTGCCAAGATGGGCTGAAGTGCAGTCCCTTGCCTGGCGTGGGCCCCTCATGGCCAGCGCTGGCAGGGTGGGGATTGGCTCTGGGCAGGAGCAGGGGAAGATAAGCTGTCCCACACTGTAACACACTGTACAGAGCCCTGCCTTATCACTGCCCTGGGGCCGGGCTCTTGGGCACGGAGGGCACAGGAGCAGGGACTGTTCTCTGCTGTGTCACAGCTGAAGGGTCTCAGCAGGGCTGAGAGGGGTTTGCAGCCCCTCTGATTCCCTCCAAGTCACTGTGCAGGTTCCTGCAGTGCCTCCGGGGGGCACTGAGGGAAGGGCCCACATGGACCAGTGAGTGCCACACTACAGAACATCAGTGTGGGAGAGGGGCTGAGTAAGACCCGAGCATTTTGTGCCCAAGCACAAGTCCCAACAGGACAAACTGCTCTGCAAGCACCTGCTGAGGGTACCCAGGCCCTCTTCAAAGCAGTCAGTGCTTGGAAGCACCGTGAGGCTGATTCATTTGTTAGAGAAATCAGCCCACCTGAGCCTTTCCAGCCAGCCCATAACCCCCCCAGCAGGCACAGCACTGGGGAGGCTGGAGCAGAGTGTCCAGCTGGGGCCTGGGGGAGCTGCCTGGGGCTCACCACACGTCAGAGCCTGCAGGACCCCTGCCTCCTGCTCTGAAATAACCTTCCCTCAACTCTTCAGCTTGGATCTTGGTCTCCTGCACATCCACACCAGAAGAGAACTGGGAGTGGGTGGGGAATAATGAAACAGAAAGAGGAGCAGGAACTCTGATGCTGCAGGTAAAGATACCCAAAAGCATCAGCCTGAAGGCAGTGTTTGCTCACAAGGACACGAGTGTCTGGCTCCTCCAGGACTGCAAATGTCCTGCTTCCCAGGGCTCTCACTTCCCTCTTTCCAAGTCACGCCAGGGCATGCAGAAATGAGGCCAGTTCACACCAGTTGCTGCCATTTCCCACCCCTGCTGCTGGACACAGTGAAGCCCAGCCAGGGCCACCCAAACCGCCAGGACTCCAGACATGGGGGCTCTGCTCGTCAGCCCTCACTGAAAGATTGAAGGAATCTTTTCCCCCACATCTGCTCAAACACCAAACTCTGGTCAGGCAGCGTGCAGAGACAGCTGTCTGCAAGCACCAGGACCTCCAGCTCACTGCCAGCCATGAAACAAACTTATTACAAAACCAAAAGGCTGATATTTAACCCATTACTCAGCTCCTGGAGGCAATTATATGCCTTGAAAAGAAGATTAAATGGAAGGAAAAGTGTTAACCACCACTTAAGACAGTGTCCCCTGAAGGGAGGAGTGGGGGGCACCTTAAAACAAGCTTTGCCCGGGCCCCCGGGGTTCTTTGGTACCTGCTCAGTCCAGGACAAGCTGTCCCTGCCACAGCCCAGCTCCCGTCACACACTCAGCCCTCTGTCCCCACAGGCCATTACCTCGCTTAAAGGACCATCTCTTCTTCCAGCGCTTGGAAAACGATGGCCAGGAGTGGTTGAGCAGCGAGTCTGACATTGGGGAGCCCTGTGCAAGGTACAGCCCCGAGCAGGAGACGCCGGCACGGAGCACGGCAGAGCTCAGCGCGGTCTAAGGCAGCGCTGCAGGCTGCAGCCCAGGGGCTGCCAAGGGGGGAGTGGAGAAGCCAAGTGTTTTGTCAGAAGTATCAGCTGATGGAAGCTGTAGCCAGAGAGAAATTCCTGGTCCCTGGCGTTCCCACCTGTCTGGCAGGTCAGTGACTTCCTGCAGCTGGGCCTGGGGATTAGTGGCCTCGGAACACACACAGCCCCCGAGTGCTGCTGGAGGCTTGCAGGCAGAAACAGAAAACAAGCTGTTAACACACCACAGCCCCTCTGCCCTCTGCCAAAGCCTCCCTGCTGCATTCATGGCTGTGAGCATGACAGACCATCACCTTTCAGGCACTTCTCACCTGGCTAAGTAAGAGTTGATACTTTCAGGGCTTGATGTCTTTATAAGATGCTTATGAAGCCTCACTATTTACACTTTTTTCTTATTTTCAAGTGCTGTGGCACAGCCTCTGCAAAGGACTGCAAG
This sequence comes from Brachypodius melanocephalos, assembly GCA_013398615.1. Lineage (NCBI taxonomy): Eukaryota > Metazoa > Chordata > Aves > Passeriformes > Pycnonotidae > Brachypodius > Brachypodius melanocephalos. The sequence goes on from VZSR01000386.1 coordinate 498,475, forward strand.
AGACCCCGTCCATTCTCAACATCAGCATCATCTTGCAGCTCACAGCAAGTCCCAGCCTCCAGTCAAGCCCTCCCTGACAAGGGCATTTCTCCAAGCCTTCCTCAGCTCTCCCTCACAGAGAAGCAGGTGGGAGCAATCTCAAGCCACCCCAAGAGACCCAACTCCCTACCCTCCAAGCCCACTGCTACCAGTTGGCACCAACCCCACAGCCCAGACAGGCTCCAAACTTCACTCCCAACCCCTCAATTAGGCTGAAGAAGCCAGGTTTTACCCCAGTGCAGCTGCTGGGCTCTGGGGCCAGATCAAAACTCCTCCTTGCTATCAGCTGATGCCTGTGGCCTCACTAAGCAGAGCCCAACCAGTTTGGGAATGACCACAGGTACCTCCACACCTGGAAGTCCAGGATGGGCTGGTGATACACAAAAGCAGGTGTCAAAAAGCATTTTTCTTGCCTGGCCACAAACCTCAAAGTGTCACCCACCCAGTACAGCCCTGTGTATAGCCCCTCTGCTTCCATCTCCCTGATAACACTGGGGACCAGCCCTGGAGTGAGCAGTCCAGAGTGGAATTTGGGGGTCCTGGGCATGGATCCCTCTCATGCACAGCTGTGAGCAGCGCCGGGGTGTGTTTGCAAACATTCAGCTATGGCATAGGAGCAGCAGGAGCCAAAAGCAGCACCCAAAGGGTGCCCAGCCAGCCCAGCACTGCCCCAGAGCCCACCATGATGACACCTGGGGGTTAAATCCTGGCCTCATCTCCTCCTCTTCACTCACAGCAGAGCAAAACCCCGTGTGGGCTGAGCCTCCCCAGCCCATGTTTTGCACTGAAGCTCGTGCAGGAGGGAGGCTGCACCAACCCCAGCGCTGGGACTTTTGGCTTCGAGACAAGCTGCTCCCTCACAAGGCCTTGAGGAAGGTGAGCGACAACCCCGCCGTCGTGGGACGGAGCTTGTGAAGAGAGCAACTTACCCTGAGGGCTGGAGGCATCTCTGTGGCGGGTTCCTCGTGCACCCTCAGCTCTGACAGCCCCGACTTCTTCTCCAGCTGCTGCTGGAGCAGAGCGAGAAGCGGAGGCTCAGCGGGGAAGCAGCGGCCGTGAGGGCGGTTTGCTCACGGGGGCCGCTGGCTCAGCCCTCTCACCGCTTCCCCTTTCCGACGGCACAAACAAACCCACCTCTGCCATGCTGCAGTTCCCACCGCACTGCCCCACTGCTGCTCGCTCCCACAGCCGCGGGGCTCTGGGCTCTGGAAGGGTCCAGCAAAGCCACCAGGAGGGCTGTGAGCCCCGAGGCAGCCGCTGCAGGGCCCTGGGAGCCCTGAAGTCACGATGGCTCCGAGGTGCAGCTATTGCCGCAACTGCTTCCTGTTCCCTTCGGGGAAAAACCGCTGCGTGTGCCCGGAGAGCCCCGCACGCCCGGCCCGGCCCGGCCCAGCCCCTGGGCTCCTTGCACCATGGCTCCTTAGCCTCCTACACACTGCTCCTCTTAACGAGTCCCTGGTCTTTGCTGTCACGGTTTGACCTTGTGGAGCAACAGGGACCCCAAAGCGCAGCAGGTCTGTCTTATGCAGGATGAAGTGACAGCACGGCACAGAAATGCCTGTACTGACCATATTCACCTCTACAGGAGAGAGACAAAGACTTCAGCACAGAAATGCCTGTACTGACCATATTCACCTGTACAGGAGAGAGACAAAGGCTTCAGCTCCAAGGCAGTGCCACTGCCCTGCCCTTGGCCAGCAGACACAGCCCCTGGCACGGTCCAGGCTCGGAGTTGTTGGCACAGCCATTCCCTCCCTCCCAACAAGCCCCGTGGGCTGAGGCACACATGCTCCTCATCCCAGAGCCCCGAGCACTCACCAGCCCCAGCCAAACCCTAATCAGAACAAGAACCACTCACACTCCAATTACTCAGAGACCGCAGCTTTGGCAGCACTTAGAATAGCAATTACCCTGTGCTCCAGGAAACCACAAGAGCAAAGAGGAATTAAGGTTTAATTTCTCTGAAGTCCACAAGAGCTCGATTAGCATCAGAGATCAGGGCAGCTCCTAAACACCAGGCAGCTGCTCTGGCGGATGGGATGGTGAGTTGTCCTTGGCTCAAACAAGGACGAGCTCTTTTCCTCCTGCCACGTGTCTGACACGGCTTGGGGGGCCAAAGCTGAGCTGTGCAGGCAGCCTGGAAGGATGGTGAAGGATAATGGCACAAGGACTGTCCGAGCCTCCCCACAGCATCCCAGAGCACCCAGCAGGAAGCAAACATCCCGGGACAGCAAGTTCAACTTTTGTGGCTTTACTTATTTTTGCATTTTAGGATTACCAGAGAACAAGCCTGTGCCAGAAGCAGTGACTCCAAAACATCTTAAAATACCAGTCTGTTAATGATCGTTCTCATAGTGAGAGAATTCTGGATAAGCTTAGAAAAAAATAGCACTGGTGGGGCCTTGAGTGCTGTGTCCAGTTCTGGGCCTCTCACTGGAGAGAAGGAAACGGAGCTGGGGAAGGGGCTGGAGAGTCAGTGCGATGGAGGAGCTGGGATGGGCGGTCAGCCGGGAGAAAAGGAGGCTTAGGGGGACCTTCGGGCTCTGCACAACTCCCTGACAGCAAGGGAAATCTCGGCTCTGGTGAAACAAAATCCATCTGAAGTTAGAAACAGCCCCCGAGGGGCCGGGGCAGGACAGGAGGCTCCTGGTGCACACCCGGGTTACAGCAGCTCCACCACGGGACAGGGGTGGGGCTGATCCTCTGCCTTTGGTGCTTTAAAAGCGGCAGTGAGGAGTCTGTCCCCTCCAAGGAGGCAACACCTGCTCCGTGCCCAGCAAACAGCAGAATTACATCACAGAGCCACAGCTCTGGATGCTCTCAGAAGGAATCCTGGCGCCACAGTTCACCCGATGGCAGCAGCGGCATCACTCCAGAGCCCTGGGGTGTGGACAGGGATCACCAGAGCCATCAGGGAGAGGAGTTCCATTGGCTTCACACTAAAGCCTACAGTTGGTTGAGCTACAGTTGTTTTTTCCTTAACACCGTTCATTTTCCATTTATTATTCCAAGGTACGACTTCAGTGCTTTCTCCACAGCGAAGCAGCCTTCAGTGCTGCACAGACAGCAGACACAAAATGGACAGTTATTCTTGGATAATTTATTCAGGATTTTAATATAAACAGTTAATTGTTCAATATTCTGACACACAGCAAGGATTTTTTTTTTTTTTCACTATTCAAAGATTTTCTGTACATGTCACTGCTTGGCTCTTAGATATGAAAACACTGAAAAATAAATCAAGGGGAAAGGTTTTTCTCTTTTTTCTTCCTTTTTAAAAAAAAAAAAATCATGGCACATTTGATCCTTTATTTCAAACAAGAGGTATCTGCAGTACTATTTGTATTCTAGAACCTTAGATATGCAGAGGGAAAGGTGGGAGCAGCAAGAATGAAAAAAATAAAATCCCAAGACTTCACAGAACATCACCTAACATGTAACTGAAACTATCTGTGGTTTATTTAAGTGAAGCAGACAGCATTTGCTTTGGGCTGTGTTGGATGAAGCTGATGTCCAGTTCCCCCATCCATGAGGATCCTCAAATAAAAACCCGCTTTGATACTCCAAGAATAAAATCATTCCCCTAACTAAAGCAAAAGGCAATGCTTTTCCTGCTTAAATAACATTCTACCTCTGCAGATTTAGAAGTGGTCTTTCTGAAATTCTCCATCAGTTTTCATGGGAAAAGACTTGGACGTGGGGATGGTGGAAGCGTTGGAATGCTGCTGGGAGAGTCTGGATTTAGAGAGCTTTGGTGTCGAGTCCAGCTCAGAGCTCTCAGGTAAAGAGCCCTCAGCTCAAGATTTACTGGTACTGCTGGGACTGACCAGGGGCTGGGGCTCAGCCAAGCAAGAGCCCACGTTTAACCTCCACTGATGGCTCCTCTTTAGCTGCCAGGAATATTCCAGGTCCTCCCAGCCACCAGACCCTGTTCCTAAGGCATCTTTCTGGGATGAGAAAGGAAACTTTAACACCACCAGCTGGAACACTGGAGTGGGAGCAAAACCACTACCAGGAACAGAATTTCTGGCTGATTGCAGATTGGTTGGCAAAAAAAAAAAAAAAAGTAACAACACCATAGGAGTTAATACTAACTTTATTATACAATATTTAAAAAGTCATTTCTCTACCTGTCCCCTTACAGCTTGCATTGTGCTGCAGTGAATTGCCCAAACTGCAAGAATAAGTGCTTCCTTCCAGGAAGGACAAGCAAATTAATTTTAAAAAGAAATACACATTTAATGACAGCAGATTTGCTAAAAATGGTAACTTTAGAGTTGCTTTTCAACAGTCAGGTTCCTCCAAAAGTCAGCTAGATGATTGGCTTCACTCTTGTGATGCTCCTAACGAGGCTGAACACGTCAAGGCTTTACACCAACACTCACAGACAGAATCCAAGCAAAGGGAACACAGAGCCAAGCAGAAGGTAATAAAAAGGCCAAATTCCATTAAGTTCATACAAATACCAAACTAATCTTATGCTGAATTTCACGAAGTAACTATTTCTTGATTCCAACCCATTCAGCAGTTCCTTTCCCTGGACCACGGGACACTGGGAGGGGCGGCGGCTCTTTGGGCACGGCCGGGGTTCCTGCGAGTCCCCGGCTCCCAGAGGATCACAGGGTTCATCTGCAGTTCCGAGCTCCCTCCAGGCTCTGAGCCGACCCCACACGGATCACGGGAGCACCTGGCACAGCCTTGACAGTAAGGTTTTATGGCACAAAGATATTTTACGTTCTGGCTTGTAAAACAAGGTTCCAGTCTTGGTAGCAGGAAGGGCCCGGGACACTTCAGGGTCCATCTTCGTGTCACAGTGGCTTTGAGAGGGAACTCAACTGCCTCCCTCCCTCTCTCCTCTAAAGCAGAGGCTCAGCACCTTCTCACTCCTGCCATTTCCTATTTGCCTTCAGCACAGTCAGCTCAGTAACACAAGAAACGACTCTGAGATTTTTTTTGTTTTTCCCAAAGAAATACCAACACTATAGCCAACAGACTAATATTAAGCAAAGTGTCCCATCGCTATAATACAAATTTAGGAGGAAAGAGATAAACTACCCATAAATTAAGAGTACCCTTTAGCAACCTAAAAGCAGCCTCTTCACACCCACGCAGCTGCTTTACCATCATGGCTGCAGCGTGGTCTAGTTCCCATCACCTTTCCCAACCCAGTGCTGGCACAGAGTTTATGTCTGAGCTCTTCTATTTTACAACACAATAGAGTATTTACAAGCAGCCAAGACAGACACGTTCCTAAGCCAGCAGCCAAGCTTTGCAGCGCTGTGCTGGCCGGTGAGAGAAGTTCCAGATTGGCAAGAGCCGTTCAGGAAGTGGCAATCGAGTTTAATGGGGAAACCTTTCTGAGAAACCTCTCCAGCCTCGCACTTCAGACATTTTCTCAGTGAAAGCTCAGCAGAGCTCAGCTTCTTGCTCCTTCTGATTCACCACAGTGAATTTCTGGCTACGTGGTGGTGCCAGACTGTGCCCAGGAGGCTCCAGCTGCTCCTGGACAGGCTGAGGGGTCTGTCCTGCTGCCCTGTGCTGCGAGCAGGGCATTCTCTGCGCCCAAAGGGCAGGAGCCAACCCTCCAACAAATACCAATGCAAGGAAAGAAAGAGCTTCCCACTGCTGGCTGCCCTCTTCCAGCCATCCCACCTGCTCTCCTGCACTAGTGTTTGGTTCCTCCTAAGCAGCAGCAGCAGGAGCAGCAGAGTGTTGTGCTTCCACTGCAGCTGGGGAATTCTGCCCCATAAAGAAGTGGCCTAAGCAAAGAGCAGCAGCTCCCCCAGGAAAGCTCAGCACAGCAGCTCTGCCCGGGCTGGGGTCCCTGGCAACACCCCAGAGGTTTCAATAGCACTTGAGTCTCCACTTGCAGGAATTCTCTGAGCGGGAATCAGCGAAATCTGAGTGAGGCATTTGGGCATCCCTGGGGCGAGGATCTTCCAGCAGCAGAGACCAAAGTGTCGGCTGTGAGCCAAGGAAGGATTTTCCAGCATTGAGAGCTGGGCTTTGCGGGTGATGTTCATTTATTCTTCCTAATTCTACAGCTGAGTGTGATCTGTAACAGCCACGAGCAGCAACCACTAGTGTTATTTCTTTTACAGAGGAGAAACACGATACCCTCCCCACTGGTACCACACACCCTCCCTCCCCCTGGGCACAAGGTAGGAAGGATGAGTAACCTTCACACAGTGCTGGGTACAAACAACTGCTCCGTTTGGTGCAGGGTGAAGGTGACACTGAGCCATGGGAGGGGACTGCCTGTCCATGGAGCAGCACACGCTCCCTGGCTCGGCCATCTGAGTGTTCAAACCATGTGTACTCACAGGGCCAACCAGTATCAACCACGTGGAAAAGCCAGACCCAATACGAGGTTCCAATGCTCCTTCAGGTAAAAGATCTTCTATTCCCACAGTTATGACCACTGTCATTGGAAATGTTATCAAAGCAAGGGTGTGCTGGGAAAGGTTTATTTCAGGAGGTCACTGGCAGGACCTTGGGTCACCTGTGCACAGTGAGAAGAGCAGTGACCAAGCCACCCCAATGCAACCCCAACAGCAAGGGCTGGTCCCAGTCCCTGCTCCACGCTGGCACATGCTGATCCAGGAGGAAGCAGCCTGCTCCTTTTAGGTCATGAGTTCACTGAAGTCCAAACATTTAAATGGCTCTTTTGTTCTCTCTTTTTTTTTTTTCTTTTTTTTTTCTTTTTTTTTTTTTCTTTTTTTTTTTTAAATCACAACAGAACTAAGGGATGAGATCAGATCCAAATTTGTAAATGGGTTCATTGGCCACTACTGTTCAGATTAGGGATCAACAGTGATGAGCCATTCTCCTTCCCATTCCCTTCATGAATGGTCCCTGGTATTGGAATCAGCTGATACTGATTTTCCCTGATCCACAATAGGTCCAGACCAGAATATTTAAACAGGTTTAGAGGTGCGTAGTATTAAAAAATATCCTTAAGAAACACTGAGGTAGACTGCACCAGAACAGGACAAAAATAATCCCACCACATCCACTTGCCAAGATTTTGCAGATACAAATTTACATGTTCTGTGTGTTTAAGAAAACAAATTGTTGCTTTTTTTTTTACAGTGTTTTATATATTAAAATAAATAAAAAATTCTAATAAGAAAAACTTCTCTTCCTTAGAAAAGTGTGAGAATATGTCTTCTTTCCTGCAGTGTAGTATAGAGCTGCTAAACAGTTACAACTTTGTAAAGCAGAAGAAATGTAAACGAGGCCTTTTGAAATCCAAAGGTTCTCACCCATGTCTGGACTGTGTTTTCCACCCAAATTTGTGGAGCAACCTGAACCCTCCACCTGGGCCAAACCGATCAGCCTCCAGCAGCAAAGGGCCCAGCAGCTCCTGGTGCTGCCCAGAGTCTGTTGTGCCCTCTTTTATGACTCTGAAAGTGCTGTTTTGGCCAGAAGCAGCTGAGGGCAGAGGTTCCCAGAACCAGCTGCACCCCTGGGCAGGGGCTCGGAGAGCTCTTCCCTGGGGACTGCAGCCCCTCTGCCTCGCTCACAGCAGCAGCACTGCCCGGGCTGGAGGCACAGCCCAGCCCATGTTCCTGCTCTCCTGAGCCAGGCCACCTCGCTTTCTCCTGGCAGAGAGCACAAAACAGATCTTGGACTTCTCCAGGAGGAGAAGTGAAGGACTGAGCATCTCTCCCTGCTGTTCAAGCACCTCCTGCACGACACAGGCCTGCGACATCCATCGTCTTCCTCCCCTGCTCCCGTGCTGCTCACGCCAGCTCCACACTGGTTTCACCAGCCCTGGTTGAGTTCCACCCTTGTTCTCCAACATCAGGTGCCCATCAGCTCTGTCTTTGCAAACAGCAGCACAACAAAGCACAGTCCTGACGGTGAGCGCTGACATCCCGACAAGCCGCGTCCCGGGAATCTCGGGGAAGGCTGGAGCGCTGGGAGCAGCAGAGAGGCAGCAAACCTCGGTCACCTCCGGCGTGCAGAGCCCAGAGCTTGGTGCTCCCCCCTTCAGTGTCCCTTCCTCAGCTCCAGTTCGTGCTCATCTTCTCTCTCCAGCTGCATCTGCAGCACGGGAGGCAAAGCGAGGGGCACGGGGGCAGAGGAGGAGCAGGACTCGAGGCCGGGATGTTCTTCTGTGTCCTTCAGCTCCCAGCACCCAAAGATGGGGCTTCAACTGGAGCCAGCTGACTGTGTTGTATAAATCATGAAACTATTACAAAGCCTTGTCAAGTATGAACTGAACATGTGCTTCATCGCTCCTGCAAGGCTAAAATTAGTTCATTCTGAAATCTTTGGACCACTTTAAGACCAAACAATCCCCCAAAACTCTCCTCGCCCCAAAAGGATCATAAACAGTCAATAATTTATATGAAGTTAAAATTTAAACTAAAGACATCTTTAAATATGTTACAACAAACAATATATATACTCAATGCTGTAAGGACAGAAAACTCCGTGTCTCAGGTCAGGGGACTCCTACTTCGTTTGGTCTTGAAAGTACCCACAAATCTCAGAGTTCTGCTCATTTAGCTCTCAGCACGTTTTCCTCATTTTTTAATGAGAGAAAACCTGCTCCCAAGAGTCTTCAGTATAAAAAATAATCTGTTTGGGATTTAGTCCCTCCAGGGAAATGGGGAAAAAAGATAAGTACACACTTCCAAGAAGAGGAAAGCTCCTGTGAGAACAGAGAATCATAGAGTATGCTGAGTTGGAAGGGACCCACCAGGATCATCGAATCCAACTCCTGGCCCTGTGCAGGACACCCCAAGAACCCCACCATGTGCCTGAAAGCGCTGTAAGTTGTGTACAAAACCAGAAGTGTCTCTTTTGCTATAGGGTACAGCCCACACGTTGATACTGCACACACACGCGCACACACACACCCACGCACGCACCCCGGGGCTTTCACCCCTTGAAAACAAAGTATGAAAGCAGCAGCTATTGGTCAATCTGAGGATCTGGCGCGTCCGACTGATGTGCTGAATCCTTCAGCTGTAGTGGAGAGCCTGCCTGAAAGCCTGGAATTCTACTGGAAATGCTCTTGTTCCACGCTGCTGGGCTGGAGCTCAGGCACCAGAGAACTTCACGTCTTCTGCTGGCAAACGCAGATGCCTCTCCTTCAGTTGAACTCACACGGTCGCTTCCTGTTGTGAAACCATGGTTACAGAAGGGACAGCAGCCATGGAAACCTCTTCCATTTATGTTCACAGATAAGTCCACTGACAACCAGTCAACTTGGCAAAAAAAACCAAAACAAAACAAAACAAAAAAAACCCCGAAAAAAAAAAATTAATCGTAAGATGATTAAAAATCTGAAGAGTTTGTAGATGTGTGTCATACACTGTGGCAGCAATAACAAGAGTCCTGAGATTTGTGGAGGGGGGGGAAAAGCAGACACAACCCTTGGGCCAAACAGGAAGTGTTAGGAAGGACTTGACCTGGGCATGGAGAGAATCCGCCCGTTTTTCTTGCCACCGTTCATGTGAGTGTAAGGGATGTGCTCCTCATAGTTGCCCTTGAGGGCCATGGAGGGTCCATTGTCCCTCCCCAGTGCTTTGTCCCTCTGTGAGTACGAGGAGGGGTCCAGGGGAATGCTCTCCATGTTCTCGAAGTCCATCTCGTACTCCTCCGTCTCCAGAGGTTTGTTCTCCTCGCTGTAGAAGAAGGAGACCTCGTGGAAGCTGGGGTGCAAATCCTCCTTCAGCATCTCGATGATCTCGATGAAGGTGGGGCGCATCTTGGGGTTGTACTGCCAGCACATCTGCATCAGGCTGTGCCTGCAGCAGCACAGAGCACAGTCAGGGGCAGCAGAAACAATCCCACCCATGGCAGACCCCCCACCACCCACACTACGCCTCTGACACCTCAGGTTGCTTGTTCTCTTTCCAGCCTCCACATCTGCCTGTAGATCCTGACACTCCTTTTTTTCTCTATTTCTGTCTGGATGAAAAATTCCTTCCAATTCCTTCAATTGTTCTTAACTTGGCTGCTGAAGGAAACAGGGCTGTGGTTCACAGACTCTGTGTGGGTGTGTGTGTGTGCACATGCCCTTACAGCCAGGTCACCCTTTTTTAATTAATTCTCTTTTAATTTTAACTCAGCCTGAAAGATAACAAAGCTCCCAAAACTTCAAGGAAAATGGGAGGCTGGGCAGAGGACAGAGGTCCTGTAAACATCCCACCCAAAAGAAAGGCTGCAGCAAGAGGTCACATGTTATCAGACACCATGGAGAAAGAACTCACAAATACAAATAGAGTTTCAAACTGGAGTTTGTGACTGGCCATCAGACAAATGTCCAGCACAGCAGGCTTTTTTCATAGGGATACTCACAAAACATGTTTATTTTATGACTCTGGAAGTGCTGTTTTGGCCAGAAGCAGCTGGGGGAAGAGGCTACCAGAGAGTTACCATCTGTGCTCCCCTTTCCAGCCACAGCTGCTTTCCCTCACAACTGCTCCAGTGTGACTGCTCACTCAGAATCCCAGGATCACCAAGGTTGGAAAAGACCTCCCAAGATCATCGAGTCCAACCTCTGACCCACCCCCACCTTGTCACCAGCCCAGAGCACTGAGTGCCACATCCAGTCATTCCTTGGACACTCCCAGGGATGGAAACTCCAAACCTTCCCTGGATCACTAAGGATGCTTTGGTGGAATTTCCATGGCAGGTGCCTCACTAAAGCCTGTTTTGCTCCTCCCCAGTTGAGGACGGGTTAAGAGGTGCCCCAGGTCAGACCATCTTTGCTGGCCACCCTTCGGGGAACGAGTGCAGCTGGGCTGGTTGTCCCTGGTTGCCACTTACAGCCTCTCGGGGCAGTTGTCCGGCTGATCCAGGTATCCTCCATCCATGACAAACTTTAGCACCTGTTCATTGGAGAGTCCCTGGTACGGCTGCTCTGCCAAGCTGCTAATTTCCCAAAGGACAACACCAAATGACCTAAGGGAGAGAGAAGGCTCCTGGTGAGAACAAAACATCCTGGAGCCCTCCCAGTGACCGAGTTATTTTGGAAAACGCACACTTCAAAAGAACACGACTGTTATTTTCGTGGGAGCGTTTCAAAACAACGGCTTTGTTTTGTCTGTGCTCTGAGCAAGTCAGTTTAAACTACGTGTGCTAAAACAAGGATCTCCTGAGCTGGAATCCATCTGGGATTGCAGGGGACAACTTACCACACGTCGGAGTAGGTGGTGAACACCCCATCCTTGAGCGACTCCGGGGCCATCCAGCGCACGGGCAGCAGCCCTTTGCCCCCCTTGCGGTAATAATCCGTCTCGTAGATGTCTCTGGTCATCCCAAAGTCTGAGAGAAGCAATTGGGATGTGTTAAATGCCTCTCCCTCCATCCTGCTTTTCCTGTGCAACACCTGCAGGTGGATGTTGCCTTCCCCCCACTGCCAAACCCCAACCTGCAGTCAAATCTCACCTCGTGATTAATGTTCAAAACATTTCCATTTTCCTGCATTTTTTCTACAGAGTCACAACAGAGACTCCAGAGTTAAATTTTTTGGTGATAGCTTCTATTCAAAAACATGATTTTATTCACGCTCTGTAAGTAAAACAGAGCTCCCTTTGCCTGAAATCCCACTGCCCTGGCTTTAACTCCAGAGAGCTCTGAAAAATCACCACACTGCGGGGTTCCAGGTTATTTTTAAATGTTGTATTTACGTATTTCTACAAGGGTTTGGGTTAAAAACTGGGTTAAATTACTTTTAAAAGCCACCTGACCCAATGACAGGATTATGAGCACTGGGTCTGTTGTACCCAACTCCTTCTTTGTCTTAATTCTCACGGAAGCAAAGACCAGTGAGACAAACCCAAGCAGTTTAGACTGGAAAGGTAATGAACTTTTAGGACAGAGGTTTGGGAACAGAGAAGATGAGAAAAGCTGCTCTTGTTCTACAAGAGATGTTGTTCTTACTGAAGTCCACACAATTCTGTGGAAGAAACAGAGGGAAGTGCTGCAATTTCCCAAAGGCAGACAGTGAGAATCGCCCGTGTTTGACACATTGGTTTTATCAATTTGCCTTTACAACAAACACGACACACAGCAGCATCTCCTGCTCACAGACTGGGCTGGGTTGGAAGGGCCCAGCAGCACCTACCCCCGATTTTCACAGTGAAGTCCTCTGCCACCATGCAGTTGCGGGCTGCCAGGTCCCTGTGCACGAATTTCTTGGCGTTCAGGTAAGCCATGCCGTCGGCGATCTCCGCCGCCATCTGGATCATCTCTCTCAGCGTCGGCGGCGGCCGCCCGGGGTTATTCTGCCAGGGAAAAATCACACAATGCTTTGGGTTAGATGTGACCTTAAAGGTCATCCAGTTCCCTGCCATGGCACCTTCCAGCCTTGGACACTTCCAGCTTCTCTGGGCAATCTGTGCCAGGCCCTTCCAACCCTTACAGCTAAGATTGTCTTCCCAATATCAAATCAAATCTACCCTCTTTCAGCTTTAAGCCATTAAATGAATAAGTATTAAAGCCCAAATCAAGTCACTCTGTTCCACAACAGACTTCCTCTCTCCTGTCTTTACCTCAGCTTCAGGTCTCAAAGAGCGGAGGTAACTTTTCAGATCCCCGTGTGCCATCAGCTCCATGACCACCAGAGTGGGCTGTCCCTTGGAGACCACTCCGAGGAGGCGAACCTGGAAAACGGGTGAGAAATTCCCTCAAGGCTGTGTCCAAACAGAGTGGGCAAAGACCCTTGAAACAGAGCTGAGAACAGGTGATTGCTTCTAAGCCAATCATCTATTCAAATACCATACATGGGTCTTGCTACAATACATCTTTCATAGTTCTATTTCTCAAAAATATCTAGTCTATTTGCAAAATCATCATGTGAAACTTGTTTCTATTTCAATTTCTGTCTCAGCAATATGTGTCCTATTCCAGGCCTAAGTCAGCACCCTTTATCTCAGAGTTTGCACACAGATGCACAAGACTATGTGAGCCTTCTGTCAGGCTTTGAGAATTCTCCACAAATCCATTTCCCACACCCCGCAAGGCCTTGTCAGGCCGAGAGGTTTAGAAAGAGCAGCAGTGAAATAACTTGTGCAGAACGGGTTGTGTGCAATCCAGCAGAGCCAGATCCCAGCTCTGATGGATCGGCTGCCTCTGCTGCTTTGGCGAGCTGAGGGTCGGGCTCTGAAGGCACAGCAGAGCTGAGCTGCGTGCTGAGGCACCCAGCACTTACCACATGATGGCAGCTGAAGCCTTTCATCACGGAGGCCTCGTTGAGGAACTCGATGCGCTCGCGCAGGCTGGCGGACTCGTTCACCGTCTTCACGGCCACGCGCGTCTCGGGCTCTCCCTTCACGATGTCCTTGGCGATGCCCTCGTACACCATCCCAAAGGAGCCCTGGCCCAGCTCCCTCAGCAGGGTGATCTTGTCCCGTGGCACCTCCCATTCGTCAGGGACATAAACTGTTGGGCACAGGGGAGCAGCTGTGAGCTGAGCATCTTCTGAAAGACGCTCCCGCAGCAGCCTTGGCACTGCCACACTACGGGGGGGTGAATTCTACAAAAGGACCTCAAAACTCCACAGACACAACCCCAACCCCATCCTGCTGCACTGACTGCATGATTACACAAGAAATAAGCCCTGGTTGCTCTCACCATCACTGGCACTGATGTACTCAGGGTTGGAGGATGCATACAGGGGTCCCGTTGGTCCTTCGGTTTGTCTGGAAGAGACAGAAATTCCTCAGCACTCTGCAGCCTCTGACACCCTCGAGGTGAGGGCAGTTTGATTAATCCCCAAACCATGCAGCAAATAAATTGTATTTATTTCCCTATTTCCTATTTATGTGCGTATTTCCTATTTCCTGCACTTAAATTAATGCTGCAATCGTTATGGTAATTAGAAACAAAACCCAACTCCCAACCAAGCAGCAAAACTTTTGGATTTAAGTTTTGGTGTTTCTGGTGAAAACAAAAGAAAATTGCTCTCACCTCTTTTTCACAAGCACATAAGCAGCTCCAATAATTCCAGCGATTATTATGGCAAAAATAATTGGAACAATGATAACAGCAATATTTGGCTGAGCATTCACTAGGAGAGAAAGAGAGAGTTGGAGGTATTATACAAGTCCAAAATACAAATTTTTTCCTCAATAACATCTCCCCCTCCAATAAACTGGAACAAATACAAAACCAGAGGCTATTTCAGACCAAAATGTGGGGCTGGTCAGAATGAGGACTAATAAACAAAAGCCATGTGTTTCCAAGTAATTTCAGGTTCTTGACAACAGATGTATTTGGTAAACATTTAATGACTCCATGTGGCTCTCTGTGCACTGCTTGCTACACCCCATCCTCCAGAAACAACCCGAGTTTCTATCAGGGATTAAACATCCAAAACGAGATGAACTCACAGTAATCAGCCACGTAGAAGTAGGTGGGTTCTGTCCAGGAGCCGTTCCCCGCCAGGGAGGTGGCGCGGATCCGCACGCTGTAGTTGCCAGGCTGGAGCCCCCGGAGCTTGCAGCCGCTCTCGCTGGCAAAGTGCTTGCGGGACACGCAGAAATGGGCTTCCTGTGGGGACAGGGGCTGTGGCAGGGTCACCCTGCAGCACACAGGGCTCCCTGACAGATCCCAGGGTCACCCTGCAGCAGCCAGGGCTCCCTGACAGATCCCAGGGTCATCCTGCAGCACCCAGGGCTCCCTGAGAGTTTCCTGAGAGCTCCTGCAGCACCCAGGGCTCCCTGGCAGCACTCAGGGTCATCCTGCAGCAGCCAGGGCTCCCTGACAGATCCCAGAGTCAACCTGCAGGAGACAGAGCTCCCTGACAGCTCCCAGGGGCTCCTACAGCACTCACAGCTACCTGACAGCTCCTGGGAGTTCCTACAGCACCCAGAGCTCCCTGAGGGCTCCCTGGGGCTCCTGCAGCACCTCCCCAGCTGGCAAACACACACCCAAGGGCTCTCAGTGTGCTCCAGGTTAGTGGTTTGTGCTGGATTTGTGTTTTGCAGGGCAGTAGATCAGCTTACAGAGAGCAAGTGCCATGTG
>VZSR01000386.1:513601-552088 GCA_013398615.1 Brachypodius melanocephalos
GACACCAGCCCTGTCCCCAAGAGCTCCTGGGCTGCTCAATGCCTTCCTAACTCCTCTAAGCAATTTAAATTTCACAGAATCACAGAAACACCGAGGTTGGAAGAGACCTTCAAGGTCATCAAGTCCCAACAACAACCCAGCACCACCATCATCAGCCCTAAAACAAGTCTCCAAGTGCCACATTCAGACATCTCTTCAACACTTCCAGAGATGCTGACTCCACCATCTCCTTGGTCAACATATTCCAACTGCCTGAGCACTCAGGGAATTTTTTTTTTCTGGTATCTAATCCGAACCTCCCCGGTGCAACTTTTCATCTGAGACACAGCAATGGAGGGTTTCTGTCCTTCTGTGAAATAACATTTCTACAAAAGTTCCATGCAGAAAGTTGGCAAATCAGCTGAACTTGCTGAGCAAACGGGCATCACAGAGGCAGATTATTTCCTGATGTCATCCCAGAAGAGACAAATTCACCCATGAAGTTTTGTATTCCATTAGTTCTGCACCAGGAAACCTGACTAGACAGGGCACTGGATGCGCAAGGACTGTCAAACCCTCAAGAGCCCTGGGCTCCCAGGTGGAGCCACTTCTCCCAAGGTGCTGTGAAAGCAGAACCTCTCACCTCTGTCTCCCCAAGGCGCCCGTAGTTCACCTCGTAGAGCACAATGAGGCCGTTGGGCTCCTTTGGCTCCTGCCACTTCAGATGCACAGTGTTCTTCTCCACCAGCTCATGGGAAACTGGGCCAACAATGTCATCAGCCTTAGCTAGAACCAAGTGCAAGATCAGCTTTAGTTTTGTATCTTTGGGCAGAACTCACACCTGCCAATACCTCACCCACCCTCCTTTCCCACGGGGACATAAGGACAGCCCCAGTCCTACATACTGCAGCTGCCTCCTATGGGAAAAGCAGCACGTTGGGAACAGCCACCAAGGCACAGCAGGGCTCAGGGACAGAATCACCTTCTGGCATGGTCCTGGCACTGACATAAGCTGCCACGCTGCAGCGGGACTCCTGGGCATCGTGGTTGCAGGCGTGCAGCTCGATGCGGTACCCGGTGAAGTGTCGCAGCCCCGAGATCACCAGCGACTCCTTGGACAGCACCTTCTCAAAAGGTTTCTGCTCCTCTGCTCCCTCAGCTGCTGCTGAATTGTTGGGAGAGGATGGGATGGTGGGTAACACCACGGTGGCGTTTGCCACGGAGCCGAGGTCTCTTCGTTTTCTTGATGGCCTGTCAAACAACAAGGGGCACCAAGTTAGTTGTTACACTCAGCGTCAACACATCCAGCTGAAAAAGAAGAGTTAAAATGGAAGAGCTCAGAGTGCCACTGAAAACTCCAGCTGCACCCTGATATTTACAATGCAACAAAGAAATCCAGGATTTTTTATTTTTAACCAAGACACGCATTTTTACAGAATTCTGTATCCCCCAGACTCTTCTCCCCGCACAACTGCACGCAGGGAGATAAAATAAAAATAAACCAAATCCAAGCTTCAAGTATTTGCTTGAGAATTCGAGTTCCCCATGATGTCTGAGCTGAGTCTAAGTTTACCAGGTTGCCTCACGGATGCCTGGGGCAGGGTTGCAATGCTTTGCAGTTCAGCTCCCACCCGCTGCAGCTCCGAGCACACGAGGTCACGCCACGGTGGCCTCAGATGTGCCACATATCCCAAGTGTCACTAACTTGCATTTCTAAAGCAAAAGGCCACTCTCCCAGCTCTCTGGAATACATTTGCCAATCTCACCCCGAAGGCTGAACCTCGATGGATGCACAAAGCATTTTAACCTTTTCCCAAGAGATCAAATCTATTAAGTCCTTTTCGAGGCGTGCGTTTAGAACTCGTGATTCTGATTATATATTCATTGGGTGGTTTTGTTAACCAAATGTTGCCCTCGAGTTATTGCATTTCAGTCTGAAAATCTGAGCTTTTCACTTGTAAAACCAGCACCTGCAGTGTGACCATGTCACCTTCCCCTGCATGCACCTGAGTGTCACCAGCCATGCTTTAATGTCAGGTTTTGTCAGCAAATAAACAGAATAAATTCAAGAGAATTGAGAAGCATTCAAAATTTTCTATTTTTTGGCAAAAAAAAGGAAAAAATAAAGGAGACAGTATCAGTACCAAACCAAAAGTGCCCTATCTAACACTCTTATGTGCTGCCACACATTTGCCATAGAGAATTCCAGGTTGGGAACTAACCAAGGTGGTGAATCAGTAACTGTATTCAGTTACACAAAAGGAATTAATGCCAGTTGAAATCCAGACCATGTATTTTAAGGGGGTGATGATCTTTTTGTGTGTGTGTGTGTGCATGTGTGTGCAGCTATTAAAGGGTACAAAGAGTGACCTGATCTGAACCCACACTTGAGGCATCTCCAAGCTCTAAAAATGTAACAAGCTGTTGAAGCAGATCTTTGCTGCTGAACTGAACTTTCCACTGCCACCTCTGACCACCAGGTCACAGCCAGCCCCAGCCCCAACAGAGGCTGCTCTGACAGGTCCCTGCCACCTTCCCTGCTTCCCTCTGCCTTCCCTGGTGTTGCTTCTCCTCCTACAGCAAAAGCCACCAGGCAGAAATCAGAGTTTGAGATGTCCTCGAACCAAACACTAGGCTGCACAAAACACAAATATTCAGAGTTGTCATCATCACAGACTGGTTTGGGTTGGAAGGGACATCAAAGCCCATCCAGTGCCACCCCTGCCATGGCAGGGACACCTTCCACTGTCCCAGAGTGCTCCAAACCCCATCCAGCCTGGCCTTGGACACTGCCAGGGATCCAGGGGCAGCCACAGCTGCTCTGGGCACCCTGTGCCAGGGCCCAGAACCCTCCCAGGGAACAATTCCTTCCTCCGCCTGATGACAAAGCAGGATGGCAAACAGCAGGTTCAGCAAGCACGTTCCAGTTTTAAGTTTTCTCTTTCTTACTAATTAACTCCTTTTGGAGCTGCTGTTCCCTCTGCCTGTGTGGTGGTGTGGGCAGCGTCCCCTCGGGATGGGGCAGAGTTCAGGGACCCAGCTCTGGGTCATGCCACCTCCCTCCTTGGGAAGGATTCCTTATGGTCAAACAGGACCTGGTTTGCATAAAAGCAAAGCCACACCCTCTGTTCATCAAGTGTGAATTCAGCTGATCCTCGTGTTCAAGGGAATTTTGTTTTTCACAAGTAAAACAGTAATTTGACCACTGATGCAACACGGAGTAAAATGCAAGAATTCCTTCTCAAGTCAGAGAAAGTTAATGAAAGCTTTTGAAGCTGTAAATCCCCAATCTTCCCATATTTATTATCCTGGATTTGAAGCAATTTTCTTGCCAAATTCTCTGTACTTTCAAACATCTGATTCTTCTCCGAGTTGTTCCAGTGTACATTGTGGCATTGTGGCCATCTCAGCAGCTCCAGGGAGTTCTTGTGAACCCCTCAAGTCCAGGTTCCTCCTGTCCTGACAGGTCACCAGGGGTGGGAGGGGGCTTCAAGTGACATGGCCTGTGCTGGGGGATTCCAAAAATGCCTTTGGTACCTTAAGAGAAGCTTTTCCACCCCCCAGGTCAGCTGGCCTGGCAAAAGCATTTTAGATCGGTCTGTACAATTAACTGAATTGGGAAAATTGGGAAAATAATTACTTTGAAAGTGAGTCACTCCTCAAATCCTGCTCCTCAAGGATATTGGGAATGGCACAAAAGTATGTGACAGAGGACAGAGAGAGACCTGGGGCTGCTCCTGCTGCAGTGCTGATGGAGGGAATACCTGGAATGACATCCTGAGCAGCAGCCACTGAGCTCTCCTCTCCTCTCAGGACTTTTTCTGAAATCTTTTCCTGCTTCCCCCAGAATCATGGAGGGGTGAGGCTGGAAGGCACCTCTGGGGATTGTCTGATCCGAGCCCTGGCCCAAAGCAGGACCCTGCTGGACCATCTCCCACACTCTGGGCAGCCTGTGCCAGGGTGTAACCAGCCCTGAGCTCCAATCTGTGCAGAACTCCTCCAAAGTGAGAGCAAATAACACAGCAAAGAAGAAACGAAGCATCAGCTGCTGATGGCCACTTTGTTCAGCCCCAAAGGGACCTGGTGGGAGCCGCTGCCGGCTCTGCCTGCGCTGAGGAACATTCCTGAACTCCTGCTTTGGGTTTTTTGTCACTGCCAGAGAAAAGTGAGCCCCAGGAGTTGTGACTGTGGCTCCTGGAGTGGGAAATCAGCGTGCCCAGGGGGAATGAACTGTGATTTCCAGAGGGCTGAGACGAGCCCTGGACTAAAGCTGGATCCTGCCCAGGGATCAGATCGCTGGGAACAGGGCAGGAGGGGAGAAATGGCCCAGGGAAAACAAGGAGACACCAGGGAGAAAGTGCTGGGATTCTGCTCCCCTGGCATCTCGTGTTCCCCGCTGGCCTCATCCCTGAGATTCCTCCCGTGACTGACAAGTTCCCTCTCTGCAGGAGAGGCCACACAGCACCTCAGGAGAGGTCACTGAGCCCTGAATAAAGCACCTGAAGTAAACCACACTCCCTGCTCTCTGCCAGGCTCTGTGAGCAGGTGATAGCACAGTATTCACAGCAAAAAGAATTCTGATTTATGTGGCGACAGCCTGGAGCCTGCCAGGGAAGACAGGCAGGGCACGTGGCAGCAGGGAGGTCTCTTCACCACTGCCTTGTTTTAAAGGATTAGTTGGCCATGGGATGGGGGATTTCTTCCTCAGGAGGCTGACAAGGTGGCACATCCTAAAATACACACCCCAGAAAATGGCCTGAGAGGCATCCTGGGCTGGCTGCACAATAAAATTGGTGGAGGGAAAAAAGAAAAAAAAAAAAAAAAAGGTCAGACTGTCAGAATTGTCTGCCTACATCAGGAGGAGTTTGGCTTTTGCACATGGCTTGGTTCCCCTCTGCTTTGGAATATGTCATGTCCTGGCATCCTGTGGCACACTGGAGCTCATCCTGATGGGCACCAACAGCCAGGGAACAGCAAAAGGAGGGGCTGTGCCAGGTGAGGACTGCAGGCACCAGGGCAGGGAACAGCAGGGATGCTTTAACAGGGAAAATGCTCAGTGCAGTGACCCAGGCAGCTGCAAACGCTGGTTTGTTGGCTGAGGGCAGCAAGCAGAGAATAAATTTAGAGCACAAAATGCATGACAGGGAAGAGGGTAAATCACCACAGATTCTACCCTGCTCCCCCAACACTTCCTCCCCGAGCTGCAGATGAAGTGTGAAGACATTCAACACCACTTAATGTGACACCAAGTGTGCCACTCAAAACAGGACATTCACCACCCACAGCACTCACATTCCTCATGGTATTGGAGGTATTTCCCACACTAAGTGAAGGGAGACCACAAATACCACGCTGAAGGACGAGGCTGTGGCCTGGTAAACTGCCCTTTTCCTTTCTTTTCAACTCAATGAAAAACTCGACCACAAAATTTCAAGTCAGGAAAAGAAAATCGCTATTTTTGGCATCATCTGATGCCAGACGAGCTGCAGGCTGTTTGTTAAGGATTCTCACTTTATTCTTGAGCTGAGGAGAATTCCGGGACAGGAAATGAAAGCAGGATCTTCCCAATCTGCAGGAACATCCATGGTAGGTGCTCAGCTCTCCCCATTCCAACACCCATATCCAGCTGGACTAGACAGGCTCATGGAAGCCTGGCAATATCCCTGTGCCCAACTTGATGTTTTTATTTAATCCTCAATTACATTTCCCTTCCCCTGACCCCTGGACAGTCCTGTTTGATGTTCTCACCTGGGCACAAAAACCTCGTTGTGGAGGTAATTCTCAAAGGTCTTGCGGAAAGCAGACTCCTCCAGCTCCTTCTGGATCTGGGAGTCTGTTTTAGGACAGGAACAACATTCCCCACTGACATCCTCAGCTTCACTCTGATTGTACTTCTGGGGGTCTTCAGATTCAAAAGGAGGAGACCACGTCCTTGAGGGCAGCTTTAGTCCTGGGGACAATACAGTTTTAGTGTCACTCGTGCCTGCCTTGGCAGATGTTTGACCCTACAAAAAGATCCCAAACCCAGTGTACACAGGATTCATTTGGGCATCCCATATTTCACATCCAGGGCTGAGCAGTTTCCTCTTTTCTGACAGGTCTTTATTTCAAAAATGCTATTTTTGAAATGGAGCTTGGATGCTGCTTTATCCCAGTTCAGGTAACACAGAGCAGCAGGGGAGGTTTTGGATGTCCTCAGTGAAATTCTGTGTTCTCAAGGAGATCCAAACCAGGCACCAGCTGCCCTCAAAAATTAACCTGGCCCTGAGTTCCAGCAGCACCAAAATTTTTAACTTTACTATCTATTGTTGCTGTTAAACTTATAATTCAGTTTAAAAGGAGCAAGGGCAGAAGTGAGATTCCCAAAGGAAAAAAACATGTGATTACTTAGTAAAACACCTTTTTAGACCTTTTGCACATACCTTGGCAGTAGCACCTAATGTAAGAGAACAGGGAGGGACAGAGCTGGTTCTAGAACAGTCCAGAATCCAGCCGAACTGAGCCCCCAGAGCACCTCCAGGGCAAAAACCCCAGGCAGCTCTGGGAGGGATTGAAGGAAAGGCTTGGAGGAGAAGCAGCCACTCACCCTTCAGGCAGTAATCGAGTTCATAGAGCTCACTGTCCTCTGCCTGCTGCTGCCAGTACACCAGGTAGTGGGTGATGTTCCCGTTGGGCTCCGAGGGCGGCTTCCACTTGAGGATGATTTGGGATGAGGAGTTGGAGACAGAGATGGGATCCAACGGCACCGAGGGAACTGTGTGGGTGGGGAAGAGACACAGGTCACTGCACTGCCCTGCCAAAGCAGGGACCAGCACAGGCAAATTTCCATTTCTGTGGGAATCAAGCATTCCCTGGCACCCAGCAGGCTCCTCCAGGCTGGGCTGGATGATCCTGGAGCTCTCTTCCACCCTTAATGGTTCTTACACGAGGCCACACAAACTGGGTAGAAGAGGTGCCCATCGGCACCAGCTGGAATCACAGCCCTGGTTTAGGAATTCCTTCCAACCAAAGCAGGGCAGTGAGAAGTTTCCTGGATAGGGGACTAGCCCAACAACCCCCAGGCAGAATTGTTTAGGCCTGGTTTGGCCCCAAGAACGACCTGCACTGACCCGTGGCGTTGGTCTGCACGTAGATGATCTCGCTCTTGGCGCCGTACGTCCGCCGCTCGTCAGAGAAGGTGACCAGGGTTTTCACAAACACTGCATACTGTGTCCAGGGCTTCAGCCCCCTCAGCAGCCACCCTGGCTGAGCCTGGGCTTTGGGCTCGTTTGAACGTGGTGGAGGGTCAACATCCACAACTGTCCAGCTGTTGGAGCCACAGGCGTCCTGGCCATCGAACTCCGTCACGTTTTGGTAGGGACTGGAGGAAGGAGAAGGCTCCAATCAACAGAATCCTCAATCAGGCTCTTAAAAACATTTCTAAGGACACACTGGAAGTTATCACCCTTTGCCCTTCAGAGAAAGTCAAATTATCTCACTGTATTTATTTTGAACTGGGAGCTTTGTTACCTGGGCCTCCAACAGCATCACAGAGCAGGACCTGTGACACACATGACCCCAACAGCTAAATCCAGATTTATTATTGTCAGCTTTATGAAAATCTTGGTTGGTTAACTTGATTCTGAAAGAATCTTTTCCACCTCAAAGGGGATAAAACCCTCAGCATCCCACGGAGATAGTGGGGAGATGAGGAACTCCATGGTTCGGGTGTGCGTGTCTGGAACAGCAGGAATAACTAAAGTTTGGATTGTTCTTAAATGAGGAACTGTGACTGTGCACAAGTCAGGGATCTTAATGAACACTTTTGCAGAAGGCTGGCACTGGAAACTTTAGTGTAGGAGCCACAAAATCAGAGACTGAACAGCTCTGCCTACAGCAAAAGCACGCAGCAGGTTTAACATCCACCCTCCAATGGCAGCTGCTGCTCGTGGCAGCCCAAAAAGGGCACAATCTGTGAGCTGAGGGGTCACTTACGCCTCCTTGTAGAACAGCATAAACCCCAGCAGGTCACGGAAATCAGGGGGCCAGTAGGGCTCCCACTTCAGCAGGATCTTGTCATGAGAAGTCCTAATGGAAGAAAATTTCAGCAGTTCGTTTTCACCTGTAACGAGCGAGAAGCGACGTTAGTTTTATTAATGCTGAAAAATGAAGCAGTTTTTAATTATCTTAGAAGTTTAAGATAAAGGTGAGGATGTTGGCACTGAGAAGAGCTGCCCAGTAAAATCTTATCTTACTTGGCAGCCATTCCTACCTCAAATCAGTGGCTGGCATCGATGTCCTCCTGAGGTTAAATCTTTCTGTGATTTCATGGAAATGACTTTGTAGAAGAGCTGAACTAAATTCTAAAAAGTGGGAAATCTAAATTTCACCATTTATGGTGGTCTGCACTGCTGAACCCAGCAATATGGCTTGCACAGAAGGCAAGAGGCCACAAAAATGAAGCAGCAGAAATTCCAGCCTTGCTCCAGAGTAGTGAGGTCCCTCTGCAAACAGGAGCGTGTTTGCAGGAGGATGGAGCCCAAGGGACATGGCACAACATGTTTTGTGCCCCCAGCCCAAGTGCCTCTGACTGAATTTGCTATTCCTGCAGTAGCTGCAACAGGAGGAAGAACATTTCATTTCACTGGCACCACATCCAGAACAAACACGGGCTTTTTTTTTTTTCTTCCCCTTTCTATTTTTTTTTTAGTAAACAGGATGCTGCCAGTGTGAAAGCTGGGCTTGAAATGTAAAAGCAAACAAAAAGCTAAACAACCTGGCAAGCTGTGGTTTGAGGTGGGGGTGGCACAGACACCAGCTCAGCAGGGTGAGGGTAAAGCTGGCAAAAAGAAATGCAACTGTCTCCTCCAGCTGCCTTTACACCAAACACCAGCCCAGGAGCTGCTCACAGCCACAGGCAGAGCTGGATCTGCTCAAATCCAGGTTCACCCCCAATGTGGGAAGAGCTTTTTCAGTGTCCCACGGGAGGAGATGAACTTTCCAGACAGCTGATTCCTTGTGCTCCTTCCCTCTGCCCAGGCTGGAGCTGTGGTGCCCCAGAGGCTCCGCGTGTGTTTTTCACTGGTCCTGCCAGTTCTCAGGTCACAGCCATTGCATTCCCTTCTCCCACTGGGCTGGCCTGGCTGCCTGGGTTGATATGTGGGAAACCAGACCAGGAAACTGAGTCAACTGAAAGATCTTCACTTTTTAGGTCTGTTCACAAACAGCTACATCAACAAGGGGCAACGAGGACAGGGCTGGAGATCACAGAATCCTGGAATGTTTTGGGTGGGGAAGGACCTTGGGCTCTTCTGGCAGTGCTGTCCCCAAAAGCAGAGGGACAGTGAAGCCACAGGATGACCCAAGCTGCCCTGCAGGTTGTGAGCCAGGATCTGAAATCCCAGTTCAGTCAGTGCTGGGCTTTTTGGTGGCAATACCTGCCTGAGCATCTTCCAGGATCACAACACAACTGCTGGAATAGTGCATGGATGGGTCACTGTCCCTGTGCCTGTGTCATCTGTCCTTGCAAGGGGCCCATGAACACCTACACTGCTCCTCTTGCTGTGTGCAGGTGAATCTCTGTGGGGCTGAGCAATGAATCAGAGCAGAAAGATGCCACCAGCTCAGAACAAAGCTGGGTTTTTCCTACCCCCGATTACTTCCACAATCTGGTTCACCACACAGCCCTGGTACAAACAGGGAAAGGGGATTGTTGGTGGCGCAGAAAGGGAACAAACAGCAGGACTGGGGGTGCAGAAGGACTGCATTCATTGCAGTATTGCTGCCAAAATAAGTGTCTGCAGAACCCCATCTTCAGTAGCACAACCTGAGCGAGAGCATGAAGCCAACCCTGTGCCGTTTGCTGACACAGGTGCTGGCTGATCGTTGCTCCTGAAGAAAGCTGTTGGGTGAAAAACCTCACAGAGGCATTGCAAAAACTGTCGGAAAATTTTCTCTGCCTGTTGTCATGGCAATTGCCTCACGTGGCTGCAGGGATGGGTGGAAATCCCGTTCCTCCCGTGTTTATTCCGTGTCGCCTCATGACATGGGAAAAGCAGATTATGACTATTAATCAGGTACTCAGCAGTAACACAAAGTCCCAGCCTGAGGTTACCTTGTGCTAAACTCTTCCAAAAGACACAATAAAAGCCCCAAAAACCTCCCAGGGGTTTGTGGGACCGAGGCTGCAAGAGGGAGATCCCGTGGGGACTTCTCCTCGTGGCGCAGTGACAGTGTCACTGCAACAGGCAAGGGGCACATCTGCTGCTTTACCAGAGGGACAAGGACAGGCCATGGAAAAACATCCTGGGAGAAAGAGGAGTGTGAGGAGAGCAAGGCAGAGGGAAGCAGGGCTGTGTTCTGAGACTCTTACACGAGGCCTGATCCCCGTTGGTCTTCAGGGCTATGTCGTTCCTCTCCTGACGCCCCTTAGTGCCAGAGATCTCTTCCATCTTGTGGATTTCTGACAAGCACAGCTTGGGATTGTAATGGAAGAAGAGTTTGCCTCGTGCAATAGTGAGGTTGTGTTTGCTCCAGTCCCAGAGCTGGCGAAGATTCTGGTTGTCCAAGGCATAAAAAGAATAATTCCTGAAAGCAGAAGAATGAAAACATGGGTTGGGAGGAGATGCATGAGAAACTCTTTTTGCACTAATCCAGACACCAAAGAAAAATGAATGTAAATTGTCTGCCCTGGTAGGGGCACAAGCCACGGGCAAAGGAACATTTAAAAATAACTTGGGAATTGTTTCCCAATACAAATCACCCTGATAGAACTGGTACTCCTTGTACTTCAGAGCATTCAAATAAAGCATCTTTTGAGAGAACTCACCCAGCTTCGAGTGTCTCTCCTCTAATCAGATGGAGTTTCCGAAAAAAAGAAAGAGAAACCAAGGCGTAAGAGCGGCGAATTTTGAGGTACCCTGAGATTTCTTCTATCAAGCCAAGGTTCGCTTCCAGCTCAGCTGCTATGTTATCTACGGAGAGGAAGACATTGGGAAGAGTTTTTTGGTGTCACACAGAGAGAGCCACCCACACCGGAGCCCAAACACATTCAACAATTGCTTTATGTCAATTCACGAGAACTCGCAAAAATCAATTAACCAAAAACGTCCAACGAAAGCCTTTGCTTCGTGCTGATTTCTCTGAGACTTGAGGGGGGTCCCAGCCAAGGGAAGAGCCCCAGCTGAGGGCAGAGCCCCTTTCCCTGGCTGCCTGCCCACTCCCCAGCCATGCCCACTTACTTCCCCCGCGGATGTTGATGACCAGGCTGCCGTTCACCACCGTGCAGCCCCGCAGCTCCTGCGCCGACGTCACCGAGTCGATCGTCTTCTCCTTGCCGAAGTCACACACCTTGGGGCAGGGCCCTGCACAGGGCGTGCAGTGCAGGCTGCAAAACAGCACAGCACGGGGGCAGGGGTGAGGCAGGATGGCCCCAGCAATGCCCAGAAGCAGAGTGATGGATCTGAAGTGACGATATGCCATGGGGTTCACTTGAGCACTTAGGAACTCCAAGGAGAGTCACAGAATCATGGAATGGTTTGGGTTAGAAGCCACCTCAAAGCTCATCCCATCTCAACCCCTTTCCACACCTTCTGCTGGAGCAGGTTGCTCCAAGCCCCGTCCAACCCGGCCTTGAAAATAACTGCTGATAAATTTAAATGGTCTTAAATTGTACTTCAAACGCGAGTCATTCCATCCCTTCCTACATAACGAAATGAAATGAGTGAATTATTGTGAAGATGAAACTGGCCACGGTGCTGCCCAGTGCTCTCCATCCCAGGGGTTTCAAGATAACAAACCCCAGCCCAGCATTCATCTCAAGATCATTAACCAAACATGTAATTGATGAGTGCAGAGCTAGCCCTTCATCTGGGAATCCTCTGATTGAGGACTGCACACAATGTTGCTTTAAAAAAAGGCAAGAATGTGCTTTGTGCTCTGGGGAAATACTGCTTAAATAGCACGAGCTGATGGCTTGCCCTGGTCACACCACCACAAGAATGTGTTCCCAAGTAGTTCAGAGAAAGAAATGCTCTAGGAAAAGCAGGGAGCAGAGCTGTGAGGTCTCACTGGCAGCAGCCTGGAACAGCACAGGAGAGGCCACGGGGCTGTTGCACAAGCAGCACAGCTACTTTGGGGGCTGCTTGTCTGTTCTTTCGAAAAGCAAAACAGGAAATGGCATAAAAAGTCCTGTTAAGAGCGAATTCCCTGAAATTATTATGGCAGGAGCAAATACACGAGAGCACAAAGTGACCAATATTCACGGGAAATCTGACTCACCACAATATAGAATGGTATTGAGGGACAAACAACCAAGTTTTCAGTGATAAACAACAGCTCAGCAACATAAATTATTTAATTCGTTTGTCAAAACCCCCCGGGAATAGGCAGAATGGCTGTTCCCTGCTTTGATTCGTGCTGCACTTGTTTGTTACATCGTGCGTTTATGTCTGGCACAGCTTGAACCTGCTCAATGAAAGTAATTACAGGGATGAGGGACAGATATTCTGAGAACGAGCGCTCCGAGGACGCTGCGCTCTCTTCATTAGCCACGACCTCTCCTTGTTGTGCTTTTCCAGCCTGGCTCCCTGGCCTGAGGCTGCTCCAGAGGGGAGGGAAGCAGGGCT
Source organism: Brachypodius melanocephalos (assembly GCA_013398615.1). NCBI lineage: Eukaryota > Metazoa > Chordata > Aves > Passeriformes > Pycnonotidae > Brachypodius > Brachypodius melanocephalos. The sequence goes on from VZSR01000386.1 coordinate 526,186, forward strand.
GATAAGCCTCCCCACTCTCCCACACTGTTACAGAGAGACCCTTCCAGCTTGTGGATGCTCTTCCTTGTCCTCTCCCTCATCTCCCTTCCCCACTTTTCCCAAACTTGAGAGGCAGCAAAGAAAGCCAAGGGAAGAATAAACCACCAGCCCACGGCAGGGAGAGCTTTTAACAGCTTGAATTAGCAAGGTATTAGTTTGTAAATCATATTAAAGCAGACCAGGTGATCGCCACGGACGCTCCAACACCACAAACTCCTCCTGCTCTCGACACAGCACTCAAACCCCGCGTCCAAAGGCGAGAAAAGCCCACTCCAGCCAACCCCCCGGCTTTGCCCAGGTACTCACTTGCTGGAGTTCATGATGTAGCCCGATGGACACTCGTGCACGCACTCGTTGTTGTGGATGACGTGGCAGCCGGACTCGCGGGCGTTCTTGCACTTGTTGTGCAGCTCCTGGCAGAAGCCGAAGGTGACGCAGCGCCAGCCCTCGAAGCGGTAGTGCCCGGGGGGACAGGTGTCCACGCAGAGCCCGTCCAGGTGGAAGTTACGGCAGGCCACGCACTTGCCGGGGTCGTTGGGCTCCGTGCAGTCCCCCAAACACTCGCTGTGGCAGCACTGCCCGTCCGCGGTGCAGCCCTGGGACTTGCAGGCGGGGGGACAGACTGCCAAGGGAAAAACACCGCGGGCAGGTGAGGGTCACAGCAGAGCCTGGCCTGGTGTCACCCTGACAGCTCGGGGGGCTGTGACACCCGGCCCTGCTGGCCCCGGGGGCTGCCTTTGAGAGGGGACAACCGTGGAGAGTAAGCATCTGCCTCATCTCTCACATTTCAGGGCAAATTCTGCCTCGTCTCCAATTGTCAGTGCAAATTCTGCCTCATTTCTATTTGTCAATGCAAATTCTACCTCACCTCCATCTTTCAGTGCGAATTCTGCCTCATCTCCATCTTTCAGGGCAAATTCTGCCTCATCTCCATTTGTCAGTGTAAATTCTGCCTCATCTCTATCTTTCAGGGCAAATTCTGCCTCATCTCCATCTTTCAGGGCAAATTCTGCCTCATCTCCATCTTTCAGGGCAAATTCTGCCTCACCTCCATTTGTCAGTGTAAATTCTGCCTCATCTACATCTTTCAGGGCAAATTCTACCTCATCTCCACCTTCCAGTGCAGATTCTACCTCATCTCCAATTGTCAGTGCAAATTCTGCCTCATTTTCACATTTCAGTGCAAATTCTGCCTCATCGCCACTTGTTGGTGTAAATTTTGCCTCACCTCCATCTTTCAGGGCAAATTCTGCCTCATCTCCACCTTTCAGTGATAAATTCCACATTTTAAGAATGTTTTTGAGGGGTCTCACCATTCATCCTCACATCTCATCAATGTTCATCTTCAAAAGAAACCTGAGTTTTCCTGTTCCCTCAGTCCAGCACTGAGAGGCTCCAGGAGAGCCTTGGTGACTCTTGGTGTTATTTCTGAAGCTCAGGAGTGATAAGACTCCACAGCAAAAGCTTCCCAGCCTGGCACAGCCAATTTCAGCCAGAAGATTCTTGGTTTTCAGTTTGAAAAACTGAAGTTTCCTACAGCAGTACTGCAAATAACACATGTCCCAACAGCTCTTTTACACAACCCTTCAGCTTTATCAGGATTTGCTTCTCATCTGTCTATCACCTTGTCCCTGGTTTCCTGGAGGAAGCCCTGGCACCAACACGAGCTCTTCAGTGACTCTCCCAACAAGTCCACAAAGAAGGGCACCCACGAGTGTTATTGCTTGAGGTTTTTATGGTTTTATTTTTAATTACTCATTAGTTAGCACGCCACAACACCCTTAATGAGCGGTTTGGGCTTTGAACTCAAAACCAAGCAGAGCAAACACCGTGAGTAACTCGGGGAGGATGAACAAACCCAGAGGAGCTCCAGGGGAAGGTCAGTCCTGCCCCTCAGCATCTCCACGCTCAGTCTGAGAGGTTCAAACGAGGCTGAAACCATTAAATCCAACTCTAATCCAGAACCCACCACGGAACTTCATGTCAAGAAAGAGAACAGAGCTGAAATCAGCACTCCAAGAGCCAACACCAACGCCAAGCAGGGCTTCAGAAGCAGGAAGAAGGGCTTTAGATGGAGGACAAGGACCTGGGTTTATCCTCACAGCCTTTGAGATCCAACTGTGAATTTCAAGATGCAGATCAAGACACGCCTTTCTCCTCACCAAACCAGAGGGTTCTGTCTGAGGGAACACCTGAGCAGCTCCTGCCGTCCTGCCTGAGCCCCCCTGGTGAAGGCAGACAGCAATAAATCCTGAATTAACACCATCTGCCTCAACATCTCCCCAGCCTTCTGTCCAACACTCACCATCCAGGCAGGAGGGGCTTTGTTTGGGGAGGTCCTGACACAGTGATGTCCAGAGGTGAAATATTATCTCTAATTTCTGGTTAAGGCACATGAACAGACCAGCAGTGGGACGTGGTCTGGTTTTATCCAGCCAAAGGAGCAGCATTTGGGATCCACAGCACAACATGTTTGGATGATTCAATCCCCAGCTGTGTTGGGAAGAAAATCCCCTCCACCCCATGTTAGGAGACTGCAGAATTAAGTGTGTTAAAGCTGTTAATGCCATTCTTGGAATAAGCAGCAGTAGATGAGGTAGTAAAGATGAGCAGCCTCTGGTCTGCTCCAGCCCGATAAATCCCTTGAAGAAATATGAAATGGATAAAGCTGAAATTCTACCACAAGGACAATTTAATCTCAAATATCTTACTGCTTTCATGTTAGTCCTTCACTGCAGGTGTTTTCTCTGTGCATCACTCATCCATTGCAAAAAGCACAGGAATGTGCTTCAAATTAATTTCTTTTCAGGCTGACCACCTTTTTGCCCTTTTCCAGCGACAGGTCTTATTTTGTGAACCTGTCACAAACAGTACTTGATTGAAATGCAACAGCCAAACAGCAGGAACCTGCAAGCAACACCTTGCATTAGACTAAATATAAAATGGGAAGCTTCTTTTAAAAACCAGGCTATACATGGATGTTTTAAATGGTTATACATTCCTTACCAGGCCACAGATGAGCACAGTCTAGCAACAGGTATCCTGGCTGCAGAAATACTGGCAATAGAAAATTCCAGAATTTAGTCCAAAAACACTATCAAAGTTACTAATTGCAGCCTGGAATATCAAGGTTTATGAGCAGGGGGAAAGCCTGGGCTGTTTCTCCCATACCTCTCCTGAGACAGAGATGTCCTGCAAGGAATCCTGCACTGGCTGGTTCTTCCCTGGAGCAGGGTCAGCTTCCAGCTGGGAAGCAAAGCTCTGAAGCAAATGCAGGAATGGTTTGTGAGAGCTGGAGGGTGAGTGCTGCCAGCACAATTCCCACCAGCATTTCCTCCACAAATGCATTTTTCCCTGTCTCTTTCATGCTCAAGAACTACAAAGTTTAAAGTATCCAAGAGACAGCATCTGTTTTTCCAAGGAGCAGACAGGTAATTGGGAAAAGCCGGCCCTCATGCAAAGCACCCGGTGACACATGGCACCTACTTAACATTCTGTCACACAGTATTTTTATTTAATTTGTTATGGAAACTAATCTTCAAAGCCCTGTGCTTATTTACACATTTTGAACTCAGCTGCAAGTATTCACAGGGCAGAAACCGCCCGAAGTCTCCACTCTAAAGGTTTTCAGAAGATACAATTAAACTATTTTTAAACCTTTCTTAACGTTTCTCTTTTTCCTGTTCCTCGAGCTTTTGATGTCTCAAAGACAGCTCAAAGAAAGCAAAGCACCCAAGGCAACAGCTCTTTTTCCATTAAGCACTCAAGACCAGAAATTGTCAATCACCATTTTGTGCAAATCTTCATTACCCAAGATCCTGAACAGATGTCAGGACATTATCAAAGTCTGCATGCTAGAGAGCACCTCAAGCCGTGTAAAACCTCTCCAGAGTATCTTCATTACAGCTTCTTACAACTCTTACTCCAGGTTATGTGACTCAGATGGGCCAGAAATATGGGGTTTGTTTGGGTTTTTTGCTGCCGCGTTGTGCATTCACTGCAGGTCAACACTGAATGGGTTTGTGCACCTCATTACTCTTCTCCACCGAAATCTGCAGACCCCGATAATTGCCATGGCTCACAGAGATTTGCCTTTTTGCACCAAAAAACTGGCTCCCCAGGGAATGGTCCCAGCCCCAAGGCTGCCAGTGCTCCAGGAGCATTTGGACAATGCTCCCAGGGATGCTCAGGGTGGGATTGTTGGGGTGTTTGTACTTGATCTTTGTGGGTCCCTCCCAAGTCAGGATATTCTGTGATTCTCAGGGGATCCTTTTGGGAACTCTGGCATGTGGGGAGGCTCAGGGGAGCTTCAGACACGACACCCACAACCCCCAGCCTCTGGTTCAGGCAGTGGGAAACTCTGGACAATGAGCACAGGGAAAAAAAATCAACTGCTCCCATTCTTCAGAGAAAGCCTAAAGTGAACTCCACAAACCCAAGCAAGGGGACAAAGGAACAGCTATTCTGGGTAGGGGCAGAAGCCACCACGCTGCACCACCAAAGCTGCTACAGGGCCATGGGTTCAGCACCAGCACCAGGACAAAGCTGCCCAGCACAGCCACGACACCCCCCCACCACATCTGTAGGAAACAGGGGTGTTTAAAACCCCTGTCCCCAAGCTGACAAAGAGCCTGACACTAAAAAACCGGGGGAGAAGCGCAGCGACACGAGAGCCTCAAACCCGTTGTTCCAGGGGTTGAATAAATATTTAACTCGCTGCTAGCATGGCTCCCAAGACTGAGGAAACAATGCCTTTCCCAAAGCTCTCCGATTAGAGATTCAAAGGGACATTTCTTGGTGCTGCTGAGGCTCAGCTTGGGGGGGGACAGGCGGCCGCAGAGTCAGCGCAAAGGAATTTCTACCTCCGGATCGCTCCCGTGTTTCAGCACTTCCCCGTGCTCCAGGTGGAACAAAACACACTGAGACTGTAAACACATTCCCGAGCCAGCACAGGTAACCAGGAGATCACTGTTTAACAGGCAAGTCAATTAAGCTTAAGCAATAAAAACTTCGGTGTTAGGTCTTTTTTCTTGTTTTCTGTTAATGAAACGGTGAGTTGCTCAAAAAAGAGGGGAAAAACACCACTCAGGATAAGTTTTGCTGTTCCTTTGGGGTTCTCTGCAACTGGGTGTGTTTAAATAGCAACATCCTGGGTGAGCTGAACTGGGTGTTCACACAGGTTTGGGCTGGGTAAGAGGAACACGGTTCACTGAGGATAAATTCTAAACCACACGTATGAACATCAATCAAGCCGCTGCACATGTGCTGTCCAGGCACCACATGGGTTTGGGACTGATTTGTTGCGAATAAAAGTGGTTTTTTGTAGAGTGCAATAACAAGCCCTGTGTGTGTGGATGGGGGTCAGTGGAGGCAATCCAGTGCCCAGCGGCTGAGCCAGCAGCCAGCAGCAAACTCTCCCCCACACCATCAGCTCCTCTCCCCTGGCTTACACAAACTCTATTTCCATTACAGACAAGTCAATTAGGAGGCTCCAGATCCAACGGAGTCCAGGACACAAAACAACTGCGGCAGGAGAACCGCCCTCAACCTCAGCCAATGCATTTGCTGCCTGCGCAGGGGAGGCATCCAACCCAACCGCCCGCTATCTGCACAAGGCAAACAGCCCGAGCCCTGCCAGCTCCCCAGCCAGCCCTGGCCTCCCACCACCACCACCACCACCACCTAAAACCTCATCAGCCTAATGCAATTTAATGCCGTTTAATGCAGCTTGAAGGGCTGCCGTGGCTTTTGCAGCGTTTTCTTGGCGCGGCGTGTTTCTCTAAGCGGGAGGGGAAGGCGGGAGGGAGCCGGCATGAAGCCGGCGTTGCCACGGCTGGCAATGGCTTGTTTTGGCTGGGGATGGCTTGTTTTGGCTGTGCCACGGCTGGGAATGGCTTGTTTTGGCTGTGCCACGGCTGGCAATGGCTTGTTCTGGCTGTGCCACGGCTGGCAATGGCTTGTTTTGGCCGTGCTACAGCTGGCAATGGCTTGTTTTGGCTGGGAATGGCTTTTTTTGGCCGTGTCACGGCTGGGGATGGCTTGTTTTGGCTGTGCCACAGCTAGGAATGGCTTGTTTTGGCTGTGCCACGGCTGGCGATGGCTTGTTTTGGCTGTGCCACGGCTGCCCTGGTGCCAGGGCTGCCCTGGTGTCACCTTAGATGACGGGCACACAAAGCCAGAGCCCCACAGAAACAGGATCGCAGCGCTCCGCACGTCCCAGTGGCTTTTTTTTTTTTTTTCTTCCCCCTCCCTCTTACTGTAAATGGCTGCGAGATGTGACATATAAATTTATCCCTGCACACGCAGAGTCCTGCTTGAGTTACGGCTGCGGAGGGAACTGTAATTTCATTTCCTAACGGTACAGTCCCGGCAATGACCTCCGCAGCAATGGGTTCTTGTGGTTCTAAACAAAAACAAAACCAACAAGGAAAGGAAGAAAAAAAAAAGGAAACCCAAGGACTAATCACCCCCGGCAGTAACTCCTCAGTGTGTTGCAAGCATGTGATCTTAATTTAGTACTACAGAGCCTGGGCTTGTTTCCTGCTGCAAGTGCTGAGCAGCATTGCTGCTATGGAAATCCGTATGGGCCTTACTCCTTATAAAATCATGTATGAAATCCTGTTGTACATACGCAGGGTTTTTGATTTGATGGCTTTTGCTCTTTCTCTTCCCATCAAGAAGACCCCCTAATTCAGTCAGTTGTTAAGTGCCATTTGTCCTGTAAACGTAATTTTTATCCCTAAACCAATTTTTCTTTTTTTTTTTTTTTTCACTCATGATCATCTACATTCTTGTGAGCATTTATTTGATCGGAACACATCAAGAAAACACCTAATCCCAGTGCATTAACGTATCATAAGGCTGAAAACAGCTATTAAATTAAGCAAAACTATGTCTAGTGAAAACTAAGTAAAAAAATAAATCTAAAACCCACAGCAGAGTGGGTGGACAGAGGATTGCTGCATGAAAACCAATGTACTGCAAACCCCACTGCACTGTGGCTTATTCCTTCAATTATTTCTTCATGTCACAGAGGCCAAAGAGGCAGAAACTTAAACCCCAAACGCCACCAGCAGCAGAAACGTGCCTGGGAGGGACAGGGCTGGAGAGCTCCAGTGGACTGTAAAAAGCACAAGGACTTTTGATCGCCTTGGTGACAAACAACAGCAGCTCCCCCAGCCCTTCCTGAACCTACAAAATAAATGGAACAACCAGGAGAGAAGAAAAAATAAGAAGTTAACACGGTGATACCAAAATCCTGCCAGCAACGCCCGGTGTTGGCCGCAGTGGTCAAGCAAAATTCAGGAAATAATCACGAGATGCTGAAGAAATTGAATGTCACTTATTCCCAGAGCTCAGCTGCTCTAACAACACTCATCCCTCCCTTTTCCCCCAAGACAACCAAGGGACAACCCTTCCAAAAGGCATCGACTCAAGCGCTGTAACCCACAACAAAGGGCTGCGGTTCTCAGCACCAGCTCGGGAAGGAGCAAGTGCCAAATAAATCCCAGATTTTACAATCAGCACTAAAAGAAAGTGTTATTTATAAAATAAGATATTGTAGTACATAATGCCATGACCCCTCTGAACTGCAAGCTGGGAACGTTAGGAGGTCTGTATTTACACAGGAACAGATAAAATTAACTGCAGGTGCCTCCCTTCCCATGGACAGTGACTTCCAAAAACAACACACTCACTACAACGTCAAGGAAACTCTTCCCATTGACATTTCTCAGGACAACATTACACCTCTTATCTCATCCATCAGTAAGGACAAGAAAAAAAAAAAAAAAAACAACCTGTTTCTCTTCCCAACCCTTCCACAAATTACGTGCTCAACTGGAGCTACACGGAATGTCTCAGATATTCCAAGCCGGGGCCAAGGTTTGGCCGCTTCCCGCCAGGAACAGTGAGACCCACGGGGATGCTGGACCTGTGAAGATCAGCAAATGTGAGTTTAGACAAGATAAAAGAGTTTGGAGCCGTGTGCCACCTTGTCCTGCCGTGATAGTGGAGGTCTGTGGAAGAAGTTGTTGAATGGAGATACAGGAAAAGTTTGAGCTCGGTTGTTTGTAGAGGAAAGGGGCCGATAACAGGAGATCTCTCCAGAAACAGCCTCCTCTGTGCCAACCTTCTGCTGTTTAAACTGAGGAGTAATTCATTATCTCCTGCACTACACCTGCTGGTGGGGCATGTCTCTGGAAATACATATTTACTCCGATGTGAATTATGACAAGCAATACGCGAAATGTCGTAAGAGGAGCTCGCGCGTACGTAGACACACACGTTTTGCTTGTATAATATATAAAATATATGGCAGTCATCTTGATATGGTGAAGCCTGGTGGAGTCATCAAGCTCAATGGACCCACGATGCCTTTGGTCACTTGTCCTTAATCTTCTTAGGAAGTGACAACCTTTGCAGATGAGTTTCTCCAGCTCCGTGCCGAGGCACAAGGCAGGGCCCAGGTGTGCAGTCCTGTGTAAATTCAGATCCCGTGGATGGAGTTGGACAGTATCATCGATATCATCTCTTATTTTCAGGGACAGGACTTCTTGGCCTACAAACCTCAGCTATGGAAGGCCCTCATCTTCTTCCGCTAAACCCTCATTTCAGGCTCTCATTTTCATGGATTTTTTAGACCTTTCTGTTTTTCTCCCTTGAAGGTTTTCGCTCCTGCTCTCCTTCGTCACCCCAACTATTTACACACAGAGAACTGGATGTGTACCCCAACTGTTTACACACAGAGGACTGGATGTTTCCTACCCAAGTATCCCTAATATTGCCCAGACAGAACAAAGATCAAAGGAACATTTTCCTTTTGTGCATTTTAAGCAGTGGTGTTCACACCATTGCTGCAAACTGGACTTACAGAGCAAAGCACCTCACGCTGAAAAAAAAAAAAAAAAAAAGAATTAATAAAGAAATTAAAACTCAAGACCAGGTCTGTTTTCATTCTCCTGGCACCTTTCAATCGAGCTGATTCCCCATGCAGGTACAAACAACTCGCAGTAATCAAGCAAAGCTGTTGGCCATCGAGCCCAAACTACCAAAATACAGAGTTTGATTTAAAAACACAGCAGTAACTGTTAAAGGTGGGACAAGTGTCACAAAGTGCACACCAGGATAGCAACCAGAAGCTGTAAATACTTTACCCAGTGTCTACAACAGTGCTGTTGTGCCATTCTCTGGCAAGCAGGTCAAGTCTGCTCCTTGTACTTTGTGTTCAAAATTACATGGGAGCTTAGTGTAAGGGATCAGAAATAACCACCCACCTCTGCTTGGCAGCTGGGTTTTTTTTAATATGCCAGCCCCAAAACTGACGCCGCATCTTCAGGCAAAATATTGTACTTCATTTTGTACAGCAAAAGAGACAACTTGTAATTTAGACCAAGACCAGAATCTTTAACGTTAATCTGGGGCATTTCCCTGTAAAGCTTTGATTGTAATTTTACTCACAACAGTAAGGTTGTTATTTTGTTGTTATGGTTTGTTAAATTTCAATCTTTATTACAACCCAAGGATTTGGTGTTATCATCCAACGGTTGATGCCACCTGGGAGCCTCATGAAAGCGTCCTGTTAATATTTAACTATTTATTACTCTCCAATGTACAGCATCTTGTAAACATCCCTGTTCACTTTAACCTCCTCCTGCCAAACCTGCTCACTCATTGCAACCCCAAACCACAGGAAAGTGGTCCAGGCATGTCCTAAAAATAAGTGATGGCCCTTGTGGGTCCCTTCCAGCTCAGGATATTCCACAATTCTATGATTCTAGGAGCTGGTATGTGATAAACAAATGGAGATATACACAAGGACTTGGTGATGATTTAAGACCAAGGTCCATCTGATTTTTCCAAACACAGGTTATTACTTTTACCTACAAAGCCTGCCCTGAAAAGGAGGGGCGATGATACGATCAAGGCACGAGGCACAACGTCCAAGCTGTGCTTTCTGCAGAGATAAGGGAGGGACAAGATTCCTTTCCTGAAGGCCACGGGGAAGGATGTTGTAGTAAACAAGGCATGAAAGAACGAAAGCTATGCTGCCACGTGGGGATGAGGAAAGATGGAATTTTAGATACGTTATATAAACGCAATCCGGACACAGAAAACAACAAATCTACACCAAAACACAGGCACGGTTTACAGCAAAAATGGAGCTGTCCATAACTGAGAAAGGCAATGGAAGGGGCGGAAGTGTAAGATTAACCACAAGGAGATTATGCTGATAACTAATGATCCACACAGAAACGGCAGGCAGAGGTTAAGATTTTAATCTGGGCAGATTTCACGGCGCAGTCATGAATTGTAAACATCGATACTGAAACCGAATTTGTGTCTGTGGGTGACCAGACTGAAAACAGAGAGGGAAAAGGAAGGGGACTCGCTTCAGATCCTCCTTTCTTGCTCCAGATCCCCCTTCCTGCCTCACCTCCCAGAGAGGATGAGGAGGGAGACAAAGGCAAAGCATCACCTGAAGGCCAGTTGTGCAAAGAAAAGTGGATTTTCCCAAGAAGCAGAGCTAACCGGCTCTACCAAACAGATTTTATTTTTTTTCTGAAATTACCAGGGTGCACGAACTGTTCGGGGCACAGTGACTTAGCAAGCTGCCCAAATCCAGGCTCACCATCCTCCACTGATCTCCCACATGGAGCTCCACACTGTGCTCTGCCTTCATACGCTCCACAGGTGTCACTTCAGTCTTCCCCGGAGCCTACAGTAATTTTTTTCCCAAAGCAATATCTGAACTGTGGAAAGGAGAAACGGATGCAGTATCTTGTTAACCAGTATCAAATCCATCAATTCTGGGCACCCTTATAAATTTCTCTCAACTCCTCGAGTTGCTGTGGCCTCCCCAGCTCCTGCCCATTCCTCTGCACACCCTCCCCTGTTTGCCCAAAGCTCTATGCACGCTTGCCACGGTTTATTTCAAGGCAGAAGAATTTCCTTAGCAGGACTGAAATAGATACTGTTTGCCTGCAGAGCCAAGCAATGTGCAATGTATTTTTATTTACTACTCGCCCTCGTCATCCTTGGCATACCAGCGATGCCCATTTTCAAGTAATTCACTGTATACGAATATGTGGCACTGCACAAATTATCCAGCTTGGCTCTCCCCAGATTTCCACTGGCTCAACAGCTTCTCCTTACAAACACACTGATCCCTGGAGTTTTTTGTGACTGTGCCACATCCCTCTGCTGCTCTAACCCAGATGCCAAATGAGAAATGATAAAAATGACCAAAAGTCACACAAATACAACCCTGAGGAAAACCAAACGACTGCAGACGAGTACAAAAAACCATTAACTACATTGCACAAGCCACCCTTGGAGGCCATTAATCCAGCTCTCCTTGTAAATTATGCAAGAGAAAGTTGTAATCTGAAGGCATTTAATGCCAAACTAGTTGTGCCATCTCAACAAGGCCAACAACAGGGGAACTGAATCATCCAAAGTTACACTGAACTCAGGGGAGATCTTGGATTCTCAATCCTCCTTCCACAATAGTTGATGGCTCCAACTGTCAGTGGTCAGAACTGAGAAAATTCTGCTTTATTTCACACCATGGTAAGCTCTTAAAATAAAACTGACTGTCATTGAGGTCACAGGGAAGTGCAGGAGTAGCAAAAATCCCATTATCCAACGGGAGGAACAGGATCTGCTGACAACCCCCACCCCTGCAGGCGTGTGCCACGGTGCTAAAAACCTTCACTTTATCAGCACAGGACTCGGATATGGTCTAATCACCAGCTGCCATCAGCATCGTCCACTGCAGAGCAATTAGGATTATTCAGAGCTCTCTAATTGATGCCACAGCCACACACCTGCAGATCCCTCATGGGGCAGTTACTGGGGAAATGGGTGGAAATCACCTTACAATGGAGAGAGCCCTCTGGGGAAAAAAAAAACCCTACAAAAATCAGCATTAGCTAGCAAGAAAAAGAGATGGGACTCTCCTCTACAAGTAACCTGAAGCCGTATCAGTTTCTCCAGGGACAAAGAGTCTTTTTCTTCATCAAACTCTGGAGGGTTTCAAGTCTCAGCTCGGAGCTGCTGGCACTGGAATCAATCTGCCAACGGAAGAGAGCCCAAGGAGTTTTGGAGATGCCACCCAGTCCATCCACCTCTCTGAGGCCACCTAAATACTCTACCCTAAGACATTTCTGATGGTTGTTTGTCTAAACCCATCCTAAAGTTAAATTTTGCCTCGAAGCACTTCCTGCGTTGGCCGGTTGACGTTTCTGGGAGTCACAAAGCGGGGCCCAAAACCTGTCAGTGCCAGGAAGAGACTGGCAGTACCCTCAGTGCCCATCCAGCACGTCATCCTCTGCAGAACACCCAGAGCAGAGCGGAACACTCGGTTCCAGCTGATTGCCGAGTCCTGCTCAGCCTCCTCCAGCACCAAAACAAGGCGTGGGTTTGAACCAGAGCCACTGCAAACCAGGCTCTGGGTGGATGATGTGTTCCCACAGCGGAGAGAGCCACGGGCTGATCTGAGCGCCGAGAGACCCACGGCGCGTTTGAAAAACACAATCCGAAGTTCTTTTCGTTATCGCAGATTAGAGCGTGTGGAAAAACAACAGGCTGTTCCTCGGTGCCGACGAGCGAGGAGGGTCACGGCTGCTCCTCCTTCCGCTGCCATGCAAAACACGGGGACGTTTTTCTTATCACACCCACCGAATTCGCACACTGTGCAGGCTCAAGGCAGAACATTTCATACTGCCCAGAACAAAAACGGACGCTCGATGCACATACCCCGTTCGAATGGACTGCTTTTGTGGACTAGAAACTCGATATGCAAGCAGCCAAACACTACACGAATTATTTAAGCAGTTCTGGAGATAGGGGTATTGGAGCGTGGAAGAGAAGCCTAAGGAAAATCTGCACATGGCATTTCTTTTGCTGATTCAATAATTGTAGAGATGCTGATGAGGTGAGAAGTTGTTTCAGATAAAGCACCAGTTTCTGCATAAATTTCTTTATCCTTTAATCTCCAGGTAAGACTGTCCTGTGTGCTATGCTCCCCTTGCCAGAAACAGATTCAGATTTCCAGAACCTAAAATCCACGGAACTGAATGAACAGAGAAATCGTTTATTGAGCTTTAAAGGCTTCTCTTCAAGTACTGTTTTAAAACAAAAGCCTGATTCCTTTAAGCCCCGTTAAGGCTCCACTGGATGAGACTTTCAGACACTCAGACATCACATTGAGGAGCTCCATTTCCTCTCTGGCTTTCGGGAGCTTTTGAGGGGTACTTAGAGGGAGCTCTTGGACTCCTCCATCCCGAACTGAAGCTGTGTAAACACATCAGTGTGATCAGCCTGACTTCAGAAAGACGACATTCAAAAAAAGACCGAAGAGCAGAAAAAAACCCCAGTCCTGTTCATTTCACTAAATCACTGCTCTGTGTTTGCACTATCCAGAGAACATAATTGGATTGTCTTCGCAGAAAAGACAAGAAGAACATTTGTCCGATACTCAAATTTTAATGAACCCTTTCATTGCTCATCAAGTATTAAAATCCTTGCAGTGCCATAACGCAACATGGATGTGCTTAATGAAGTTGAAAATGGAAACAGAAAAATGCTTTGTTATCCTGTGAATGTCTGTGGAATTGCACATGCCTTACCCATGGGAAACCAACACACAGGGATAAGGCTTCCTGCACAATTCCTGAGATTTTCTAATCAAGCCCACCTTCAAGTGCAAACATTCTTTATGTACTTTATCAATCATAGAACACTGGTAATACAACAGAGTTTGTCTGGAGCCTGTGTGTGAGGGATTTCCCAGTGCCCAGGTCAGTGCAATATAGCTGGAACTTGACTTTTTAGCTGCAGGTTGCTGAGTGAACTCCCAGTTAGTGCAGATATTTCAGAGCAAACAACACAGAAGCTCTCAGCATAATTCAACTCCCATAGCCACAAAACCAGAGAAAAACATCAAAAATTGGGCTGGAGATTACGGCTACACAACTCCAAACCCACCTGCTCCCTTGCCCTATGAAGCCTCCCGCCCTGCAGTCCAACAGGCTTTGTTTTTCATGAATGCACTGGGACCAACCTCATCCCTCCTTGCCCCAGACAATTCATATTTTAAAAAGCACTAAAATGAGGAATCGTGCCCAGGGGTCAGACCAAAGTGAGCTGAGAGGAGCACAGGGAGCAGAAATGCAGAACTGCAGACATCACTGCTCAGCTCGCAGGTGTTCTCTCTGATCTCTGACAAACCTGCTCCCTAAATTCCCTTAACTCTGACTTAAAACCCATCGGTCTTGTGCTGTAAGCTGAGCTCAGGCTCAGCTCATCACATCAGGGCCCTGAAATTCCAGTGTGGCCACACACCAGCACTGGTCCTGTGGGAGTCCTAAGTGACCAGAGTTCAATGCGTGCAGCTCCAGAAGCCTCCAAATCGCACTGAAAACAGACTAAAAAGACCTTGCAAGGTATACACTCCTCATCAGACCAATCTTGCTAAATACCTGCCACCCTCTTACGCTTATGAATGAGGGATAATTCCTGAGAGGGGTCACAATTCCTGACAGTTCACACATCCAGCACCTGCCAGTGCATCAGCAACTGCAGTGTGGGAGCTGAGCTCTGCAAAAGCTGAAACTGCCTAGGTTATAATTCCAATGGAGCAGGAGCTCTTGGCATCCTTGGAAAAGGGCACCTCTGACCCGATACACAAGATTAAAACCACATTTCTCTTTCTGGAGTGCACTAAAACCACGCACACCCCCAGTTCTTTAGAAACATGCTGAAGAGAATTAATCCCAACATTCTGCTGAATGCTATTCTAACTGGGCTTTCTTTCCAATCCCTTGGGGGGATCTCCTTCAAAATATCACCTTCCTCAGAGCCTTTACCCCTCAAGGTGCCCAGGAGGCAGGGGAATAAACACAATCGAATAATCACAATCTCAAATTAAGGAATTCCTACTCAGGGTACAGAAGCTCCTTCTTAATGCAGAACACCCGATTCCAATTCTAAAACTTTGAAGAAGAACAGGTGCCGAGCGTCCTGCCCTGTTCTGTCAGTTTAAACCCAGATTCACAAGCAATCCAGACTCTTCACACGAAATCATTAAAGCGCTCAGCCAGCATTGAGGCACTGCACGGAGCCAAAGTTAATTCTCTGTTTGTTTTACATGTCACAAGCCAAAAGAAAAACCAGGCCGACAACGTGCAGCGACGTCAGCCTGTGCCCCTCAGTACCCTCATCTAAAAAACTGAGATAAAGACAAGGCAATGGCTGTCATCCATATCTCCCTGCACACTTATGCAATGCCAGACAAAAACTGGGGTCAAAGCAGGAATTAGAATAATAACTACAGGCTCATCCCAAGCAGGCAATCCCAGCCAGGACCCCCAAAACTTCCCCTGACCCAATGGTTTTTTTCTTTTTTTTTCTTTCCCACCTAACCAACAGCCTTAATTAAGCGGCATAAACATCCCAGTAAGTTCATTCACATCCCTCAATGGGAATTTGCAGACAATTATAGGATATAATTGGGAAGCCTAATCATTGAACTTGTACCCAGCTATTGTTACAAGCTGAGAGGAGGGTGAGTGTTGCTTCCTCCAGGACACGGCTGGTTATTCCCCAGCTCTGTAATTAATCAAAAGGTCCTGAAATCCTCAACCTCTCAGCTAGAAACAATCTTTGTGCTGGTCACACCTGGGGGGCTTTTGACCCTTTTTTTTTTTTTTTTTTGTGTGTGTGTGTTTTGTTTTGGGGGTTTTGTGTTTTGTTGGGATTTTTTTTTTTTTTTTTTTATGCACAGCAATTATTTACAGAGGCAATCCCTGTCAAATCCAATTCCTGATAGGGAAAGATGTTTCGGAGAGCTTTGCCAAGTGACATATTTCACTGGTCTGCTCACACACTCTGAATGCTCTTCTTTGTACAGACCCAGCAGTTCACAATCCCTTCGCAGCCTTGAACAACAAAGATTTCCAGTCTCTTCCCTGTAAAATCAGAGACTCTCGTCCCATCACACAGCTTACATTTATTTGCCTAAATCCGGGAAAGGGCATTGGAATTGCACTCAATTTAGAATATTTTACAATTAATTAAAAGATTTTAAAACGCAGAATTTCATTGCTCTGCCTTCATGAAGGTGGTGCAAAGGGACGAAAACAAACAGAATACACAAGCTGGCTACTTCCCCATCCCTGCTTACAGCATCCTGAACATCCAGCAGGATTTGCTCTGAATGAAACACATCTCCTCCTCCCTGAGCAAACACAGCACGCCAGGTGAACCATTTCCTGCTCTCCCATTCATGTATTACCAACACATGTTAACTCTGCCACTCACTGTTATTATCTTGATTTTTTACATTCTCTCATTTCCCCCTTGCACACCCAGACCAGCAGCATTTTACAAAGAACGCACCTGCCAGGTCTCCTGGTTTTTATCTAACAAGGGGTAATGCAGGTTCCCTTGTTTAAGCAAAAAAAAAAAAGGTAACTTGGAACTGTTCTTGAAGGGGGAAAAGTTCTGCTTGAAGCACCCTTGGAGCTCTGGAGTCAGTGCTGAGGATCAGGGATTTAAGAACACCTCGAGCATCCTCAGTGCTGAACCACTGCACTGAACTCCTCTCAGCCTCCCCAAGGGCCCAGACACCGACCCAAATTACAATTAGTGTTTTGGGGAAAGGCTAAGGGTGAAAGGATTAAAATAGCAGCTTGAACCAAATAAGGTGAAAACTTTCCCAGTTTTTACCCTATCAGCAGCAAAATACCTCATTCTCCTTTTAACTCGTCAAAAACCTTTGCCTTGACAAGATTTTTGTACAGGGATTCAGATCTCCTAACTATGGGGAGGAATTCTGTGTATTTACATTTCTAAAGATGACGTGGGTCAGGACAGTTGCTTCTGAAATGCTGATTGGGAATTGGGGCAGGAGCAGAAAACCTTCACTTCCCAAATTTAACTAAAGGTGCAGCAGTGAAGAACCTGATGGAACATCAGCTCAGCTGCACATGTGGGGATTCCTCAGCAAGCTGAGACCCTTTGTACTGAAATCCTACAGCCTTGCATCACCCCAGCTCAGTGGAAAAAAGCTGCTCCAGATGCTTCTTCCCCAGGTTTGTTTGGTGTTTCCAAAGGAGCGTATCCTTAAACAGCCATTTGTACAGAGGGATTGCTCCCACCCCTTCTCCCCCAATTCTGGGAGAATCACAACCCCAAGCACCATAAATCTCTTAACTACTCTTTAATAAGCTCAAGTGAATTAGTTTAGGATGTCTCAGCACTGGCCAAGTGTCACCAGTGCCCCAGCTATGGGCCCTCAATAAAGCTGTAGCTTGGCAGGGTCAGCACCGACACCCCAGTGAGATTATCCGGTGTCAGCTTCCATCTGGCATTTGTCAGAGCAAGGCAAAAGAGAATAAAAAAAGGCAGCCCTTATCAGATCTCTGAATAAAAGGAGCACTTCCACTTCATGTAGTAGCAACTGGAAAAATTTCCTTTGTGTTTGAAGCGTTAAAAATATCTTTTGCCCTTGAGGTTGGCTGAGTCTGCTCAGCGCTTCGAGACCCCTTTCCCATACAAAGGTAATAAAACCAAGCTCATGGTTACAGAAATTCCCAGCACATAAAAATTACAGGAAGCTGTTGCTAAGTAATATTTCTACCTAAGTAAACATCACAAAGCGTTTCCCACACACACCTCTGAACTTTGTTATTCAAACCTGCCTTGAAGATGTTCAGAGTTGCAGAATTTCTGCTGGCACCGGTCTCTGAGAGCTCCCTGCTGCTCCACAGCAGTTGAAAGACATTTCAGGCTGAGCAGTGTTTTTCTCAGGGCTTTGTTGTGCTGCTTGTACTTGGGAACAAAGCAAATCCTCAGCTCCTTACCTGTCCCTTAGCTGTCCCAGAATTTTCCCCAGATAAATCACAGGGAAATTAAAAGAGAGATCCTGTTGTAGCCCTTTGTCTCTAGACCTGTTTCCCAACGTGATAGAAAAAAGGAAATAAATCACAGAATGTCCTGGTTTGGAAGGGACCCACAAGGATCATCGCATCCAGCTCCTGGCTCTGCACAGGACAACCCCCAAAATCCCACCAAAACCGGGAAAAACATTAAAATTTCCACGTAGAACCATTCTTTAGCAGCTCTTTGCATATCAATTACGCCACACTGTCATCTTTTCCATCTGCTGCTTTACGTCCTCTTCAATGGGCACAAATTGTTTCATCTACTTTCCACAAAGTCAATATTTTGCCACAAATCTTAAATTGCACTAATGGAGATACAACTTTTGTTTTTATCATGAAAAACAAGATAATAGATGGAAAAAAGGAGCCTACTGACAGACCTGAAATGGCCCACACTCATAATAACTCAAATTTCCTGGTAGCAAGAAGCCCCCAAGATCAAGGGGATACAAAGGTTTCATTCAGGATGAACAACAGAAGTTGAATTCTATCTTATCTTCTAAGGAGTGAAGCCTATGGTTCACAGAATTACAGAATTAATTTCAGGATGGTTGGGTTGGAAAGGACCTTGAAGCTCATCCAGTGTCACCCCTGCCATGGCAGGGACACCTTCCACTGTCCCAGGCTGCTCCAAGCCCTGTCCAACCTGGCCTTGGACACTGCCAGGGATCCAGGGGCAGCCACAGCTGTGCCAGGGCCTCCCCACCCTCTGAGTAGAGAATTCCTCCCCAACATCTGGCCTAAATATTTCCTCTTCGTTTAAAACCATTCCCCCTTTTCCTATCCCTACTTGGCCCTGTAAAAACTATTTCAGATATCCATCCTTACATCCCAGGAATGTGGCCCTTCAGTGTCCACCAAGGGACTGGCTGACATTGCAGATAATTTTGCTGGTAGCTTTTATTTGGCCATTCCACTTTTCCTTCCTATTGCCTTACTCCACTCGCACATGACCCAATGTGCAATAAAAGGCTGAACCCGCCTCTGTAATTAGAGTGTCAAACCCATCAGACTGCTCCAAGTTCTGCATGGCCAGAGCAGCCTGACTGACTGCAGGGGGAATTGGCAGGAAATCCTATTTCAGAGGGAATTGTTCCTTCCGCAAGAGGAGTGACAGACGTATAGAAAGAAAAAAAAAAAAAAAAAAAAAAAAAGACGCGGAAAAAATGTGAAATATGAAAATCATGTTTGGCAGATCCAGACCGAGGTCTAGGACGTGGCATTTGCAGCATTTTTGTTGTCTGCATTCTTCAGCAAAGACGCTCTCTGCAGTGCAGGACCAAGAAATACATTTTGATGGCAATAAAATAACTGTGTATGTGAGAAAAAAAAAAAAAAACCCTGTTAAAAATGTGAGTGAAGAGGTACAAAACCCCCAGAACAGGAACAGCACTTGGCTGCCATAAACAGCATCAGGCTAGACCCAAATTCCAAACAGACTACACATTTCCCTCCCTGCCTACCCAAAATATAACATGAGTTGGCCTTAACTGAACCGACTTGGTTTTCACACCAACATGAGTGATTTAGGGAAAAAAAAAAAAAAAAAAAAGAAAACTCTGAGGAAGCACATCCAGACAGATCTCAATCCATGGTGCATCCACCTACACATCCCTGCACTCAGACACACAGCTCTCAACACTGCCACTGGTTTTTCCAAGGGTGCAGCTGCCTACAAATGATTTCAGTTCCTCCCCCCTGGTTTCATCCCCAACCTTTGCTCCAATGTCTGTAAGAAGATCTTTTACTCTGTTGTCCTGACCAACGTTATCACCAACCAGAAAAAAATTAAAAAATATTAAAAAAAAATTCAGGCTGGAATTGTAGCTACGGGGATGATTCAGAGGCTTGGATTTGTGCCTTGGAGATAATTCCACGCTAGAACTGAAAAGTTAGTTTTGGAGTCAAGTGGGATACTTGTCCTGATTCAATAAAGGAATAATTAAATAAAGGAGGGATAAAGTGGAGCAGCCACAGAGAGCTGGCAGGGGAAGGGCAGGGAATGGTGTGGAAGGGATGGGGGACACCAGGACCTCTCTTTACCCTGTTTTACCTCTTCCCACACACACAGGACCTTTCAGAGAGTCACAGAGTCCTCAAGGCTGGAAAATGCCTTTAAGATCAAGTCCAACCATCAGCACCATTGACCTCTGACCATCCCTAACCCCTGTCCCCAAGTGCCACACCCTCACTGCCTCTGAACACCTCCAGGGACGGTGACTCCAACACTTCCAATGCTCCACAACCTTTCCTATGGAGAAGTTTTCCCCAATCTCCCATCTAAACCTCCCCTGGGGCAACTCGAGGCCGTTTCCTCTCATCCTGTCCCTTGTCCCTGAGAGAAGAGACCTGGCTGTCCCCTCCTGTCAGGGAGTTCATTTTCTGGGACATCTCCCAGCCTTCCCACAGGTGCTCTCCCAAATTTCTTGCCCATCTCCTAATATTTTCCAGCCAGACTCCAAGCTCAGCAGGCTGGAAAAGCTGGTCAGCTCGGGGCTTGTGTCTGTCGATTGACACCCACTCTGTAAAATCAAAACAATCAATATTTACATATCCTTTAAGGGTTTTTCCCAGTCCCAGTTTAGACAGCAACAACTTCCCATCCAGAGGTGCAAAAAAAAAAAAACCAAAAAAACCAGAACCAGGAGATTCTACACCAAGTTTCATCAAACAAACCAGGGGTACAAAGAACCTGGGTTAAAAACTCCACACAAAACCAAACTTCCCTGTGAAAATGATACCGAAATTGCTCCATTTCACTCGGGTTAGAAGGTAAAGAGAAAAAAAAAAATAAAAGAAAAGAGAATACACTTAAATCCAGAGAGCCAGGAGACTTCAGCACTGTATTAGCTGCTGAAGATTCCCAGATAAGCTGCAGAAAGGCAGAGAGAAAGATTTCATGACATTAATACCCCGGGTACTGGGAGCTGCTGAGAGGCTCTCGAGGCTAAGGAAAGCCAAAATACAATTCACACAAGCTTTTAATAATCTTGACAAAACAATTACACATGCTAAGGATACATTAGGGCTGGCAGGAGAACAGAGGAGGCAGCGATTGCAGCGGCAGGTTGGCTAAATAAAATGTCACTTAATCTCCACCGGCGGCGTGTGCTCGCAGTCTAAAGGCTGCTCACAAACAGGCAAAAGAAAAAAAAAGTGTAAAAAACATCTCAGGCTGTCAAAACAACTGCAGAAGCACAGGGGCAGGTGTCACAAGGCACGGGATCACACGGATCCCGGCTTGTGCAAAACAGCGGCTACCAAAAAAAAACTAAAGTCCAAAAATCGGAACGTTCCAAACAAAGATAAGCTCGGCTTGGGAAGTGAATTCCAGTCACTGCCCAAACCTGCAGGAGCACGGCTTCTCCACTGGTCCTTCTGCAAGGGACACGCTAAACCAGAGCATCTGTGAACACTGCTTTTAGAAACCACTTTCTGATTAAAATCTCAATTTTGGGGTCAAACAGACGTGGTGACTGAGCTGAGGCAGGTCCTGGACAGGTGTCCTCCAACAAACTCTTGCACCAGAGGCTCAGGAGCTCAGATTTCTGCCCCAGTGGTAAAATATTATCATTAAAATATTACATTTTTCCAGGTTTCATGGAAATAAGCAGCTTTTTAAAGGAGAGAAAACCATCCATTCCAGTCTGCTCCAACACACAGCCCCAGAAAATTCACAGGAGTTTTGGGGCATTATGGGCTAGGCACTAAAAAAATGCCAGTTAGACCTTTAACCTTATGGAACAGCAGAAAACACAGCACATGAAATGCATAAGAAACCAGGTTTCAGTGCTGATGTAACTGCATACCTGAAAGTTTATAAATAAAATGCTTTACAATCTAATTTTTCATTTTAAAAAAGGAACACACGTACACACTTGCATCTTCTTGCTCATACCCTGTTATTCTGGCCACAAAAAATAACCACTTTCTTTAAAAGGAAGCTGGACGATTTTGGGGTGAGGAGTAGCAGAGGGGAAACCACATTAATTGCATTAGTTTGTGCATACTGGTAGGAATTCCTCCTCAATTTTGGCACTTAGCACTCAGAGCTGCCCTTTAAAGCTTGGCAAGAATTTCTCTCCAGCCCACAAGTTTCCTAATTTCGTCTCAGGACACACTGGTTCGTTTGGATGCACGACCTCCAGAAAGGCAGACAACCCTAAATGTGTCACTCTCACCTCAATTCACTTTGCTCCCCGTCAAGTCAGATTTAACATAAATCAAAGCCAATATATAATTAAAGCTAAGCTTAAGGTCAGTTCCAAGTTTGGAAAAAAAACAAATCTGTATGAAATTAAAAGCAACTGTAATACATCTGAGGACTGAGGTGGCAAAAGCAGTGAGCTTTTGGAACACAGCTTGTCCCCTGAACCAAAGCCCCGGGCTCAAAGCCCTGTTATTTCACCCTCTACCCCATCCAGGTTCTCTTTTCTCCTTCTCCCTTCCCCTTCAGGTCTGACTTGGCTCCCAGCTTCTTCTCTGTGCAAATGCTGCTCACTCATCCACAGATCTTACACCTTTTTATGGTAGGAAGGTTTTGGTAAAAATGGAATTGCACCTTTCCAGAACGGGGTTTATTCCACTGAGACTTTTCCCCACTGTTGTGCTTCTGCCTGCTGCAGCCTCTCAGTCAGTCTGGACTTTCATTCCCTACCCAAACCCCAACAAAGACACTCACAGCACCAAATGTTACACCAGACACTCACAGGCCATTAAAATGGTGAGCTCTGGGCAGTTCCTGACTCTGCACAAGAACCAAACACAGAATTCTGGATGCCTTGTCAAACACAGGTCAAAGAACTGCTCAAACCCATCCCAAAGGTTTTCTCTTCACCTTCTAATGTCAACTTTCAGCCCTGCTTTTAGGAATCTGTGCTTACAGGTAGCAATCAGGCCTCCAAGAATCCCAGAGGGGTTTGGGTGGGAAGGGACATCAAAGCCCATCCAGTGCCACCCCCTGCCATGGCAGGGGCACCTTCCACTGTCCCAGGCTGCTCCAAGCCCTGTCCAACCTGGCCTTGGACACTGCCAGGGATCCAGGGGCAGCCACAGCTGCTCTGGGCACCCTGTGCCAGGGCCTCACAGGTCCTGACAGGTCAAAATTTGATAGCAAAGCCCCAGCTGAGACCCCTCACCTCTCTGGCAGCGATCGTGTGTCCAGCAGCGCTCGATGAAGATCCCATTTATCACCGTGGGGGGACAGTTGCTCTTCCCTTTCACGGTGCCTGGGCACACATCCCCACACTCTTCCTTGTCATCCTTGTTGGCCACGATGTAATTGTCCTCTACAGAATCCAAGATCCTGGACCAGTCGATGGTGGACAGGTAGCAGAGCTCGTTGTTCTTCTCGATGCGCACGGCGCCTCTCGTGATGTTCATCAGGTTGTAGAGGCCGATCTCCTTCAGGTGAACCATCTCAAAGATCACCAGGGCGTAGTTGAAGAACAGGTGAGTCCCTCGGATCACAGTGAGGTTGGGGAAGAGGCCCTTCAAGCTCTCCAGGCCGTACACACGGAACAGCAGCAGGTAGTCTGTGATCATGGTCAGCTTGGGGAAGCTGAGCTCGCGGAAATCCTCGGGCTTGGTTTTGAACATCAGCAGGATCTGCAAGTGGCCCTCGATCACGGTGCAGTTCTCCAGCATGTTCAGCCGGGTCAGGTTGTTGCGGATGTCCATGCTCCTGCAAACTGGGAGGCAAAGGACAATTGATTCATTTAACAGAAGTTAATTGTTGTAGTTTTCTAAACGCTCGGTTTCGCCCAACCGCACCGAGCTCCGCTCGGGACACGTGGCCCTCTCAGCAAGGCAGGCTTCAAGTGTTAAGAAATACACTGTGGGGAACATTCCTGCTTACAAAACAAGAGCATTTCATCATATTTTTTTCTGCCATCTTGAGTCCCTGCCTGTTGCCTCTGACTGCAGTGGTAACACCAGTCCTGGGACATCACTTGGCGCTCACAAAGGGAAGAGATGTCTGGGCTGTTTTCTTTAGGCAGCTGCCAGAAACACACCTACCTCGTCTCAGATTGTGCAATTAATGCCAGGGGATTAGAGGGAGTCATTTAGAATGGTTGCAGGGAGGGGAAGATAGGAAAAGAATGATGGCCAGAGATGGTGGTGCTTGGGAAGGGAGCAGAAAAACCTGGAAATGCACAGGAGCACAACCCACGCTCCTGCCCAGACTCTGCTGACAGGAGTAATTTACTACATTAGTAATTTTTGCCCTAAGCATTCCTTTCAGATGAGGCGTTGGGGCTTTTTTTTTTGTTATTTTCTCAAGGGTGCAAATCTTCCTTGTCTTGACTATCTGGGCAGTTTATTTCACAGAACCAGTAACCAAAGAACTGGCAAAGTGAACAAATACATGAAGCAAAACTGAATAATAGGAATCCATCGAAACAAAAAAAAGTTTGAATAGGGAAATATTTTTTCAACTCTAAGCACAGGTAAGAAATCAAGAAGGAAATTTGCAGCCCCAAATTTCAGTCTCTGCAGAACAACAAAACTCCCTGTGACAACCCTTTTGAAAGCAACTTCACAGAAACATCAGCCAGACCTTAATGTTCAAATCCAGGTGGATTCTTCCTGAATTTTTCCTTTTTGAAGACTGCACCCATTCAAAGGATTTCTCTCTTTTGTCTACAGCTGGGCCAGTGTCTTCCCTCCCCACTTAAGAACAAAAGACACAGGTTCTTTCCTCTTTTTGTCACTATATGTAAAGTTCACCAACTATAAAACCACCACATCATAGCTCCAAGGGATCACCCAACTTTACAAAACTGATGTGGACACAAATGCTTCATATTTAGGATTATCTGACTCCTCATGGTTCAACACAGACCACTGCTGCTAAGGGTTAAAACCAAATTCTATGCAAATATCTTAATGATTATTCAAAAATTTGCTCCACTGACTGCAAGAAAAAAAAAAATTGGCAATACTAATATGGGATTTGAAGCAATGCTATTGCCCAATGGGATTTTTTGGCACTATATCCAAGTTGTTTCATAAATTGCTTTCTGGAAGAAAAAAGCCAATGCACATAATGCCTCAAGGATTAAGGATGTACTTGGAAAAAGTGGGAAAAGGAACCTGATGACCAGCCAGCAGCAACCTCTCTGCCCCAAAATGTACTGCTGCACATCCCAACCTGGGCTAAAAGACCTGGGAGAGCAAGAAATTCAGCTTCAATGCTCTGGGTGTTTATTTGCAATAAATAACATTGGAATTTCCAAAGAGGCGAGTGCGTGGCAGGTCAGGGCAGTGAAAGGAGAAGTAAGAGGAGGACACGTAAAAAAATGAAAGACTGAATTCAACCTACAAGTCACCAGTGCAGCTAAAATTACCAGAACAATTCAAAATGCAACATCTTGGTTCTTATTTATCCTTGGTTCTGATTATTGGGGGGCACACAGGCAGTGCTGGGGTGGTGCCCACCAGCAGCTGCTGCACCCCAGGATAACCCCCAGCCTGCTGGAATGGACAGCTGACCTTAAGGAAAGGGAAAGGTCAAAAAATACAGACCAGGAATTACTTCTGAGAGTCAGAGCTCCAGGCTATTGCTGTGGCTGAAGGCCACGAGATGCATGAATACCCTGAGCACAATTGCCTCTGTCTTTCATCACTTTGGGTAGAATGAGGTGAGCCCTGCTCCCACCCTCTCCCTGCACAGGGCACCTTGAGCAGGGCTGGGAGGATCTGCAGTTAGGTGGGGTCAGGACAAAGCCCTCTGAGTGCTGTGGCTGCACTTCCAGGCTGTGGAAATCTTCCTTTTCTGCAGGAACAGAGCCAAGGAGCTGGGTCTGGAGGAGCTGCATCACACCAGGGCCTGAGGGTGGGTGCCCAGCACTGAGGAAATTCATGGTCCTGGCTGGCAGAGGAACAGATCCACAGCCAGCAGGGATTCAGAGAGG